>SSNP01000002.1:2454097-2502350 GCA_006937955.1 Pachypanchax playfairii | reverse complement strand
GTGTTCACTTGTGTTACGCTTTGACTGGAACAGTAAATTGGACGTTTGTGGCCATAAAAACGTGCAGATGACGGTGAGATGTTGAATCGCATGAGTTGTGTGCGAGCGAGATATGTTTGACAAACATCTTCTTTTACTCTTGCAGCAGATGTCAACCTCTGAGGTGACAGTGTCAAGTGGCAGCAGGCAGGTCATCCCAGGCAGTCAGCAGCTACATTTCCAGGAAGCTATGGTATGCAGATCTATCAGTGTTTTATAGCAAATCACATAAAACATCATGTTGTAATCAGTCAGACTAATTAAATTATGTTTGAGTACAAGACTTTAAAATGTCTCTTTCATTTAAAAAATGTATCACTTTAAAGATTCAGGTAACTTCTGTTTCCTGTATTTCTCAGCAATGATTTTCCTTTTATTGTTTCCTATTGAAAATTAACAGGTGACAAGCAGTGACAACAACTTAGCATCCAGTTATGAAAACCACCAAAATGAATCAGGTAAGATGAAATTAAAACCATAAATTCCCGTTTCTGACAATTTTTGATTGATTTTCACTGCTGTGATAATTTAAATGTGCTAAACCTTCAGAAGAGGACTTTCCCAGGTACACCACCAAAGAGCTGAGAGATCACTTTGAAAGAACAATAGAAGAAGCTGCTTCCCACAAACCGATCAAGGTATTTTGTTTGACTATCTGTAAACTTCATGTGCTGTGTCTCTTTGGTTAGGCTCTTGAAACATTAACTGTAGGACTGTGTTATTAACTTGTCTGAACTCAACTTTTGTGATATAAATATTAGCAGTTTTAAGGGGTAGTTGTATTTTTTATGTGGGTTTCTGTGGAGCGAGTATGAGTTGTCAGTACTTTACCTGCAGCAGAACACAGTCAGAATGACTCAATTTGGAAAATTAAGCCAAAGTTTTCATGGAGTCGTCAAGTTATCTATCAGACTTAGTTTCAACAATGTCAAAAGTTTCATTAAGTTTATGTGAATTCTATTTTAGTATTTACACTCAATTAAGTAGGTTTAAAGAGGTTATTTCACACAAAATTTCAGGACTTTGTGGTTATTTCTGAAGTATTAACCAGTAATATGAAACATTTTATATGTAAAAAACATCAGGAAACACTGATTAACAGACCTTTCAATCTATCTGCCTCAAGATTCGTCAGGCTTTGAGCAGCAGCTCATTAATATTCATTATTCGAATTTGCTGGACTCAGCTTGGCTAACAAACTAGCCTATGAGAGCAAGATATACGATTTCCTGCCCCGCTGAGCATGGCAACAGACACGTAGTCTCTTCCTGTTTGATACGTCTTATGCTACAGCTTTTAGCCAGCAGCATGCTAGGTGTGATTTTAACTGAGGAGCTGATGAATTGATGAGTTGTGACGAAACAAGTACCGGCAGTTCGAACTCGGGAGAACTCGGGTTTTATCACCACCTGCGTAGTTTGATAGATAAAAACTGAAAGAGAAGTTGTTGACCTGTTTTCACACCCACTATGAAGGTAAGAACACCTGTGGAGCTTAAATATTCAACAGAAACCTCAGAAAAACTGTTTTTAATGGAAGGGCCTCTTTAATTATGATACATTAGCCCAAGCAGAGGCAAACAGAAGCATGCCAACGAGCAGAATTTAGAATGTAGCACCATAGGAATAACGCTGTTAAATTTAATAGATAATAGTTTTTAATGGAATGGCCTCTTTAAGTTACTCTGACCAGGAACATTCAGCTTTTTCTGTTTTGCAACTAGTGATTTATACAGAACGTGTTGCAACAAACAATGGACCATGTTCCAACGCTGCCAGTCTTCAGTGTAAATACTCATCATTTAAAAACTTCAACTGATGCAAAAGTGAAGAATGTAAAGGTTTACAAAACAGCCTTCGTGTGAACTGCAATGGGCATGAATTTGGTGTAAATTAACCCTCCATTAGAAATTCTTTCTCAGAACTGAGGCTATTCTGATTGTTCTAGCAAGACACTGGCTGAAACCCAACTCAAAAAATACAAACTGTCCCTTATTAAACAATCAAATATTACAATTCTCTCTCTGGCAAAGTGTGAGAATGGCAAATATTCATAATGTCTTTGAGTGGTTAAATTTAACTTGGACAATAGTTTTGTGCTACTGGGCAGAGATTCAGAAATATAAAGTCTTGTTAGTGATTTGTGTCCTTGCTGCTGAGAAAAGTGTGAGAAAAAAGCAAGTTTTATTTCTCTAAATCTGTTGGAGAGACCAACATCCTGATGTGTTGATTCAACCTTTACACTTTACTCCTTGGTGTGACACTGTGTAACTTACATTTTCATATAGAACAATATCACGGGGTGTTTTTAAACGTTTTTGTTTAGTTTTGGACTGATTTATACTCAAATATCTTTTTTTCCTCACAAAGATTGGGCGCAGCATCAATCAGTCAAAGTGGTCCTCGAATGGGACTCAAAACAACACAGTGACTAGTGAAGTGTGTAAAGAATTCACTAGTGAAGCAGCACAAGGCACCGTCGCAGTGATGGATTATGAAGACTTTCCACCGCCTCCAGCTGAGGACTCCGATTATCTTCCACCCCCTCCTCCAGACTTATTACAAATGCCATCAGAAAGTGAAAATACTGCAGCTGGACTTCACTCATATGAGCCTCTGGAGCCAGTGAACCAGCCCAAACAACCATACAAACGAGAGGCTTACTTCAAGCAGCAGAGTATGTCTGAGCTGAAACGTCTTTACAAACACATCCATCCAGAGGTTCGTAAGAATATCGAGCGAGAGTTTTACAGTGAGTTCAGTGATACTGAGAACAACCAGGAAGAGAGTCAGGCATACATGTATGAGGATGAAGGCAGGAGCCCCGATGAAATAAATGATGAAGAAAGCGAGGAATGGGAGGAGATTCTACCTGGGGAGGTGCAGGCAATGCGTTGGATGTTTGAAAATAAACCACTGGATGCCATTAAAGACAAAACTCCAGATGAAGATGAAGACAGCAAGAAAATAACTCAACAGGAAATAATTGTCGGAAGAGATGTGAGACGCACAGCCATGATGTTTGAGACGAAGCCGATTGATGAGCTGGGCTCACTGAACAACAACTCAACAGAATATAAAAACAAATTCAACAAATTCGATAAGGGCGATGTCCGTGCTGCAGCATGGCTGTTTGAAACTCAAACTATGGACACGCTAAACAAAATGCACACAGAAGAAGATTTAACAAAAGAGGTTGTTTTTACCGAAGAGGATGGAAATGCTACTATTTACATGATCGATAGTAAGTTGATGGAAAGTCTTGGACACACTGAAACTATAGACGAAAGCCACCTGCTGAGCTTACGGTCAGTATTAGAGGAAATTAATGAAGAATTTAAAACTGTAACTAGTACTTTTGACACTCAGTTTAAATGTGTCATCATGGGACAATTAAGCCAGATGCTGGAAATAAAGTCTGTGCGTAAAATTGAAACTGAATTGGAGAACTCCATCGCCTCACGTTGGCTATTTGATACCCAACCTCTGGACATGACAAACGAGGAATTCGCTCCTTTGAAACTTGTGTGTAGTCTTTCCATGGAGGACAGCAGTAAAGGAGACTGGGGAAGGTGGCTATTTGAGATAAAGACATTAAGTTCTCTCAGTGAGTGGAAATGTTTACAGATGGACAAGAAAGACATTGCTGGAACTGATGTACGTAAGCACTGCTTAGTCTTTGAAACACAATCAACAGATTGTCTAAAGGATAACGCCAACGCCACGCCTCAGTCTGTTGAAGACATTATTGGAGGCAATGTTCGATCTGCAAGGGACTTTTTTGAAAGCAGCCCTCAAGTGGCCCGAAAAAATAACCCAGAGGTCGGAAAACTTAAAAAAGCAGCTGTAAATGAAGAACTGAAAGGAGATGTGAGACACCAAAAATGGCGCTTTGAGAGTCAACCTCTGGAGCAAATAAGAGAGGAGAAGAAAGAAGGCATTCGTACGGTAAATGTTGATGATGACCTCACACAGGAGGACGGCACAAGCTGCAGGGCTGATGTTCGTAAAAACTGCTGGGTATTTGAGACGCAGCCAATGGATACTTTAAAAGACGATTCAAACGCTCGTCCTTTGTCAAAAGAAGAAATTATTGCAGGTAACGTGAGATCAGCTAGACGATATTTTGAAGTTGATCCATGTGAGGAGTTGAAGGAGTTGGCAGAAGTGGGCAAACTGAAAAGAGCGTTAGCATTTAATGAGGAGAAAGGTGACGTTAGACATCAGAAATGGCGATTCGAAAGCCAACCTCTGGAAGAAATTAGAGAGGAAAAGAGAGAAATTATTCGCACAATTGACTTGGAAGAAATTGATAAAGTGGACGTGTCAAACTACAAGCAAATCTTCGAGAGCACAGATTTAAACCTGAGCAAAGAATCTCAAAAGATTCACATAGAGGGCATATCATCAGGTTCTGTTGAATCAAACAAAAACCTGTTTGAGTCTTCAGCATTATATGCCATGCAAGACAGCTCAGGGCACTTCCATGAAGTTAAAACAGTGCGCCGAGAAGAGGTTGTAAAAGGAGACGTAACAACCTACAAATGGATGTTTGAAACGCGACCAATTGATCAGTTTGATGAAAGCATTGAAAAATACCAAATAATTAAGGGTATATCCAAACAGGAAGTCGAGTCTGGTGATGTTAAAACTGCAAAGTGGCTGTTCGAAACGCAGCCTCTGGACGCCATTAAGTACTTCAGCAATATTGAAGATGAAGAAACTGTGAGAACTAATAAGAACCTCGATGTCATGAAGGGGGATGTGAAAACGTGCAAGTGGTTGTTTGAGACAAAGCCGATGGACATTTTGTATGAAAGAGTGGATTTAAAAGGTGAAAATGAATCTGAGGAAATACTCAAGGGAGATGTCAAAACCTGCACATGGTTATTTGAAACACAAGCACTTGACGCGATCCACGATGAAACAGAAACTGTTTTGAAAACACGCACTTTAAACCAAGAGGAGATCAGAGGAAAAGATGTGAAAACAGCTTGTTTTCTCTTTGAAACAGAGAATCTGGAGGACCTCGCTGGGGAGGAGAAAGAGTCTTATAAGCATGTCACAGAGATAGACATTGCATCTGGTGATGTGTCGAGGATAAAGTATATTTTTGAAAACCAAACATCTGATATCATGTCCTCTACATCTGAGGAAGTGATGCAAAATCTCAAGAGGGTTCAGACTGAGGACATACAAAAAGGAAATGTTGTAAACTGCAAGTGGCTTTTTGAAAACCAATCGATCGATACCCTTCATGACAGCCGAGAGAATGAAATGTGCAGCCGCACCGTGAGTGATGTGCAACGAGGGGATGTAGATAAGGGTCGCTTGATTTTCGAGACCTATTCCCTCGATAAAATCCACGAGGTTTCCTCTGAAACAGACAGAATAAAAACTCAAAAAATTGTTTGCGATGAGGATGAGAAGGGTGACGTGAGAAATTACACGATGATGTTCGAAACACAGCCTCTTTATGCCATTCAGGACAAAGAGGGTCATTACCACGAGGTCACCACTGTCACAAGTGAGGAAGTGAAGCAGGGAGACGTCGTCGGAACTCGATGGTTGTTTGAAACTAAGCCACTTGATGCCATTAGAGACACGGATGAGGTTTACATAATTAAATCTGTAACACAGCAGGATATGCAAAAAGGAGACGTAACATCCGCCAAGTGGAAATTTGAGACTCAGCCTCTTGATAGAATTGCAGAAGAAATGAAACCTTTAATAAAAACGGTGGAAGACATTCAAAGAGGCAACGTTACAGAGAATAAACAGCGCTTCGAGACTGACACTGCATCAGAGATGACCGTCAGGACGGTTAACGTGAGCGAAATACAAAAGGGTGACGTCAGGACTGCAAAGTGGAGATTTGAAACGCAGTCTATTGACACAATAAGAAGCATGAGTTCTGAAAATCTCATTGAAACGGTTAAAAAAGAGGATGTCGCAAAGGGAGATGTCAAACAGTCAGTTTGGCTTTTTGAGAAAACCCCTCTTGATCACATTAAAGAGGCAAATGAGAACGAGCATGCCAGTATTATTCCAAAGGAGATTCCCAAAGCGGATGTCAAGACAACAACATGGCTCTTCGAAACCACGCCGTTTGACGACTTTAATGAGAGTAAAATAGAAAAGACTGAAATACTGGGCAAGAGCGTCAAGAGAACTCTTGAGGAACTTTACAGTCAGAAGATGGTGAAGTCAACAGGAATACTAATTGAAGCTGATGAAATTGGCGATGTAAGGATGGCAAAATACCAGCTAATGAATAAGGAGGCTCCAGAGATTCAACGAGAAGAAATCATCAGGGGAGATCTGCAGACTATAATGATGAACCTGCTGAACAGGCAGGAAAGAAAAGAGCAGCAAATCATCATAGATTCAGAAGAGAAGGGGAATATCAGCTCAACAGTGCAGCAATTATTCACCCAAGAAAAAGCTAGTAATGTTGAAAAAGAGGAAATATTATCTGGTGACATCCAAGAAGCTATTAACAGCTTATTCAATGAGAGTGGATCAGCGAAACAGGGGATACTCATACAGGAAGACGAAAAAGGCGACGTACAGATGACATTATATTCCCTTCTGAATAAACACCAAGATGTTAATGTTGAAAGGGGAGATATCGTAAAAGGGGATATAAAGAGCGCTCTTGAAAAACTATCGAGCTCAGAAAAGTCTGATCAGGCAGTGAAGATAAAGATAGACGACGATGAAAAGGGAAACGTCCATTTTTACTCCACGTGCATCGAATCTGGGGCTCTCGACTATCTTAAACAGCTCCAATTAGATCCTGATGAGACTCCACCTGACGCAGCTAAAAAAGAGAGAATCATTGGGGGTGACATCCAGGGCACCAAATCCATTCTTACCCAAAATCAAATGCAAATTGAACGTACAGTAGAGGATGTTATACCAGGAGACGTTCACAACACGCTGAAAGTTTTCATGTCTGAGCCAACTGTTCCACTGGAAAGAATCCAAAAGGAGGAGATAATCAAAGGAGATTTAAGAGCTGCTTTGAACTCTTTGTCTGAATCAGTGAAACAGACAGTGATTGTGGAAAAAGAGGAGGTGGTGAAGGGCAACATCCCAAAAGCTCTGCGGTGTTTGGAGAGGGCTCAGAGACGCTGCAAGGAGGTGGAAAAGCCAGATATAATCCCGGGAAACATCAAAGGGGCTCTGAGATCTCTTGAGAAATCAACAAAATCCAAAGTTGAAGCTGCTGTTGATGATTTAGTTCACGGCGATGTGAAGGCCACACTGAAATCTCTGGAACTGGCGAAGCAAGCAGTGAGGGAAGTGGAGAAGGAAGAAATTGTGAGAGGTGATATTCACACAGCAATGCAAAGTCTACAAGACGCCTCCAGTGAGAAGAGGATGTGCCAACAGGAAATCGATGTCTCGGGAGATGTGAAAGGGACGATTCAGCTCTTTATGGAGCCTCCACCCTCGCCGAGGTTACAACCGAGCTTGAGCATCGAGGGAGATGTGAAGGGTGACGTCAAAATGTCGATCAAGTCATTGTACGAGACGCAGGATCAAGCCCAGGTGGAGAAGGAGGAAGTGATTAAGGGTGATGTCAAAGGAACTATTAAATCACTGATGGAGACGGCACAACGTGAAAGTCCAAAAGTCAGACATGGAGCATACAGAAGAGTTCGAGTCAAGCAGGGCCCTCCGGTGAAAAACCTGAAACCTGATGCACAAAGGAATGTACAAAAGATAAAAACCGCAAAACAGGTTGAAACATCTAAAGAAAATCATTCCAACATTAATGAAGTAAATGATAGTAGAATAAAGGTGGAGAAGTTTGCTAAGTCAACAATGGTGGAGCACAAAACTATTACCCAGAATCACGGCATCAAAACTGTAAAAACAGAGTTTCGCAACCTTAAATCCAACTCGAAGGGGACGATGAAACTGAGTAAAACCAAAGTAAAAACCGATGATTACAAATTAAAGCCACAGACACCGGAGCCTGATTTGCCTCTACCACCTCCACCAGTGGTGGACACCGACCTTCTTCCTCCTCCTCCACCGAGTCCTCTTCCTCCTTCGGTTGAGGCGGAGGCCGATCACCTTCCTCCCCCACCCCCACCACCTGTCACAGGTGAGCTGGACATGCTCCCACCTCCTCCATCCCAAGGAGAACTGGAGATTCTGCCAGTGCAGCCGACCAAAGCTAAAAGAATGACAGTGAAGAAGGTCAAAGCTCCCGCTCTTCATCCAGTTCCGAAGCTGGAGACAAAATCACAACTCAGTAAAAGACAACAGGTCCAGACAAGAACTGAGACAGTTGTAAAAACGAGTCAAAACCAAATAAAAACATCAACAGATTCATCTAGAACGGTTTTGCGTGAAACTCCTCCTCCGCCACCCGAATCACCACGACCATTGACGAAAGTTTACATCGCCCCAGTGAAATTTACCCCCCCGCCTTCCCCTCCCCCCTTCATGAGAGGAAAAACCAGTAAATTCAACACAGCGTTAATAAAAGCGGAAGAAAAGTACCGGAAGCTGAAGGAGGATCAGACACCTCCAACCACGCCATCTCCAACCTTCATACACGACTCCGTCAGCGCTGCTCTGGAAATGCTCTCTGATAAAAACCAGTCCAGCAAACAGGAAGGAGATGAAAATGCCCACTCAAACTCTTTATCATGTGATTTATCCACGCAGGTTGAGACGTTCTCTGCAGAGTCCGTTTCTTCTGCTAAACGTCAAATTGTAACAAATCAGACGACAAAAGTCGTCTCGATTCAAAAGACGTCATCCGTCTCAGCTGCTAAACGAAACACAAAAACACAGGAAGTTGTTTCTGTTTCTTCCAAACAGTCGGCTCAGTCTGGCCTCTCTGAGAAAATCCATCCCTCAGTAACTGATGCTGCAAAAACAGAAAACATCACAGGACAAGCAATGAAAGATGCAAAAAATGAAAAAACAAAGGACTCCAACAAATCTAAAGACACAAATGAAAACATAATTCCTTGTCAAGTAGTGAAACAACAAATCGAAACAAAGCAATCGATTGATAATCATTCCAGAAAAGAAAATATCTCATCAGATAATAATGAAAATCAATCCAAATCACTTCATAGTAATGAAAAGAATGTAAAGGAAGATTATTCGGCCAAGGATCAGGAAAATGTCTCCACGGAGCTGAAACAAATAGAAAAAACTACTCCAAATACAAATGGGAAATCAGGCAAACAAAACCAAAAGATAAAAAAGAACAACAACAAACAAGACAAGCAGGCAGAGATAAAAATGTCCAGCGAGAGCGAGAAGCAGAGCGTCTCACAAGATTTAAAAGTGGAGGCGCAGGAAGCCGCAGAGACGAAGCAGGAGATAAACAAAGTTACTCCATCACCTCCTGCAAGCAATACTGAAAACCAACCAGAAACTCCAGCTCCAGCAAAGAAGAAAAAGAAATCCAAAAAGTCTAAAGGGGGGACGCAGCAAGGTCAGCATAAAGAAAGTCTCACCGAGTCTAAAACAGAGACAATAGAAACTAAAAATGTAACTGAACAAACCCAGCAAACAGCTAGAGTACAGCAAAGTCTCCAAAGTACAGAAGAAGAACACATTCAAGTCAAGGTGGATGTTATTACAGCTGACAGCAAAGATGATCAGAGTTCTCTGAAAGAAAAAACATTTCAAAAGCAGCAGAGGGGGTCTCAAAAGAAAGAAGCGAGTACAGAGGAACAATTGACAGAAAGTAGGGACGTCCCAATTACTGTGACAGTAAAGTCAGAAGAGGATGAGCTGGTAAAATCCACGACAGAGAGAACAAAGGAATCTCAGACGCGAGAGGTCCAAGTGTTAATCTCTGAAATCACTGAGATACAAGGCCTCTCGGAGAAGTCTGAATCTGTAAGACGTCTGTTAAACTCGCTGCCAGACTGGCTCTTAGCTCCTGAAAGGAAACACGACCTGGAACAAAGAGCAGCAGAGAGCGACGCACAAATTAACCAAGAAATTCTTTCACATGTGAGGAAACTTGTGGAGAATAAACTGACGGCGGATGAAACAATGGAGAAGCACGAATGTGAGCTCGTTTCAGAGAAAGTCGTTTCTGGCCTGGAATTAGCATCATCCGGACGAGCTACCATTAGTACGACTTCTTCCAAAACCCAAACTCAGAAAACAACCTCACACGTGAGCAGGACAGAAGAAGTGAGTTTGTGCAAATCTGTCGACCTCCGAGCTCCCTCCCCTTCACTCAGGATGCGTCCTCCTTCTCCGACATTCATCACCATCGAGTCCATACGGAGAACTGACTCTCCTCAGAGGGTGACTCCGTCGCCAACGCTGCTGCACAGGCCGCCCACTCCTCCCACACCGCCGCCACGCAGGTGTGACACTCCGACGCTGCGCATCACCAGAATCACGCCTTCTCCGACGTTTGATAAGGCCGAAAATTTGTCTCGGCTCAAAGACGCGACGGCGAAGCTCTCACGGGTCGTCACCCCTCCCCCGCTACTCACCCATCAAATCCCAGAGAAGATATCGGAGATCGTGGAATCTCCTGCAACGTTCCATCGGCAAATCAGGATCGATTCCCAAATCGTAGAGTCCTCAGAGACGCTAGCTAAAACGCAACAGACTGATGCTAAAGTAGTTGAACCTCAGGATTTTAACATAAACAAAATACCAAATAGTTCTGTGACTCATATACCACCAGAACAAAAGGAGTCCGATCTGGATGAAGCTTTAGATGATTTTGAGCCCTCCTCTGCATCCGTCAAAGAAAAGAGAGAGTTTTTTGAAGAGGCTCATAAAGTTGAAATGAATAAGATCTATGCGCGTAAAGAGCCCGTCTCCATAAGTGAGCGTCTGGGTTCAGAGACGAAAGAATGTGAAAATAAAATCAAAGAAAAAGAAGTAGACCTGTCTAGTGTTGTAAACAAGTTTGAATCCCTAGATGGGAAACTTGTAGAAGGGCTTCACGGTGACATCGAGACCACAGCTTGTGATAAGGAAACCGCAGACATCCTCGAACAGGAGTGGTCAACGTTTAACATCCAGGCTATTAAAAATGTTTTTCAACTTGGTGAGCAAAGATCTCCATTTAAAGAGGAGAATACGGATCAGGAAGAGCTTTTGTCAAGGCTGAGCAGAACAACAGCTGACACTTCAAAGCGGGAAAGCCCTCATGACTCAAAAGGAGGCTCAAGGCAGAGCACACCTCTCCCCTCTCAGAAGAATCAATCAGCAGAACCTTCAACTTCATCAGAAACCAAAACAATCACAGAGCATTTCTCGGACGTTGATGAATTTGGTACCAAAGTGACCGGAACAGTGACTGTTGTCACGCAGCACTCTGAGAGCGTCTCAACCCAACCGGCTCCTTTTTCCTACGCCGATGCAGTAAAAAGAAAAGCTGTGAGGCGGACGGAAACGTACGATGAAGACGCAACAGAAAATTTACTCAGGAATTTCCATAAAACATGGACCGAGAGCGAGGCAGTTTTCAAAAATCTTGGCTATACAGTTTCTGAGGAGACGACATCACAAGCTGCCTCACATCAGATGGAGATGAACACACCGGGTAAAAAGTTCATGGCATGAAGCAGCAAAAACAGCATGGATGAGTGTGTTTTTGGCTGTAACATCTGGATTGTTTGTGCAAGCTGTGGTATAAAAGTCAAAAACAATAATATGAGAGAATCTAACGCATGCAAGTCAGATTTTAACTGATTAACAGGTTATTATACCTCAAGCAAACAACTTCAAGTCACTCCATCAAGTCACTACGTGTCTATAGGTCAAATCATCTGCAACGTGACTGCAAGTGTAGATTTTTCAGCCAATTGGGTCGAAAACATCTAAGTATCACAGCATCTTGCTGCCACTCGGGGGCAGATCTTGCCTGAGTTGCTACAGTCATGTCACGATGGATAAAGTTTTAATTTAAGGTGGAATGGTGTGAAAAATGATAAGATTATGTGTTTTTGGTGATTTCAGCTGCTTCACTGATAATTATCTCTGAGAACTTTTTATTGTTTTTATTTGGGCAACATAAAAGTCTATTTTTGTAGGTTGAATACAAACATTTCACTCACTGATGAGGGGGAGATTGACACAAACAAATACCTGCTCAAATATGCAGAACAAGACAAGGTTCTGGTACAAATCAGGAAACTCCTAAGCATAATATGTTATAGAGCCTTGAGTTGGTCATTTCAGCCCTCTCAGACTCGGGTTTCTACATACTGGGTCTAAATAAACTGAAAACTTGTCATTTTTCAGTCAAATTGGAGATATTTTTTCAGGAACATTTTTTTCTTACATTTATTGATCAGTTTCCAAAATCTCCCAAAAAAACCTGAAGAGTAAACTGGAGATAAACGTTTACTGAACGTTTACTATTTGAGTGCATTTTCTGAGGTGTAGAAGAGCTTCTTCAGTCATTTTCACATGAATGCATGAATAGATGCATGTGTGAGTGAAATCATTTGCATAATAACAAAAAAAGTAAAAATTAGAAAGAACTGTGCCTTTTTGTAAAATACAATCACAATCTGCTGGTTTGCATATTTACAGCACTTTAACTGATCACATTGAGATGCACTCAAAATACTTCCGATAACATATAGAATATATAATTAAAACTACGTTATTTTACTTTTTTTTTTTCTTTTGGAAGCAGGTTCGGGTTCCGAAGTCGGAGCTTTGCACGGTATGTCGGAGGAGAGCTTATCCAATGGATGCTCTGATAGTGGACAAAAAAAAGTACCATAAATCCTGTTTCTGCTGTGAACACTGTAAAAATAAATTAAGGTAAGTGTTGCATCCACCATGAAGTCGTTTCCTTTTTGTGTGACATATTAAATAATAAATATAAGATAGACACATGTTTATCTCTTCCAATTTAAAAAACCTTGTTTTTCTTCTTGTTATAGCCTGGGAAACTATGTCTCTTTCCATGGACATTTGTACTGCCTTCATCATTACAGACAACTCCTCAAATCCACAGGGAACCACAGTAACGGTATAGGACAGAATCCTCCCACCAGCAGCGCTGGATATATTCCCATAGATGACAACCTAGAACGGAAAAATTCCATGAGCAGCATAAATTCAATAGACAAAACTCACAGAGGTGAAATGACAAAAACATTTCATGAAAGCAAACCACAAAGTAGCAAAATATCAGTAGTTTGGCCACCGCAGGGCGATGCACCAAGGAAAGCTTTTAAAATAGAAGAAGATATTCATGTGATAAAACCACAGTGGCCCCCTCCAGACAGCTCCCCTTCATCTCCCAAACACCAACACAGAAAAGCTGTTCCCAGGAGCGTCCTCTGAAATATCAGAGTTTACTAAAACACATTCTAAGAAGCACAAACGTTTAAATGCTAAGGTAAGAAATAACTGTTGGTATTAATAAGAAAGTGTTTAACTGAAGGTCATACAGCTAAGTGATTATTAAAAGGTGACGCATATGCAAGTAGGGATAGGAAAGAAAACTATGTATATATTTGTAAATTGTGAGGAAACAGATTGTAATTGTAAGTTCAAGGTACCTAAAGATGTTGATAAAGTTTTCAAAAATGGATGCAAACCTGAAACAGTGTGCCTTTGCAGTAGTGTGGCTTCACGCAACATCCTTCATCCTCTTTTGGGGCGGATAATCAGCAATAAGGCTGAGACATTTAGTTTTTGATGCAACAATATTATATCACATTTTTCAGCCCCTGTAATAAGTTTTATTTGTCTTAAAAAGTCTTAATTTGTCAAGTTTCGAAGTTACTGGTTTAACTCATTATAACTGTTAACATGTGTAAAACTTGATGGGGGTTTTTGTTTGACGGTTTCTAAATTAGTTTTATGTTTAGTTTGTTTTAAATTTGCTAAAAATCTAAATCTTAAATCTTTTCTTGATCATCATACTGCTAACACATGTATATCAGCTCAGAGTTTTTATACACCACAGAAGTTTTATTATAAAATTGAAGTTTCTCCATTTTTTTCTTTTTTTTTTTTTTTACTGATGCCAGATCAATAAAACGGTCTTTAACTTTTGCAATATTCTAATACGACTGCCTTTTAAGGTAAAATTGTAGCAATTCTTTTAGCACCTGGTGTGCAGACTAACTAAAATCTTCATGGAAACTTTTATTTACCATTTCAAAGGATATAATATAAATGAAACTTTTTTCTGTGAAAATTAAATTTTTTTTTAGATTAGATGTCATTCTGTACCGTCCTTTGTACAAGATATTTTCTGATAATGTCAGGCTGGTTCACTTGTTATATTGCTTATCTTACAGCAATAAAAACATTACATTTTGTTGTGTCTTTTGTTTTGTTATACTTCAACAGGAAGTTACGTCTTTAAATCATGTGATGTTCCAGTGCTGCACCCAAGTCTCACACTAAGAGAGGAAACCCTGCATCTTGTGCTAACATCATGCTCATTAACTTCAGATTTAAAGGTATACAATGTAGAAAATAATGGCTTTTATTTGCAACACCAGGTGACAGTAATGAGCCAAATCACAACCCCGTCACTTCCACTAACGACCACAGGGTGGCAGAAATGAGTATTATTCCTCACTCCATCACACAGAGAGGAAACGTTCAAGAGACTCAATGTACTTGAATGAGCAGCAGATCAGAAGTTCGGCCAAAAACTGGCTTATACTCACTCTAGTGGTGGAAAAAAGTACTACAACTTTGCCAGACCATTAAAAATTTTTTTTTTTAAAAAGATCAATAACATTTAAAATCAAAATACATCACATATGGAATTAAAAAGCATAATATTAAAAATTGTACATATTATGCCTTTAAGCCTGCCCTTCAACCTGGCTAACATCTTTCAGGTTTTGTTGTAGATGAAATGTAAACATTGCAAAGCTCAAAAAAAGAAATTTACAACATTTTTGGTGTCTATGTTATCACATGATTGACCAAAAATTGAACGGGCTACTCTGGTCTCATGCCTGGGCTGACGATGACATGGACGCATCATATCAGCAAGGTGTAAGTGTTTACCCATCCTATTTCTTAAGACTCACTGCCCTTAATATTTTAAATGTTTCTCGACTCCACATTTAATTTAAATTGATGGCTCGTTAAAACAAAATTTTGAGGAGATAATGTTCAAGCTGGAAAACATCTAAAACATTGAGGCCGGTGGGTCCTGAGGATCAGGATCAGTATAAAATGTTCTGAAGTAAGTTGCATCCTGATGCGTTCTGAGAGAGTCATGCCAGAACGGGTGTGGTGAGATAGTAGCTGTATGAGAGGATTGTAGAGAGTGTGATTAGAGCACAGGAGAACATCTCAGTGAAGCAGAAAACAGTCAGGAAAAAAAAAAATTGATGAACACGCTCATAATTACATTCACACTGGAGAAGGATTTAATAAATTTCCTGCAATCTAGCCATGTGTAGGTTGTTAAGAGTGTGAAGGGGATTTCATCCAATGTGAAGGACATTACATCAAAATACACATGATTTGTTTCAATGCAAAAATAGCTAAGGTGATTCAGTAAGACCATCCTAATTTTAAAATTCAGTAATTATTCAAGTCAATATGATGTTAAAATAACTATGAGTCAATATTACTACCAGTTTATCATGACAGGATTAGTAGTTGTAGCTCTATAATACAGCCAAATTGGGCACAAAGAAGAAGAAGAAGTGCTATAGAATTAGTTGATACGAGGTCAGCAGCTTCCCTCCAGGTCATCAGCATCATCTCATGCACATGCTATTCTTTACCAGAAGGGAATTTTGGAGCACAAATTAGAATGTAGACTTGGCTACTGTATACTTTTTATATATGGATATTGAACATTCAAATAAAGGAAAATGGCTGCATTAAACAGAACATGAGCAAGAGAAAAGAAAGAGTTTTTGCTTCAATTATCCAGCAAAAATGTTTACAAAGTTATATCCTGTTATATTAGTGTCTTGAATCTGGGCTCTAGTGAAATGTCAAGATTAAACATAGTCATCATAATCCAACTAAATAAGTTATAAATCTTGTCGACATAAACCGATCATACTATGGCCTAAAGTACACCAAAGCAAGTTTGACCCATTTCTAGACTTTTTTTCTTAAATGTAAAGCAACTTTAAATTGTTGATTGTTAGGTTTATCTTGTAAATCTATTCAAACTCAGACTTAATGTTACAAGACTCTGGGAGAAAGTCAGAGACAAATGTATAGAATATACAGTAAACAAGTGAAACGTGAGAGTTTCAACATCAACAAAACACTTTATCTAGTAATTCAGATTGTTCAACCTCTATAGATCTAAAGTGCATAGCTCACTCCATCCATCCATCCATCCATCCATCCATCCAGAATCAGACTGCAGAGAGGCAGAACATTTCATTTTTGAAAGGAATTCACGTCAAATCCTTTTGCAAAAATTGTATTCAGTTTCAAATTTTTAAAAATTAAAACTTCTTCTTTCACAACTTAAAACAATCTCGTTTATTTATTTATTTATTTATTACATTGGGTTTCTCGGTAAAAGTACTGAGAACCTTTATTTATTTATAACGGTCTGACAAAAGCACATTTTAGTTTCGTGTTATTTCTGCTCAGACGCAATCTGAAGCACCTCATGCGCACACTTAAAGATCACTTACATCTGCAGCGTGAACGTGTTGTGTTGACTGGAAACAGTTGGCACGAGTTGACTAGAAATTCTCCCACAGCGTCAATCTACCCTGCTGCTCCCGTCGTGGCTGAGCGCAGCCCTCACTTTCTCCACATCTGATTGGATTGGTGAGGAATTTATCGGATTACATTCTGATTGGTCGGCTCCTCCTCGTCGAGCGGAACGTCAGCCTCATTGCATCACCGTCATGCACCCTCTCTCTCTCTCTCTCTCGCTCTCTCGCTCTCTCTCACCTCCACCTCCAGCAGAGCTTTGGGATGCTGAAGCAAAGCAGAAGCGTATCGCCAGGACCACGAGTGTGTGACCGGGATGGAGACGCAGAGCGAGGTGGGTAAAAAACAAAGATGGTTCTTTTTGTTTCCCATTCAGCGTGGGTAGCATTGATCTTATTTAGCCTCGTGGAATGCAGCGTGTCGGGATGATTGTACTTTTTTGGACATTTCTGCAGTGTGTGAGGGATTCATTGATGCCCACATCGTGTTTCCGTCCTTGTTTCTGTGCGCTCATCCGAACATTTTTCGGGCGTCTCCTCTATCGTGGAGCTTTGATCTCTGGATAAGTGCGATGGGGTTATGCCCATCTGGGTATTTAGTGATGCAGCTACTTAGACGCAATCCCCTTGAGCACACACTGATCTCTGTCCTATTTGGCAGCGCTGTCACCTCTGCACTCCCTGGTTGAAAATGCGTTAATCGTCCAGCTGGGCGATGAGCTAAAGAGCTGCAATGACTCTAACTATCAAACTTTGAACAGCTGCCTTTTAACCGAACTACTAGATGTTTGTGCTTCTTTTGGTCCTTGAGACTTGAGAGTTTTTATTATTATCAATTTAGCATTGGTCAGTCAATTCCCATAGACAAAAAGAAATAATCAATAATTCTAAAAGCTTTATTGATTGTCTGCCTGTGCTTGTAAAGTTTAAAGTCTTTGCAGAAACAGAGCAACACTTTTTAAAGTCTTGCAAGCCTTGAAAGGAAAGCGAATGTGCTGTTGTGCCAGTTTCTGAAAGGCGTAGATGTTTTACAACATGCAGGTGGTTTTCATCTGTTAGATCAGTGCTGCACCTGACGCAGTAAACTCAGTAAACTCTATTAGACTCCATCACAGTGAAAATCTAAATAAACTGACCACATTCTAGAAAAATGGATGAAACAAATCGGTTCATTTCTCTACTTTTAACCAAAAAGTCAAACATTTTTGCAAACCTGAGATTCATTTAACTATTTTAGAGCTTTAATTTATTATTATTGTTTTTACATTTAGAAATACTTTGACAAGAACAATCAGAGAAGTTCTATAAGCAGATAACCGTCTGTCCGGCTGTAATTACTCATGTCTTTTAGATCATTAGCTATCCAGGTGCAACTCTAATCCTGATTCTCATTCAGCCTTTTTTTTGGTTTTTTGTTGGTTTAAGAAACACATTTTGTTGGAGTTCTTGTGAATTTAGAAGCTTTATAATTTTCTTAATTTTGCCATGGAACCTGAATCTGCTCATACAGTGAGTCTGTGTGTGTGTGTGTGTGTGTGTGTGTGTGTGTGTGTGTGTGTGTGTGTGTGTGTGTGTGTGCTAAGTCTGACTGCTCTTGCTAATCACTTTTCTGCAAGGTGTAGTCTGAGGAGTGTAAAGCCTTAATCCCTGGGTTAAAGTACCATATCTTTGTCAGTGTTGCCTTCTGTGTTTCAAAGGAGTTTACAATCTGCATTTATTGACAGGAAGTCAATGTAGTTTGATATAAATCATTTTAAACTAGAGAGGAAACAACTGATGGAAAAGAAATCTCAAGGTAAATGGGAACAAATAATCAAAATTACTGTAATTTTTTTTAACTTTTTTAAAATTGGAAAATGCTTGTTATCTCCTCAAAAGTAGATATTAAAGTTGAGGTTTTTGGGATTTGGTGTTGTTATTCTGTTATTCTGTTATTCTGTTTCCACTTGTGTTGCAGTTTCTCTGGCCTTCTCTTCAACATTCACACCTGCTTCTCATCTACTAATCAACCCAGTTGTTACTCATCCATAAATCACCCTCTCATCATTCATGTTCTTCATTCCTTTTTCAGACCCTGCTGTCTTCTCTGCTCACTTCCTCTACAGTTTTGTGATTCCTTGTGTTCATGTTATTTTCCAGCTGCTGTAAATTTGTGTTTCATTATCATTAATCATCCATTCATCCTCTGAGCCTCTGAGGCTGTATCTTGGCTTTATATTCTACACGAAAACAGATCCATGTTAACACAAATATAAAAGTACACGCTTTATATTTTTGCCATAATGATACAAAGTCTTTTGAGGACAGTGGTATGAAGACAGTACAACAGTGCAGTGTTTGCAGGTCCCAGTCAGCCTGGATAAATTCAGGTTTACTAATAATAGACTGACGTTCTTGCGCACATTTTATTGTCTTATTATATTTTTCTCAACTCAACCTGCTTACAAATCCTTACCCCAAAGTACATATCCAGACCTGTTAAAAAAATGAATAGAGATTTACAATAAATATGCTGAAAAAGTTAAATAAAACAAGACAAATTACTGAAATAGATTTATGTCCTTTGTTTATTAAATCTACTTAAGATGGTCCAAAAGGCTTTTCCGCTGCTAATAAAACGATAAATACTTGCATTCTTGTTTGCTCTAATCTGATTTTTAACGACCTTTTATTAAAGCTCTGTCAGCAGAGTGCTGGTCCAATTCTGCTGCCTTCTTCAAGTGATGATGAAGTGTTGAGTCTCTCATCTCAAGTTTTTTATCTGTGTGAAAAGAAGAGAACTTACTGTGTGTTTCCTGTGAGACTGATGCACGTAGGCTTTAGTTTCATAATGATAATAATAATAACACATGCCATCATTTTCACTAATAGGTAGCATTGACTGGAAATAAAGTGACTTTTTTAATGAAAAGGCAAGCAACGACCAGGAGATGTTTGTTTTAGCGTGGGTGATCATTTGTGCGTGTAACTGTGTGTACTCTCCTTAGTCACAGTAATAATTAGTGCACTTTCTCAGGCATCATTATGACAGAATGTGCTGTGCTTCTGAGAGCTGTTCCCTCCCTCCTCTGAAAATCTTCTTGTATTTTAGTTCAAATTGTTTCAGTTTGTGACTGTTTGTGACAACAAACAACAAAGTTGAGTGTGTGTTTCAGAAAGTACTTTAGCATTTTGGTCATATTTCCAAGTGTCTGGAGTGAGTTCTGCCATTGTTCTCACTTCTTCTCCCTGTTTGTTTTTTAGATAATCACTTATATGCTAAATGATCAGGTACAGATGGTATGTGAACCTTATTTGCCCACAGAACAACCTTTAAAGCCTGTATTTTGCTTTGGAGCAACTATTACCACCAATTTTCTAACACCGTTAGCAAGGACGTTTTCAGACTGCCTTAAAGAGGCCATTTCATACAAATTTCAGGACTTTGTGGTTATTTCTGAAGTATTAACCTGTAATATGAAACATTTTATATCTAAAAAACGTCAGGAAACACTGATTAACAGACCTTTCAATCTATCTGCCTCAAGATTCGTCAGGCTTTGAGCAGCAGCTCGTTCATATTCATTATTCGAATTTGCTGGACTCTGATTGGCTAACAAACTAGCCTATGAGAACAAGGTATACTGTTTCCTGCCCTGCTGCGCATGGCAACATCAGGCGTTCTCTCTCCCTGTTTGCTACGTCTTATGCTACAGCTTTTAGCCAGCAGCATGCTAGGCGTGGTTTCAACTGCGGGAGCTGCCGAATACTAACGAACAAAGGAGTTGTGACGAAACAGATTCAGGCCGTCCGGACTCGGGAGAAGTCAGGTGTTATCACCACCTGCGTAGTTTGAGAGATTAAAACTGAAAGAGAAGTTGTTGACCTGTTTTCACACCCACTATGAAGGTAAGAACACCTGTGGAGCTAAAATATTCAACAGAAACCTCAGAAAAACCGTTTTTTATGGAAGGGCCTGTTTAAAACATTCACATGGTCCTCAGTGTCCCTGTATGAGTTGCATGGCATGAATTTTGAACATTACAAGACAAATTATTCCCCATCATATCAACAAAGTTGTAATTTTCTTCTCAGTTTAGTTTTCAGAAAGTGCAAAAGTCGAGAAACAACTTTGAGAGGAGTTGGTGGAACCTGCAAGAGATCTATAAATTAAATGTGATAAGATAAATGTGTTTGCAAATACATCGTATTCCCCATTTGAGCTAGCAATAAGCTAAACAAACTGGGTGTATGAATTAGTTCAGTGTAAATCCAACTACAAATAGGCATATTTTCTCACAACTTTGTGTCTCCAGCAGTTACAGCCCAGTGAGAAACTGGTCGTTAATGTTTGTAGTATAAATTAAATTAAGCTGAAACCTGCACAGTGGTGCAGTTGCCTTGCAAAGAAAAGCTCACAGGTTAGAAACTTTCCAATGAGTTTGTTTGTTCTGCCTGTTCATTTGTTTCATCTGGATACTCTGGTTTCTCACTAGCAAAACAAAGCTAAGCTAATATCCAAGCTAAGTTAATGAGAGTGTTCGCATGTTTGTTAAACTCTATGAGACCATGTGGTCGACTGGTGACCTGCTCATGGTGAGACAGACAACAGAATAGAGCTGGTATAGAAAATACACAGACGGATGGATATTATGACTGGGCATCATTTCCCACTGATCCACAGTACAGATATATACATAACAAACCATAAAACCTATATGTTTTTTTTACTGAGGGAGGAAGAAACTAGAGAAAACCATTGGAATAACATTCAAATCTCCCACTATTCAAACTAAAGACCTGCTCACCGAGAATCTGTAATATTTAGAAATTCTGATGGATTTCTGTGAGATACAATATTCTGATGTATCAGACTGATAGAGCCTCCTTTAGGTATAAATTTAGAATCATATTGTTTTCATGAGCATTATCCACTTTTATTACATTCCTGACCTTCTATCACATCCTGCATTCACCTACTTTTCAGTGTGTTGTTAATCTATTTGCATTCTATTCTGATCCTCCTACACATCTACTGTAATTACTTTTTGTTATCAGTCTTTTCGTTGAACTCTGGCACAGCCATTAGTGTTTTTCTCACATTAATGAGAAAGATTGTATTAAACCTTTCGCACTTTGAAAAAGCCTTTTACATTTTGCCTTTAATTGCCTTTGTTTGGAGTTTTGATCGCTAAAAACGAGCAAGCGTATCTTTTTACAGCTGCTTTTGAACAATTGCTGAGAATGTGACATCAAAATGATAAACTCTGAATATACTTTGTGTTTTTTGTTCCACCTCATTTTTGCTGGGTTTTTATGCTGATCTTAGTATTCTTGCAGTAATTCGATTTTTTTAGAAGATGTTTGATTGTATGTATAGGTGATTTGCTTCAAATTGAAAAACAGTGGTAATGTATTTTGCACTAAAGTATAAAAAGTTCAGCCCGTGAGTGGTTTGAAGGGACCTTTATTAGAGGAATGAGTCTGAACTGGGGCCCGTTTAGTGTGACTTGATTTCCCCAGTGACCCACAAACTAAAGTTTTTCTTTTTTTTTTCTTTTCTTTTTTTCCCTGTTAGAAGTAAACAATCGAGGACAAATTCTTCTAAAGTTCAAAAAGTTTTATTATCAGTCTGCAGAGGGACCAAAGTGTAGCTAGTAATTATATTTTAGATTCATAAATAAAGTAATCATATGCTCAGGTAGTGGTTGGGAAGTGTTCAGTTGCTATTTTTAAGTTAATAACATTTCTGAATCAAAGTCTTCAGTGGAAGCCATCCACTGAGACACTCCGTATAGTCAACCATATCTAAGCTTTGTTGTAATCCTTTAACATATTTGCTCATCTGACTGAAGAAAAAAACCCAGTCTCAGTCAGATGAGCAAAGTCTTCGTTTTTTAACACTTTCTGAACTCAGAGCAAAGCTGATTTATTTCACTCGTACTTTACCAAGTCCAGCTGTCTCGAAACCTAACTAATATTCTGAGGTGACAAACTAATTTCCAGGAGTAAAAGGAGTCAAGGCAACATCTTACTTTACAAACTCGATAAAGCAATAGTTCAGACCGTTTTAGGTGGGGTCAGAGGAAAGGATACAAACAATTCAAATCTTTCTTGCTGGCGACAGCTGTTTGAATGACCTCAGTTTGAAGAAATAGATTAATTCTGACCAGATTGATGAGATAAAGGCTTGTTGTGCAAGTTCCAAAGTGAATTACAGCTATTTTCACATCCAGTTATTGTGAATGCTGTTTTATAAGCACTTTTGCTTTACACTTCAAGAGGGAGTTTGACAATATTTTCACTGGAATAATCATAAATGCAAGACTGACAGATGTGTAAACCTTTTTTAAAATAGCTATAATAGCTATATCTAAGTTGTTTCCACTTTGGTCTTCATCTTGTTTGAATTTGTTTACAACTTTTCAATTCAGATAAAATTATTCTCTGTTTCTCCAAACTAAGGCCATTCAAAGACTAAATAGATGAGCTTTGACTGGATTTTTTTTTTTTTTTTTTGATGGTCATAATAACGGCTGACATTTATTGACGATAGTTGACCTTTGTCAACTATCACGTGCTGATATTTGCTGTTTACGCTGTTGAGTAAATTTGCCAACAGGATTCAGAATTTTTTCCCCTAATGTTAACATTCTATTAAAAGATCATTTTTTCAGACATGGAACGTGTTATTTTAATGGATTCAGGACTCATTTGAATCAGTGTCATTCAGCTGTTCAGATTTAAGTCCCATTTGCATCAAGTTTCCTCAGAGCTGCTTTCTGACACACCAGTGACATTGATGTAATGAGCTACATTACGCATGACTGACATTCATGTAAAACATGTAGAGAATTAGGATTATTAAAGGTAAGGTGAAGTTTTCTTACAGCGACACTCCATATTATCATAATTCATATCAACATTTTAAAACATTTGTTGTTTCTGTGAAACATGGTGACGGTTGATGGGATTTGCTTTCAAATATCTCTTTTTTCCTATTTATAACCTACATGATTGAATTTTTTATATTTCTAATTTTAAATGTATATGATTGTAGGTATGAGCTGGAGAAAACATTATTCTTTACATCAATTTGCTGCAGATTGGACAAAAAATGATAAACATTCTGGTTTCCTGTTAATCAAAATAAAAGTGAAAATACACTTTCATGTCAAAAACCTTTGAAAAATTGATGGAGATATTTATTATGTACAGGTTATTACATATGACAATATGTGTCTGTTTCCTTAGAAAAGTAAATTATCTATCAGATGACAAACTTCTGCTACTGAGCGTGTCCATCATATGATGGAGCGACACGTATGTAGTGCAGACCTGTATAACACTGACGTTGGCTCGTATATGTTATGAGTTTAGTCAAATTTCTTTACCTGAGTGTTAAAGAAAAACATCAAAGTGTTCATTTGAAACTGATGGCAACATGTTGAGCTGCTGTCAGAATAATGAAACGCAGCATTTGTGAAGGACGTTTTAATATTCATAAAAGGTTCAGTGAAGCGTGATACAAACCAGGTCTGTGTTAAATCACAAGAACACACACTGATGGTTTTTCCAGAACCAATCGGTTTGGTTTAGGTCACATATGACAGGAAATTAATACAAAACTGCAGAGAAAAGTCCCAAAATTTACATGTTTCCATTTTCCATTGTGTTCTGCAGTAGATTTTTGTGTTGAACAAAATGAATAGGTTACTTTTTAATGTAGTACATAGTTCATAATAGTCAAAAAACTATTTATAGAGAAACATTCTGGCTTTATTAACGTGAACAGGATTAGTCATCCTCATGAATTTTTGTATCATTTAAAATTTTAATTGATCTATTTGACTAAATCTTTGCAAATTACAGAATTTGTGTTAAGTAGCATTTTAGGACCACTGAGTATGTTTATGGATGTTGCACATGTTTACAATTTAATTGGCAACGTGTTTTAACATGTTATTAAGGTAACAATTTTATCAGAAATGTTCTACTTTAAAGTCTTAAAAATTATGAAGTAAAAAAATTCTCACGTGTTTTGTTTCAAACAAAGAGGATTTTTAGAAGTTTTTCTCAGTTTAGTTTGATCTTTGGTGCCAACATTTAAAGCTGTGGCAATGAGAATTTAAACTGTTCTAAACATTTCAAATAATGTAATAATAATCAAATCAAATGTAATCAATACCCAATGACATGATTATTGATTTACACATCTACACAGGCAGTGAGTTCTTACATTTCTCATATATAGGTTCATACAGAGGTGGAAAAGTCCAGATGTGTATTTGCAAATCTTTTTGATTAACTCACACAAGTGTTTAAAATATGTAGCCAGCAAATAATCAGTGTATTGGATTAATTTAACCAGAGAACCAAAAAAATAATAATAATAATCTGAGTCTGTTGAACTTGCTTTATCGGACTATTACTGACTTTATACCAAATTTACATGTGCCTGCCATATTGAATTTAGATTTTATCATTTATTTAAAATCCCTTATTTAGATAAAGTAATATGAAGATGAACCACTGGCCTTTTTGGATCATAAACTGTATGTGATCCAGATAACTGATACAGCTAATATTCATGGTGTCAGTGTTTCATGAGACTCTTTTAACAAAACATTGTGATTTCTTTATTTCTTCAGTGTTTGGATAAATTCAAAGCTAACCATCTGTGAAGTTCTCACTGCCAAACAGTGAAACTCAAAGGCACTTTCTGTGCAGTGTGTGCCAGCTATTAAATTATTGTAAAAAGAGTTGGACTTGATTATTTGGCAATTTTTGTCAAGCAAGTTACAGATATCAAAACAAAAAAAAAACTTTTAGAAGACAAGCTGTTACAGGATCCAAAGCACAATCAGGAATAAAAACTAATGTTCTAGTGTAGCATTTCTTATGTAGGTCACTAGATAATAATAAATAATCCAGATTGAGAAATCCATTATCCATTAATGGGCAGTTTCTGACCACAACACCTGTGTTCATGTCCAAAAAACATGCACTGCTTCCCAGAAAGGAAACCACCTGACTTCTCCAGCCATGCCCTCGAGCGTCCAGCGTGACATGTAGACAAAACAAAACTGCACACAGAGCAGAACTGGTCAAAGAACGAAGGAGATTTCTAATAGCAATAAAGAGTAGATATATTTTTCACCTTCGTGCTGCACATTTCAGTCAACATGCTGACATTGTTGTCGATAATGTCGAGCGGGATAAAGTGTGATGCTTTGCACTATTACCAAAGAAAAATGTTCTTTTCTACTTGATCCAAGGCACTTATCACAAAAACTATCAGGGGATTATTTCTATGTATCAGGGGTACAGAGCATGAAAACAATCTGGAAACATGACACTATACAAGCACCTTCCACACACAAAAAAAAATAATAATAAAGCAATGCCTGGTTGGAATTTAGAGGAAATGACTGATAAAAACCATCAGAAAACATCTAAAAGACAGTTCATACGAAGGACATGTAGCTAGTTGTTTAATAAGTTAGTGTCTGTGGCTTTTGAAAGAAAATCTACTACAGCTCGAGGTTAAGGGAAACATTTTAGAAACAGGAATCAAGTAAAACCTGAACATTCAGTCGGGTTTTAGCAAATATTTATTACTACTGTAAGTGTGAATAGAGCTCCCACAAGGATTGTTTACATAATTTAACCCTTGCTACACCAAAATGTTTTCTCTTAACATTTCTGCAACCAGTGATGCCAAATAATGGGGATTTTAAACAAAAACATAATAAAAATGCAGATAATCGGATTTTTCTGTTAGTATTTTTAGTTAGCAGGATGCTGATGGGAAATATAAGCAGGGACAAAATGGAAGTTTTGATCCTGAGGGAAAATTTAACTTATATTTTACCCTGAACTCAAGAAAGTTCTTCTTAAACAGGATTTCCCTTTTTTTAATTGTAAATACCATTGAAGCTGTTGACTGTCTGACCAGCCTGGGGAGAAATACAAAATAAGACATTCCTGCAGCAAAGTTACTTAGTGCAGCAAAGAGAAAAACAACTTTGACAGATCAAAGAATTGTTCATTAACATATTCAGCACATTAGGATGTAAGAAAATGCTAAAAATGCTTGGGGAAATTCCAAGCTATTTGATGGAGGGAAACAGAAAAGTGTCCACAGTTAAAAACAACAGTTCTTGGGTCTGCAGCACTGAAACTACTGCTCTTCAAAAATATTCAACAGAAAGTCAACCCTTGTGTTGCCCCTGGGTATCTTGACCCAGGAAACAGATGCAGGACGGGTGTATGTGCAGTTATAGGGTAGCACAAAGATTAACAAGCTAACAGCTAGTCTGAACCAGACCAAAGGGAAGTGGATTTCTATTGTTTCCTCTCAAGAAACAATCCTGGCTGTTTGTGTTAAAGGCTGTTTCGTAAACCTTTACACAGCTTAATGGTGCGTTCACACCAGCCCAAGCGTCAGCGTCTATGGTAGAGTCCGTCAGAGTCTCTGCGGCGCTTTGTGAGCGTTAGCAGCGTCAGCTTTTCAAGCAGAGCAAAGCAGAAGTTCAGCTAGCTTAACTCTTGACACTCTTGAAGCGGCGTTTCAACCAATCAGAGCGTCTCATTGTAGTGATGTCACTGCATGTGACTTGAATGAAGTGGGACCAGGAAAAACATAATTTCAACAATGGAGGACAAACTTATCGCTGATGCACCCATGTTGTCTAGCTTTATTAAGCAAATAAATCTAAGTCACTCTCTATATGATCTGCCATAATTCATATCATACAGTAACAGAGGAAGCCCCGCCTACACGCTCTGTTTTGCTTAGAAGTGGCGGGTGTTGCAGGCTTCAATATACAATGTCAAACTGGAAGCGTTTGGAGCGTTGCTTGACGCTTACAAAGCGTCCGGTGTGAATGCACCAATAAATCTCACTTTAGACGCTTACATAGAATTCCGTTAGCATTGTAGCTAGCCAGCTGCTGCAGTTCCAGTTGAGAGTAACATGTCATGTCAATACGTTTATGGGAATAACAATGTAATGTGAAACTAATGATGATTTAGAGATTCTTAAAATTGTGTTCATAAACTGAAATGTTTGAGATTGAAGTTTAGTTTTGACCCCACTCCGAGTAGCAATTAGATTGTTAATCCAGCCAGTATTTGTTTCTCCAAACTGAGGTCATTCTTAGGACAATCTGCAACAGAAAAGATCTTAATTGTTCATAAAAAAATCCAGATAATAAAAAATTTGAACTATTTTGTTGAGACTTTAATAAAAAAATTTGGTTCCAAATTAGGTGTTCTTTTTTTAGCGTGGGTGACTGTTTAAGCTTCCCTGATGTTCCAACTGTGCACCCCCACCATCTATGAACAGGAAAAACCCCAAATTCTAAAAGCGAAATAAGAATACATGAAATGAAGGCTATGAGATAAAACCTGAACAAATTATTACAAAAATTCCAAAATACAAAAATAAAAGCATGTATCTCAAAAAACATAAAAATCCATAAAGTATGTTATAAAAAAGGGCTGTATAACTTTTCATTTTGACCTGCTCTTGTTCTTCTGTCTTTTTCAAAATAAGAAGAAACGGTGTTGAAAGGTTTAATTGAAAATTGATTTCAGTTCAGTTGGAAATGTCATATGCAGCTCATGAGATGTTTTTACATGGAGGTCAAACTGTTTCTCTGAATGGAAATATTAGTTCTGTGAACAATAGCTTTAACACTCTTTATTGAACGGTGGAACTCTGTAGGCAGAAAGCAGATTATTCAGATTCGTAGTTATACAGAACTGTTCCTTCTATCCCAGGAGGTTTTCTGTCTAATGCCCAAAACAAGCTGCAGTCAGGATGTTGTTCAGGACCAGCCCTGAGCTGCATGGTGCCCTAGCCGAAAAATGATTTTGGCGCCCCCCACTGTCCAGAACAGAAACAACGTAACTCAATAACTGGAATATATTGCAAAAAATCTTTTATTCATACTAAAATGAACAGTAGAGATGATAGATATATATAGATAGATATTTAATTATTACTTATTTTGCTCTTACATGAGATGAATGGTGTGTCCAACAGTTTGTCCAACAAAAAAAACAAAACAAAAAAAATGTGGCACCCCTCCAGCAGAGGGCGCCCTAGGCAATTGCTTAGTCTGCCTATGCCCAGAACCGGCCCTGACGTTGTTCCATCACAGCATTTAGAACTATTATTACTTTTTTACATTGAGACATAGCTGGATCATTCAGTCCTTGTCGTTTATGTTCAGTTTCAGTATTAGTAAGACCAAAGAGCTCATGATGGACTGCAGGAGAGTGCAGGGAGGAGGTCACACTCCCATCCATGTTGAAGGAGCGGAGGTGGACAGAGTGAGCTGCTTCAGAATCCTGGAGGTCATGAGCTGGTCACACCACATACTGTAGGTGTGATCACAAAAGCAGCCAAACGCCAGGAGCTGTTTTTCCTGCAGTAGCTGAGGAGGTTTGGCGTGGACTCCAGAATACTTATCAGTTTGGACCGATGCACCCTCGAGAGTGTTCTGTCTGGCTGCATCGCGACCTGAACCGGCAGTTGTGATTCTATGGACGGCATAGCTTTACAGAGAGAAGTGAAATAATCACCACGTGTCTGCAGGATCTTCTACCTACAGAGCTGCAGGAAAAAGACCCAGCTGATCGTCACATGCTCATACTCCAGCCGTCAACTAGGCAGCAGGAACATCCAGACATGCACCGACAGTTTCTACCCACAAGCCATCAAGCTTCTGAACTACCGTTCACTGAGCACCTTCACACTCTGCTTACGCAGTACATTCAGAATACACCACATCCTCCTGCACTACAGTGCAATTTGGATTCTTCACTTAATATTTTCTGGGTTTTATGTTATTTTATTTTGACAATAACACTCGCATCTTCCATATTAAGCTAAATTGTGTAAAGTGTGCTGTGTTTTCTCATCGCAGCTTCCTTATTAATATTTTCCTCCTTATGTGTTCTTATGTGGTTATATGTGTCTGTGATTCAAGTCATAACACATTCTGCTTCAGGTTACTGTGACCCAAGGTTTGAGCTCCAGGGAGAGAAAAGCAGTGAAGAAAATGAATCAGAATCTCAGAAAAATCAACAATAATTTGTAAAGAAAGTAAATTGAGCTGGAAAAAAGTGTAACGTTAAAATAATTCAGGCCAATTATTGATTGCTCATGTTATCTATTTAAAAAAAAGAACCTAAATGTAGATTTCAGGTAAATGTTTCAGGTTATCTTTTCTTGTGAGCATCCCTTTAACAATGATGTCTGGCAGGTTGAAAGATAAAGGTTAATTACTCTGTGTCCATGCGCTTAAAGACCAAAAACCTTCCCTGTAGTGCAGTCGTTTGTATTCCAGCGGAGTACTCGCAGCTCCTCATTTCCCTCCCTAATTGCTTTGTAGGAGGGTTATGTTTCAGGACAGGGTATAGATAAAGGATATGTTGTTGTGTCTGTAATGACCTCAACATTAAAGGCTTTGGCTCTTAAGAATGCCAAACAATTTCTCTCCCTTATTCAATGTAATTTAATGGCTGCAGCTATTGTGTCTAATTATGCCCTGAATGCTGTTCTTCTTTAGTCCACTGACAATAATGAAGGTGTAAGGTAACTGTCTGGCCAGACAAGTTTGTTTTTCACACATTTAAACACATTTTTTTCTGTATTTTCTATTCAAATTTAAAGTTATGCCCTTTCAAGCCAGAGTTTTAATTGTCTTCTCTCCAGAAGTGATGGAGTTATAGCTGTTTTTGATCCTGTTTTTTCAAATAATTGTATTTGTAGTGTCCCATAATATTCCCAGATTTTACATAATATTGTAGTACGTGTAGTTTATGCTGTAAATGACCATCAGCTACTTACATCTCAAAATTTTAGCCAAACATCTGTAAAATCTAGTTAGTTGTAGCGAATTTGTGTTTGCTAATCGGCAGTTAAAGGCGGATTTCTTTTAGAGTTTCAGGAAAATCACCCCAATAGTTTGAATTATTTTGCTAAGGAACACACACACACACACATACGAACATTGTCACCTGTTATTCACCTTTGGCGTCGGGCGATAATAACAAATTTTGCCCTCTTTCTAACAGCTGAGGATAAAGACTTTATTTTGAAATATCAGCATGAGGAATCAGCACTCAGAACGTGCCTTTGAGCTTTGACTGGCTTTTATTTTTGGAAAGAAGAGGTGAACTAAGTGTCAATGTTCAATTTGCCACTGGCCCGTATCTCAGTTTCCTTTTTGTTTGGCCTTATTGAAGGCCAAATCAGAGTGTTTTATTCGTTCCAGGTTGAGTAATTTTTATTCCATTTTATTGTTTGTTTAGCAGCTCAGATTCAAAGGTTGTATGAAATATAAGAGAAGAAAACCTAAACAAATAAGACGGGGTGATTTCGGGATAAAAAATGTTAAAAATGCATTAAATTAATCTATTCAGTTGCTTCTTTTCACAACACGACACACCTAGATATTTCACTCTAAACTGTTTTACCAAAATGTGCATTCAGACTAGACTAGCTGTTTTTTTTCTTAGGGTTTAGACTAAGTAATGTGCCTTATTGCTAAGTAACTGTAACACTGCCAAGACGTAATTACAGGCAGTAAGTAAGATGAATATACTTCTACATTTCAGTTTTACTTATCTCTGACAGACAGTCACATTTTGGTCTTAACCGAGATTCCTTTTTCTTTGCAAAACAAAACTTCAGAAAGCTTAAACACTGTAACAAAACTGGATCAGTAAATACATATCTGGATTTGCTTTTGCTGTTTGTCCCAAATTTTACAAACAACCAAAGTAAGAAATGGTTAAAATGCTAATTTATAAGACTTAAATGAATATAATTTATCATACTATAAAAACACCTATAAAAGAACCTCCATAGCCTTTACTGGTCCTGGAAATGTCAGCAGAAGCATCAGTCTGTGCAGCAGAAACAGGCAGCAGTATTTGGTTGGGGGAGGAATCAACAGGGAGCTTGTTGCTCTTGACAGCGACGATCAAACTGCAGGAAGACGTGTCAAAGATGGGCAGCATAGCTACAGGCATTTCTCTTAACCCGTTAAGCATCCGAGGGCCCGCCCACAAATGTGCACTTCCTGTGCATGTCTTGTGGAGTCCAACTTTTAATAATATGGACATGTCATATATATCATTTGAAAGCTGAGAGCCCTGTAATTTTAGTTATAGATGAAAATCAAGGATAGAATAACCCCTGGAAAGATCACCCAAACCCCCTATAAGTATCAATAAAATGTCCAACTTACAGATTTCCTGTCCGTTTAATTTAATTTGGGTATGCGTTTTAAAAATATTTTGGGCAAAAATTGCAGGAATGTTAAGGGGTTCAACACATTGACCCTTCTTGTATGAACCTGTCATGTCAAAATTAAATCCTGTTCTGCAGTAGAGGATCATTTTGCCGCAGGGACAAAATGCACATTGATCTCTGAATGTTGTTTGTTTCTGTGACATGGACGGTTGTTGCATGGTGTGCTACAGTTGTAGGCACAGTTAGGGTCTTTGGAAGACCTTGCTGCTGAAGTGTGACATGGTTCCTGGATAAAACTGGGTCTATCATTGCTGCGTAAATTACTTCAAATAAAATAACTAACATTTAGCTAAAACGTCAGATAAAGTTCTGAATAAAGGAATCCAAAAAGTACCAAGAAAAGGTTTTGATGTTGATTCATTCCACCTTATTGTACCACAAACTAGACTTTATAGCATTTAAACAGTTAATTGTTTGTAGTAAAACTGGGTTACAGTGAATCGTTAATGCATTTGGTAAATCCATTCCACACAGAACTGAACATCTCCTGAGCTGTAAGGCTCCATCATAATATCATAATCCATCCATCCAATTTCTGATCCTGCTTCTTCCTGTTCATAATATCATAATACCAAAGTAAATTAAATAAAGGACCATGAGGTGACTGGCAGAAGACAGAATACAAGGTTGAGCTCAGTATTTGTGCACATCGCCATCCAGCTTTCCCACAAGAATATTCATTACTGTATTAATTTCAGTACAACACTTTCACCTCCTGCTTTAACAGGTTCTGGTTTCTTTCATGTATTAATTGATTAATTGATTGTTAAAATGCTGTTTGTCAAGATTAATATAATTCTAACATCTTTGGAGTTAGAAATCGAGAATGAAAGACTACACAAGAAATAAATTCTTAGTTTTTTCTTGTCAGCTGGTTCACATTTTAGTTTAGGTATTTCTGTAGCGCCGCTGCACCTCATGCTCTCCATGTTGTAGAAGCAACATGACATGTTTGTTTTGTTTCACTTTTATGAACTCCATTACTTTTTTAATATGTTCTTATTTTCATTTTAGTAGTTTAACTCGTGTATAATGCTGTCCTAACTGGGCCTCTGTGCTCTCTGCTGGATGTACTTTTAAATTTTTAATTTCTCAATTGGTAATGAAGTTGGTAAAGTAAACAAAATAACAAAAGAAAAATAAACATTTTTTCACTTGTTTTATCTACTTGATCCTGTTCAGAGTAAATTCCATCGCAGACAAACAATAAATAATTTGTTCTCCATTGGGATTTAAAATTCATTTCTGACATTTATTTTGATATGAATTAAAGATTATTTGTCTCTCCTTGATTAGTCTTTGCACATTTATTGGTTTGGTTGGAATTTTATGGATGGAAAAGAAAAGAAGATGCTGCACAAATAGAATTTACCACGTGCAGGCCTCTAAGGTACGTTTAAGCTGTTCTGCAGGTAAATCTCAACTTGCTGCCAAACTGTCTTATTAAAACAAATGGTAAAGTAAAAGGGACGTTCCTGGGCAACTGATTACAAGCAGAATGTGTTTTAAAAGAGGTAGAAAGTACAGAAACAGCAATTTTATCATGTGGTCACATCTTTAGTTTGACTTTTTAGGCTTTATTTCTGTTGCACAGGGTCCCTGAAGCCTGTCTGTTCTTTACTCCCTGTTAAAACCATGCAAATCAGTTCCACTGTCTTTTATTTTTGACACCAAATGACATATTTTCTGAACTCAAAGTATTGGTACATGATGAATGGAACACTGTTTTGTTCTGCATGTTATTCTGCTTGGCAGTAGATCCGTTCTGTGATGGATGCATGCTAGATTTCTCTGTTGAGCCACTCATCTTTTCCATATTCAGTTTTTTGATTCCTCACATCCAAAAATCTGGATGATTTCATTTCATTCAGTGAATTTGAACCCTAAAAGCAATAAGATGTGGATTTTTATACTGTAAACTGACATTTTAGACAAATATAGTGGTTTGAAGTTGAAAACTTTAAACAATGTGTGGGGAAAGACAGAATTGTACGTTTGTAATTATGAGACTATTTTCATTAATTTGTTATGATCACACTTACTACAAATAATCATAATTAACCCTTTTATCATAATTGCAATAAAAGAAATAAAATTTCAGTCATGCTACCTACTTTTTTCTACATAAATAAATGTTTGTTTGAGTAAAAAAAAAATACATAAAAAACTATTTTTCAAATTATTTGCAAACAAAAGTCAGTCATGACACGTTAGCAGCAGAACAAAGATTTAACAGATGCAGTTAAAAGAGCATCATGACATTTGACTCAGTTGTTTTCAGACAGATGAATGAACACAATGAGGATGATAATTGTGCAGACAGGATTGTGATTATAACTAATAATTCTGATCACATAATTAAATGTTTATTGTGGCAGGGATAATCAAGAAACTTGATATGATTCATCAGGTTTGGAAAAGCTGCTATTCCTGTTTTTGTGTTATTTTCAGCAGTGACAGGCGTGATGTTGCCCTGCTTGTCGAAGGGACGGGTTCAAACCACGAGTTTAGGTAACTAAACACTAAATAATAATGTTCATAAGAGAAACTTTTCATCAAACACTTGATACCAGAGTTTATTTAATATCTGGGCTAATGTGATTTACAATGTTGCAATGGATTTATTAGTGCAGGAGGCAGAAATTTTTGTAATAAAATGAGAATTGAATGAAAAAAAGCATCAATTTTTTGTATAGGCAAAACAAAAATGTTGTCAGTGGTCAACGAGGAAAAAGAGAACCGCCACTTATTTCTGTTTATGGACAAGGTACAAGCTAATCCTATCTTACCCCAAAATGTGCCTTGGATAACCCTAAAATTTCATTATTACTCCACATGCATTTCCACATTTATCTGACATTAACACTTACAGTTGGATGTTTTATTCCACAAAGTTCCTCAGTGTAGCAGTTTCACAAATAAAAATAAAAACTGGCTGTATCTTTCAGGCCCCAAGAGTTGTTACATGCTACACATGATAAACCTGGATTTTCCTAATAATAAACAGCCACTGTGTTAATGTGATAACATCCACAAAAACACTTTAAACAGAGATATTAATAAATATATGGGGAATTTGTGAGAGAGAGAAAAGTGGCAGCACAGATCTGTAAGTCTGTGATCTCTGTTTTAGGAAATCTTTGCCAACCGAAGACAGAAAGGGATTTTTTTCCTTTTCTTTCACCATTCTAAACCAGTCATCGTAAAAGACGGTTTGAGGACTTTATAGCTTAAAATAAAAAGCCGTGTATATCATCTGCAGGCTGTGTGCAGCTTTAGATGCTCAACAACAAATCATCTGATTGCTGCAAGGCGCCGGCGCTGCACTCACGGCTACTTTTGTTCAGTGTTTCTGCAAAGATTTACTAGAAAAAAGGAACTGAGGATTTCTTAGAGCGATGCTTGTTTTTGTTTTTTTCGAGGTGGATTGTATGTACGATTTTTGAAAGCTTAAATGCTTTATACCTTTCATACTTTTCTTCATTCAAAATTTGTTTAATTTTCAATTGTAACTAATGTTTCTACAGAATCTCAGAACAGGTGAGGCAAACAAAGACATTTTTTTCTCTTTTTAGGGTTAATTTACACATGTTTTGGGGGAAAAGTGAATATTTTGTCCATTAAATTTAACAATGTTGTTCCTAGATGATGCTACATTCTACATTCTGCTCGTTGGCATGATTCAGTTTGCCTCTGGTTGGGCGAATGTATAATAATTAAAGAGACCCTTCCATTAAAAACGGTTTTTCTGAGGTTTCTGTTGAATATTTTAGCTCCACAGGTGTTCTTACCTTCATAGTGGGTGTGAAAACAGGTCAACAACTTCTCTTTTAGTTTTAATCTCTCAAACTACACAGGTGGCGATAACACCCGATTTCTCCTGAGTCTGAACGGCCGGTACTTGTTTCGTCACAATTCCTTTGTTCGTTAGTATTCATCAGCTCCCGCAGTTGAAACCACACCTAGCATGCTGCTGGCTAAAAGCTGTAGCATAAACGCTTATCAAAGTGGAAGAAACGTGTTCTGTTGCCATGCGCAGCGGGGCAGGAAACAGTATACCTTGCTCTCATAGGCTAGTTTGTTAGATTAGTCGAACAAATTTGAATAATGAATATTAATGAGTTGCTGCCCTAAGCCTGATGAAACCAGCCGAATTTTAATGCAGAGAGATTGAAAGGTCTGTTAATCAGTGTTTCCTGACGTTTTTTAGATATAAAATGTTTCATATTACAGGTTAATACTTCAGAAATAACCACAAAGTCCTGAAATTTGGATTTCTATTGAACACAGATTTTTGACTCTAAGTAAAGGGATTCCGCCCTTTTTTTTATTCTTTCTGCACATTTTAACACAAGGCTCTTTGGGAAAAGCTGTTTGTTTGGCACACAAACATTTTTATTTTTACTGTTTCCGTGTCCTTCATGTCTGTGAGGAATGTGACATTATGGTAATTTGCCTTCTCTTTTGGCACATTACCGTACGTAGCAGCCTGAGGCTTCCAGCCAACACGACTCAGTCAAAGCATTTATTATCACTGTGTGTACACTTTTGACTTCGAACTTATTAACTACACTTCCACTCAACCAAAGCAGTTTAGACACATCGAGCAAGAATACCACTTTCAGTTTGAGTCATGAGCTTTGTGTTTAATTGTACTTTGGTGTTTCAAGCGAACGAACACCTGAAGCAGAATAAAGCGAGTGGATTTAGAGCAACATTTTTAAAGTCTGCCCCTACGTTTTTCTTTCATTGATCATCGGAGGCTGCTGGACACATAAATGCATCACCTTGAACAACACTTCAAACTGTATAACATTTTCTGTGATGAGGATCTATGATGGGGATATAAATCACTGGGTTCATTCCGGAGAGCCTCGATAATATTGATTAACTTTAAATTATATAGTTTGTTGGATTGCTTGATGACCTGTCCAGGGTGTAACCCCGCCTTTTAATCAGTAAATGCTGGAAATAGACACCCGCCCCATTGGAACAAGTTTGGATGGATGGATGGATGGATGGATGGATGGATGGATGGATGGATGGACTGTTTTTTTAATATTATCATAAATATTCTGAACGTGTGATAGTCCTACGGTCCTTAAAAAACTCTTAAAGAGGCCCTTCCATTAAAAACGGGTTTTCTGAGATTTCTATTGAATATTTTAGCTCCACAGGTGTTCTTACCTTCATAGTGGGTGTGAAAACAGGTCAACAACTTCTATTTCAGTTTTAATCTCTCAAACTACACAGGTGGTGATAACACCAGAGTTCTCCCAAGTCCGAACGGCCTGAATCTGTTTCATCACAACTCCTTTGCTCGTATTCGGCAGCTCCCGCAGTTGAGACCACACCTAGCATGCTGCTGGCTAAAAACTGTACAGCGGGGCAGGAAACAGTATTCTTCGTTCTCATAGGCTAGTTTGTTAGCCAATCAGAGTCCAGCAAATTCTAATAATGAAAATGAACGAGCTGCTGCCGCAGCAGTCTGACGGAAGGAGCCGGAACCACCCGAATTTTAATGCAGACAGATTGAAAGGTCTGTTAATCAGTGTTTCCTAGTGTTTTTTAGATTTAAAATGTTTCATATTACTGGTTAATACTTAAGAAATAAACACAAAGTCTTGAAATTTGTATGAAATGGCCTCTTTAAAATGTCTTTTGAAGAAGGGCCAATAGAAAATCCTGCTCTTTAATTGCATTTTGAAACTGTGGGTTTTGTTTTGACAACACTTTACTCTCCAGTGCAAAGTGATCAGTCCACCTCTATACCCACATAAGAGTTTATTATGAAGCCAGTACTTTTGTTTATGTCTTACACTCATATGCCAAAGTTTTGTCAAAGTTCTGGTAAAAAAAAATGTTTTTGTTTAATACAAGAGCACTTTTTATTTCTCACTGAGAGGTTACAGTGCAAATGTCATACAGCAATTGATTAGTTTTATTTCCCCTTTAAAAAGTATTACCTTTTTTAAAACTTAAATTTCATCTTTAATGTTAATTCCCTTTAGAGATCTTCTCATTTTATCCTCCTTTAAGTATTTACATTGACTGATTAACTTTGTTTTCTTCAAAGACCTACAATAAGAACCCCAGAGATGAATATCTCCCATAATTCCCTGCTTCAAGTCCTGATGAGTCTCATATAGGGCTGCTGCATCATGGATTGCAGAAGTACACGGCCAAGCTGTGTAATATTCAAATACATTTAGCACACCTCTGTGGTAATCCTTTAGTATTAGAGAGGTTGACACTAACTCTTAAAGGGTTTCAGAGTGTTCAGTTTTTATTTTCTGTTTCAGTCAATGAAAGCTAAACACGTGAGTCTGTGCCAGAGTAACTCACGGTGGTCAGCTGTGACTGTTTTCCCTACTGCTTTCATTGGATTAATAAATTAAACACTGCACTGCTGTGAAAATGCTGGAGGATAGATGGAGTGAGTTTGACTTCAGGAAGTGGAACAGGAGGCAGGCTGCTCATTCAGCTCCCTCCGTGTGTTGACTTTGAATCCCAGCTTATTGAATGCTGATGCATATTTCATGACGTACCTTTGGGAGGTAGAGGAGAGGGGTCAGTGAATCAAAGACCACCTGTGATTTACTTGAGCAGCGCACGTGTCGAAAGGCGCCGCAAAAGAACTTTGTGCCGTGCATTTTGTCCGCTGCAGGATTTTGACATTTGCGTGGGTGCAGATGGCAAAAGAAACACTTGAACGTGGTCAGTGTGAGCATGTGTAGGAGTGCTGAGTGACTTTTTTTTTTTTTTAAAGCATCTTAAATTCAATTTTCTAACACAAACACAGGAGATCACAGTTGTAACTGTGGTCAACAAGATGTGTCTTAACGAGGAGGGAGCTGCAGGCTCAGATGTAAATCAAGAGAATGATTTAAAAAGTTGTAAAAATATTTGGTCCTTTAAAAAGATTTATAAAATGAAAATTGAAAATTGATTGTACTCTATGTAATAATTGTGTTAGCCTAAGGTCGAGGGAACAGCGGCATCACCATCTTATTTTGAGTTATGTTGAGAAGGGGCTGAAAATATAAGAATTTAATTCTTCTATCAGCTCCTTTCTGATCATGGAAATGTTTGTGTAAAGAAGAATGGAAAAAGTATGTACTTTGTGTTTTGAACAATGCATTTTCATGAAAAAGAATAAATAAAATAAATAAAAATAAGTGAGATAAAACACAGGACTTATCTGAATAATGATTTATCATTAATGCTGATGTTGCCAACGTTGGGGGGGGCTGTAAGGTCAGAATCAAATCTTTAGAGTGCATTAAGAATGTACAGAGATGTTGTCTGTGTAATGGAAGCTTAATTTCTTCCTGCCTCACGTGCTGCTTTTAGTCTGTCGGTAATGTATCTGGCCATAATCCATACGTATGGATTTCTGTTAAAGGAAGCCATTTTTGAAGTGTGTGCATAAAAATTATAATTTATATGTTACTCATAGTTCCCTTAACACCCTAATTTTAAAGACACAGGGCCTGATTTATCAATATTCCAGGTAATGAGCGCAAAACTGCATGCACAGAAAAAATTTTTTACCAAGGGCGTGTTCCTGATTTGCGGGAGATTTACTAAGATCAATTGATAACAGGCGTAAAGGGAAATATCTAAATGAGGAGTTTGCCTGCGCAATTTCCTTGCAAGAGCAAGAAAGGCGCAAACAGCAGTTACCAGTTCCAGAAAGGGGGAGGGGCAGCACAGATGAGCTGGCAGGGAGGAACGCACTCTGCGTCACCTACGCAGAAGGACAATCCTACTAAATAAAGGTAGCGTGTCAAAAAGGGAAACATGATTCAGCTTTAAATAAAGTCAACTGAAATAATGTGACAACTCTTTTTGGTTTTTCAAAAATATACTCATATTGATTTTTTTATTTTTATTTTTTTGTCTTGTAACCAAAGTGAAACCACACACTCCCCCCTGCATCCTTTTTTGTGCAAAGTTAAGACACGCTTTTCAGAGGTGGTAAATATAGGCTCGAAATCAGAAGCCACAAACTGCACCTCTAACACCCACTAAATTACATGTCTTCCTCCCAATATTTTGCATCTTTTGACAGAAACGCCCACATTGCATATTCATCTGGGGCAAAGCGCTAACAGGATTCGGCGCAATATGCTGCAGGATTAACAGGCACAGTTTTACCTGCGCACTGTTAGTAAATCACCTGCTGCTTGTTTTTGCAGCCGCTGAGAGTTTTGCTTTCGACAAACCTTTGACAAATCAGGCCCACGGTGCGTACATCCAACTGGCCTGATGAGCTAACGGTTGATGTAAATGACTGTGGAATTCCATTCAAATTATTGGATAATGCAAAGCATATGGTGGTGTAAATGTTTATAAAATACACAGGACTTTGGTCTTAGCTACATTTGTATTGGCTGTTAGCTGTACGAGCTCGTCTGACTCAATTTCTTTGAACTGAGGCTGTTCAGGAAGCCAGTTATGATGAATAAAACAGAAATATAACTGCAATATAGATGAAGAGGAACAGATTCTGTAAGCTACATGTGATGTTTAACAGAAGGACAAACATTTGGAAGCTTTGTAAGATATTTATGTGAGACAGTTTTATTCCCTTAGTTCGTGCTTCTTGCTTTTTTGAAATGCAATTGAAGAACTCACTTTCACCTCAGAGAGAGGTGATCCCTGACTGATTTCTCCATATGGCCACTGCTGTGACTGCGCTGCTGTTTTATACAGAGCAGAAAAGCAATGTGGTTCATTTCACCTCCTGAGTTGAAACGATCCAGGTCACTCGACAGTTCAGTGGCCATCTGGATGAATGACCCCACCGACTCTGAAAGCAATCCTGTGTGGGAGTGTTTGTATGATTGTATCACATTCTGCATTCAACCTCTATCCTTAGAAAACTAAAATATCTTGACCTAGAAGAAAAAGCTTTACATTCTGTGCGATGCCTTGGTGAAGTCCTGCATACAAGAAGCTGTTTTAGATGCAGGTTTTGCAGCATCCTAATGATTCCACATGCAAAACCCTCCACTCTTAGTTTTCTGACAGTGTAATAATGACCTTGTTGGGCTGAAAAGGAATTAAAAACCTCAATATTTTTGCTTTATAACTGCATTGTAAAATAAAATTTGCATAAAAGTGAGAACAATAGGTGCAAAAAGTGCAAAGACTCTGGTTACAATTCTAACCACAGCAGAGGATTTTTTTTTTTTTGTTGATATTTTTATTGCAACAGTTTGTTTCTGCAGCTCCATCCACCCCCTCATCCTCCTCCTTATGTTTGTCTCTGTTGACTTCACTATGATTTAACGTGGTCGTTAAAGAGGGATTAAATTTCCCGGCAGCACAGAAACTTTTCTTATAAATTCAACTGCAAACCATCCCTACCTTCTCATCAGTCTCTGCAATTTTACCAAAAGTTTCTTTTTTTTTTTTTGCCTTCTTTAATTTGTTAAAATTCATGACCATAATTATGAATAGGGGCACCCAGAGGAGTTTACGCAGGCACAGCAGCTCAAAACATACAATAATACATGACCTGTAAGTCATCTAAATGAACAAATATACTGTTTATTTATTCCACTCCAGAGGCTCACACTTAGCCCTCTTGCACCACCTGCTTTAAATAAACCTTCATCTGTTTTTATAATTAACATTTAGATGTGGTATTATCCATTTATTATAGTCATTTTTCTGATTCTTAGCATCCTGCACTTTGATGTTTGGGGATGAGTTCTGGAACATTTTTCATTCAGCTGGAAGAGATCTGGTTCAGTTTGTGGCATGAGCAGAGTCGCATCATTAAAATAGTTGATGCACTAATTGGCAATGAAGTTCAGGCAGTCGTGTCCTCGTAATTGCATTTTTTTTTCCCTGTGATAACAGTCACAGACAGTCTCTTGCTTACTTATCATTTTGCAAGCATAGTCAGAAGATGAATTCTGCAATCTTGCAACATTCTTTAAATTAATTACCTGCCATTTAGCTCAATATCTCTGCAGGAAACTGTTCATGCTGAGAGCATGCTGATTGTCAAGTTAGAAAAGGTTATTCATGATGGCGCATTAAGGCCTGAGAAGAATGGGGGGGGGGATTTAAATTTGCAACGGATAAAAGGTTGTAAATTTACCAGAAAAAAACTGAGATTGTTAACTGAAAATTTTTAAATATAAAATGGAAGGGAAAAAAGGCAAAAATTGCACATTTACATCTTTAATCATGGAAAATTTGACTAGTTTTTGCAATTTTAAGACTTTTTATTATCAGAGAATATCCAGATTTTCATGTAAACAACTTTAATTTGGATTTTTAGAAATATTTCTCTCACATACTCATCACCTCAGCATAATATAAGTAAAGCAAATGCATAGCTGGAACGTCTGTCAAGGTTCAGAACAAGGATTCTTTCTGAGACGCCTTCAAAGTAAAGGAACAATTCTTACTGAAAAAGATTAATTCAGGTCCTACCGTCATTTGAGTTTTCTTTTTCCTTCCAACATGTACAAATCACTTGAAAGCCTCCAAATTTATAGCTTCAATCAAGATTAAACAAATTAGATCAGTTGCTGTAGCTAATTCCGATATTTTTCGATCCCAAGAATAATGCGAGAATAATCAGCGACGTGTTTCTAAGACAGTAATACTGACAGTCCTGAGGGTTTGTGTTGATAGCTTTCATTAGCTGACAATACTTCAGCTTTTTATTTACTTGTTCATTTAACTGGATGAGTCATTAGCTTCTGGTAGGAGAAATATTTTGCTTTAGGCTTCTAGAGCCTATTTGAGGCAAACAGCTGACATCACAGAAGGGCATCGCCAAACATCGGCAGCAGGGCGCCCACCACAAAGATCTACAGCGGTCTCACTATATGAAACAACATGAAGTGAATCATCACCAGCCCTTAGAAACACGGGTCGTCTGGTATGAATGACTCACTGTATTACTGAAAAGTTAATTCATAATGAGAAGATTCAGAGTGGGTATTTATCCTGCTTTACTTACCTTTCAAACAAGCCTCTAATTATTTTAAATATATGGAAAGAAATCCTGTGATACTGTCAGTAATCTTCCACCATCATCTTATTTTTGTGGGGGATTTTTTTGGCAGAAGATTATTCTGTTAAGTTTATTCTCTGTCTTGGAAGATCGCGGCTTTGAGCTGCTCTTCTCTTCTGTGTTTTGATTCCAGACATAAAATGACAGCAACTATAGAAGTGACCCGTAATTCATCTTTCTCCCTTCCAGCTCCTCATTATTCCTGCCAAGGTTGCTGCGTCTTGTTTCATCTAAAGTGAAATTGAAAGACATTGTGGAACATGAACCTCTGCTGTGCTTTTTTATACAAGTAAAGATGTAAATGTAAATCAAAACACTGTTTTATTTTATTTGATATTAAAATCAAGTTTCTGTGGAGGTAGCAGACATTTCTGTTTGACATGAGCACACACCTACGAGATTTCCTTTCTGATCCTGATCTGTCTCCTTTTAATGATGTTTCTTTTTTGTCTAAAAAGATAATTTATAAGAAAGTCTGTGTTTTGGTTTTGTGGAAGAAGCTTTGCACATTTCAGTGCGTCTCCTGCACCTGAAAATCTTTATTTACTTTTTCATTTTCATTATTGTTTTTATTTGAGTTTCTATTCATCTTCACCATTTTTCCTTCCCTTCTCACTACCCCTGTGGGGTATTATGAGTAAAAACACTTTTGAATAGGTCAGCAGAGAGACCAATCAGCCGCAGCACCATCTGTCTCTGTAATGACTACCTGGCTGCTTCGTGATGTACCACGGTTGGCTGGAGAGGCTCCATTGCAAACATTCTCTCATTAAGTTGCTGCATTTTCACATAATCTGTGCACGTGATCATCGTGAGGCCTGTGTCCATTTGCACAACCCATCAGAATTTAGCCTTGGTTCTTTATCACGTCTTATCACTCCATTTAAAAACCAAAACATTAGAAAACAGTTACGTTTTGAGTGTCTGTTAAAGAATGAGAAGCATTTTCAGCTGTTCTTGATTTGCACAGTTAACTTTAAAGTATTTCCAGTGCATTGAAATGATTGGCAGACTGACTCACTCAGTCAGAATTTCAAAATATTTCTGCAGAAATAACAGTGTAACACAAAACTAAAGGTTTGGACAAAATATTAAAACGTTTGTAAAACAGCATTTACATGAACTGCTACAGAATTTTTGAGAATAGCTTCATTTTCTAGAAAGTAGTTTCTGCATAGCAGCAGTAGCTCATTAGCAATTCGCCTGTGTGCTGTGTGCAGAACAGTGTAGAACCTCCATGTTGCTGAGAGCTCTCTGTTTTTGCTAGCAGTACTGCTAGCTTAGCTACAGCTAGTGCAACAGGAGCTTGTGGCCCACCATGTGGCTTTTCTATGTCACAAACAGACTCTTTTTTGATGCAGTTTTGCATCTGCTACTGATTCACAGTTATTTAAATGCAGAAATACTCAAAATTGCAATTTTGGGCTTCATTTTCTTAAGATATGTCCTCTAGCGTCAGAAAAATGCCACAAGAACATGTTAGCAACACGAAAAAGACAATTTTCATCGGAGTGGGTCCTAAACGTGTCAACTATGTCTGTTTCTCCAAACTTAGCTTGTTGAAAGAACTATTTACTAAGAAGAAATATATTTATATTTCACAACCTTTTCACAAAATCTGATGTCATAAGTTATGAACTGTTTAAGCTAGTTTTCATTTTTGTTGTTTCTGTACTTTATGTCAGTGCTTTTACTTGTACTCTTTTGACCTGATGAGTTCCTCAGGGATTTTTTCTTGTATTTTTTGACATTTCAGCTTTAAGATGATTTTTTTTTTTAGTACAGCTGTTATATTTCCCAATTTAGCATCCCTTCTATTTCACACATTTGCCATTTGGTATTCCCACGGGAGGTTTATCAAATATGGCTGGAGTTTCATGCAGTGGTGAGTCTGCAGAGTCTGATCAAGGTGGAGAAGTAAGGGGAAGTTATCTTGTTTATCTAAGTGCATAAAACATGATTTAAGAAGAATATTTTTTGCTAGAAAAACTAAATTAAACTTTTGATGAAGTGGCGCATTATTTAAACATTTTTTCTATGGAACTGACAGTTAGGTGCTGATGAGGATGTATCAGGTTTGAGAAGGGCCTGATGATGTGTGGAAGTCTGTGTGCCAAAGCCAATGCCTAAACAGCCCTGACCCAATTTATTCTGTGTGCTCATGCCGAAAACTCAGGGCACTCTCTGTAACATTTAACACATTACTTAAAGTTGTGCCTATTTGGAATTTGGGGGCTGCTTCCTGTACAGCTGGCATGCTGTGTACAATATTCTGCATATTATTGCTTAAACACCATCAATCTAGTTATTTTTTAAAATAATTTACCATCTAGGTTGCATCTGTAATCCACCATATTTGAGATAAACATTTCAAAGCCCATTCATCATTGGAGATAAAATAACCTTATTCATTAATTAACAAGTGGAAAACATTGTAGTTGCATAAATTTGGATACTGACACAGATATGAATGCTCATTATACTTCAGGAACAACATGCTGAAATAGTTTTGTGCTAAAAAAAACTTTGCACATCTAACTAGTGAACATTACAGGTTAAAGGATGTCTCAATTTCTAAAATGCATGTGAGGGATGGAGGAGGCTGTGGACAAGAGCAGTACGTAGAATTCAACAATGTGATCTTCATGAGAGTCTTTTTAGCATCAGCTGATGTGGGTGGGGCAGATTAATCTGAAACTGTCTAAATTTACAACCCCAATTCCAAAAAACTTAAGATGCAGTGGAAAATGTAATTAAAACAGAAAGCAATGATTTGCAAATCCCATAAACCCATATTTTATTCCCATAGAATATAAACAGCAAATCAGTTGTTGAAACTGATGTATTTTTCCTTTAAGAAAATATCAGCTCATTTTGATTTTGATAGCAGCATCACATATAACAATGGGAGTAAAATTCAGGTTTATGAGATTTGCATATCATTGTGTTCTGTTTATATTAAAGGCTTCAACATTTGAAGGTTTTTGGTTGCAAAAAAGCATAATAATTAAATCACAAATGTATTGGACGCTCATCTGGTAAAGGTTATAAAACAGGCTTTTTGTTGCAATTAAATACTTGTAATGAGACATCTGCGTCACAAATCTTATATAATCACATTTGTTTTTAATTATGGCTTTTAGAAAAAGACATTTCAGTTTTATAAATGATGTTTAGCTCATCTTCCTCTTTCCTCACATCTGTAATTGCCTCCTGTGCTCAAGTCTCTGGTGGGAGGACAAAACACCCAAAAACAGGATATGAGTGGAAGAAACACAAATTCACAATTTGGGGAATAATACAATGCATATTATACCACAGCTGTTGCATTTTTTCTATTAAACTGAACATCAGCCAAACATTAAATTTCTCTTTTGTCATCAGGGTCATTTATATGGTTTTTCTCTTAGTTTTAAAGTGACAGATTTATTAACTTATGGTAACATTGTGTTTGTTTGTTTGTTTGTTTGTTGGGTGTAGACTAGTGTCATTTTATTATTTATTTGAGCAACCCAAATACTTAAACTGTAGTTCTGATAATGTAAATAATCAACAGCATGGATGGCCTTTTCTATGCATTTGTCCTCATTACTGTGCAACAAGGCCCATTGGTGTTTTTTTTATTTAGGTTACTATAGAAACAGTTATTTATTTATTGTGTTTATGATGTAAGTAAAAATGCTATATAGTCTTATNTTGTGTTCTGTTTATATTAAAGGCTTCAACATTTGAAGGTTTTTGGTTGCAAAAAAGCATAATAATTAAATCACAAATGTATTGGACGCTCATCTGGTAAAGGTTATAAAACAGGCTTTTTGTTGCAATTAAATACTTGTAATGAGACATCTGCGTCACAAATCTTATATAATCACATTTGTTTTTAATTATGGCTTTTAGAAAAAGACATTTCAGTTTTATAAATGATGTTTAGCTCATCTTCCTCTTTCCTCACATCTGTAATTGCCTCCTGTGCTCAAGTCTCTGGTGGGAGGACAAAACACCCAAAAACAGGATATGAGTGGAAGAAACACAAATTCACAATTTGGGGAATAATACAATGCATATTATACCACAGCTGTTGCATTTTTTCTATTAAACTGAACATCAGCCAAACATTAAACTTCTCTTTTGTCTTCAGGGTCATTTATTTGGTTTTTCTCTTAGTCTAGTTTTAAAGTGACAGATTTATTAACTTATGGTAACATTGTGTTTGTTTGTTTGTTTGTTTGTTTGTTTGTTTGTTTGTTTGTTTGTTTGTTTGTTTGTTTGTTTGTTTGTTTGTTTGTTTGTTTGTTTGTAGACTAGTGTCATTTTATTATTTATTTGAGCAACCCAAATACTTAAACTGTAGTTCTGATAATGTAAATAATCAACAGCATGGATGGCCTTTTCTATGCATTTGTCCTCATTACTGTGCAACAAGGCCCATTGGTGTTTTTTTATTTAGGTTACTATAGAAACAGTTATTTATTCATAGTGTTTATGATGTAAGTAAAAATGCTATATAGTCTTATTCACTTTACTTGAACTTGATAATTTTTTTAACCATGACTCACATGATTCTTTTGAAAAGATTAATTTTATCAGTACCACAGAACCTTTAACACTTATTTGATGGAGTCATGTTTTGGTTATGTTCACAATTTATAATTCATAGAGTAAAAAAAACCTGTCAAACCTTGATTTGTTTAAAAAAATTCTGATGGCTCAAGAAAATTTAAACCATGGCAGTCTGGATATTTTCAAAACCTGGATTTTCCTAGTCTTTGTTCCCTAGAAATAAAAACAACTGCTGATGAAGGTCTTGATGAAGAATCTCTACTTCCTGTGTAGCGTATGCTTGTTTTACCCCGTGCACTCAGAGGCTTTTCCCACATACATCTTTGTATAGAAAATAGATGGTTGGATTTAATGAAATCATCAATGACACACTGATTATTGTTTTTGCTTTTTCCTGTCGGCAAGACAGTCACTTGGAAGGGGGTCAGAGGTTTGGAGTGTGATTGTTGGTGCTGTAAATGTCATGTCATGTTTAATTGGTCTCAGTCTGAATAGTATGTGACACATCATGTTGTTCTAAGCTTAGAAACATGAAAGAAATTACTCAATCTTCAAGATATTTTCAGCTATACAGACAAAACAAATCTTTCCTGAATTGTTTCTTAATGTTTTTAATAAAATACCTGAAAACTGATAACAAACCCAACAGTGT
>SSNP01000002.1:2327331-2454046 GCA_006937955.1 Pachypanchax playfairii | reverse complement strand
TTTTTTGAGAGATAAATTCTCAAATCGATATCATAAATCATAAATCACTCCTACATTAAGACTGAAAGTGTTCTTTAAAGAGGTGAGTCTTAAGTCTGCTCTTAAAAGTAGCTGCAGACTCTGAGGATCGGACCGAGTCCTAGTCTTTGTTCCCTAGAAATAAAAACAACTGCTGATGAAGGTCTTGATGAAGAATCTCTACTTCCTGTGTAGCGTATGCTTGTTTTACCCCGTGCACTCAGAGGCTTTTCCCACATACATCTTTGTATAGAAAATAGATGGTTGGATTTAATGAAATCATCAATGACACACTGATTATTGTTTTTGCTTTTTCCTGTCGGCAAGACAGTCACTTGGAAGGGGGTCAGAGGTTTGGAGTTTGATTGTTGGTGCTGTAAATGTCATGTCATGTTTAATTGGTCTCAGTCTGAATAGTATGTGACACATCATGTTGTTCTAAGCTTAGAAACATGAAAGAAATGACTCAATCCTCAAGATATTTTCAGCTATACAGACAAAACAAATCTTTCCTGAATTGTTTCTTAATGTTTTTAATAAAATACCTGAAAACTGATAACAAACCCAACAGTGTTTTACAGCCTTCTTAAATTTTATCTATATGCACTGCAGTGAATATGTGAAAAGTTACACTTCCTAAACATTATTACACTTAAATTGCTGCAGAAACGAATATGCACTGGATTCAAGAAGAAAAGGTACCTAATAAAAATTTTAAAAAAGGTTTTCTTTGCTTCATGGAGTCGTTCTTTAGACAGAACATTGAAACATATCTCAAGTGTAAAGAGAAAATTGCCACTGCAGGAAACTTCATCTGGAATATTGAGCGTCTCACTTGTTTTTATGGAGAAAATTCATAGAGGTTATCAAGCTAAAATTATCAAACCTGTCAAGGACTAAAGATACATTTTTGATATGCTTGACGTTCTGAAAAAAGGACATTGAGACTGAATTACAGATCTATTTGGTTGCTTTTTGTATATATATATTTTTTTTTAAGTCATAAAAGGTGAGTTTTTGGATAGCGATTGAATCTAATACAACACCACCTGCTAGCCAGATAATTTATTTAGTAAAATGTCTCTCAAGCTTAAAGAGTAGTTGTGACGAAACAAGTACAGGCCGTTCGAACTCAGGTGTTATTACCACCTGCGTATAGAGATTAAAACTGAAAGATAAGTTGTTGACCTGTTTTCACACCCACTATGAAGGTAAGAACAGCTGTGGAGCTAAAATATTCAACAGAAACCTCAGAAAAAACGTTTTCAATGGATGTCCTCAGCCACCCCAGTTCTCCAGAGTTCGAACAGCCTGTATTTGTTTCATCACAACTCCATTGCTCATTAGTATTCATCAACTCCCACAGTTGAAACCACACCTAACATGCTGCTGGCTAAAAGCTGTAGCATAAAGACGTATCAAACAGGAAGAGACTTGGTGCGCTGTTGCCATGCGGAGTGGGGAAGGAAACAGGAAGTCGTGCTCTCATAGACTAGTTTGTTAGCCAATCTGAGTCCAGCAAATTCGAAGAATGAATATTAATGAGTTGCAGCCCGAAGCCAGCCGAATCTTTATGCAGACAGATTGAAAGGTCTGTTAATCAGTGTTTCCTTTTGAGATATAAAATGTTTCATATTACAGGTTAATACTTCAGAAATAACCACAAATTCATGAAATTTGTGTGAAATGGCCTCATATTTTAAAAGAGAGTAAAAATATTAGCAGTGTGTCAAAGTGTCTGAGGCCAAGACTTAAAGATCAAAAGGTAAATATCTAAATTATATTGTTACCTATTAGAAAACCTTCTAAACTTTTTTGTCTTTAGCCATTCCTTTTAAAAACACAAGAAATGGGGTGAATATGTCTGTCCTTAAAGCTGCAGACAAACCGAAGGCAGCGATTACACCTGGATTATTCTAACCTGAACGAATTCTACTCAACTTTCTTCAAAGTTTTGTTCACTAACTCTCATGTTGTACTCAGCCAGGTGACTTAAAATGCTGATATTGATGCCTTAAAGGTACATGCTGTTGTAGAGAAAAACCTACCAGTTTTTACACCTCTAAAGACTGTAAACCACCTCCTCAATATTTTAGAATCAATTTTCAAAGTTCAGTTTAAACAGCTATGACTTGCAGAGAGCTACAATGCAGGACATCAAACCAACAGCTCGGTTAGACACCTTTGAAACATCCCAAAGGTGTTATAGGTGTCACTGTTATACACCGCCGGTTTGATTGATATTTATTGCCTGAGCTCTGGGTACTGGAAGACAGGAAATATCCAGAGAAATAAGAAATAATTCAAAACCTCTTCTCTTTATTACACAGAAACTGTTAGCCTGGTGGGAAAACGATCCCACAACCATTACTAATTCATAATTTATTGCTAATAGTTCAAAGAATGAAACATTTTTGCTAGACTTTGCTGTTCTGATAGAAAAACCGTGACGCTGAAAGGAATAAATGTGCTTTAATTTTCGAGCGCAGGATAAAGTTGCATTAATCAGATTATCCACTTTGTGAACTTGATTATTTCTTATTTTCTGCAAACTGTTTAAGAATCATTCAGGTGTATCAGTGAAGCTGCTGTCGTCCTCTTTCCGACAGCAAAAGTAATTAAAGCAGCACTTCATGTCTGCTGCTTGTGGCAGACTGGAAACCAATGATAAAGTCAAGTTTTCTTGCATCTAATGTTCCTTGAAATGGTCAACTAAAACTCATATATATAATTTCTCTGACTTCTGCGTTTGAAACATAAATAATTCAGTCCTGGTACAGATTATTTGCTTTGTGTCAGATCAGCAAATCTATTGTAAACACCCAATAACCTGAGTCAGGGCCGGTTCTGGGCATAGGCAGACTAGACAATTGCCTAGGGCGCCCTCTGCTGGAGGGGGTGCCACTATTGTTTTTTGTTTTTTAACAAACTGTTGGACACACCATTCGTCTCATGTAAAGAGCAAAATAAGTAATAATTAAATATCTATCTATCATCTCTACTGTTCATTTTAGTATAAATAAATATTTTTTGAAATGTAATCCAGTTATTGAGTTACGTTGTTTCTGTTCTGGGCAGTAGGGGGCGCCAAAATCCTTTTTCGCCTATTGCACCATGCAGCTCAGGGCCGGTCCTGACCTGAGTATATACAATATAATACTTTAAAATGATTTTACCAGGTCTCATGTGGTTTAGGTTATCACAAGGACAAATCTAATTCTCATAATGCAATACACACATAATGCTGAATATTAAAAGCTGCAGAGGACTTGTGTTATAGTGTCTCTGAAGTTCTGCAATCAGTGTGATACATCATTAAAAAAATAACTAGTAATATTTAGATAAAAGTGCCAAATGAAAGCCAAGGTAATTGACTGAAATTTTTTGGCACAGGTTCCTTTCTAAAAATCCAATCTGGCAGTCTGTCAGATCTGAAACGATGTTGTTGGAAAAACACTTGAGGAACTCGTCTGCAGATGGTGACGGAGCCATGAATCAAAACAGTGTTGTATGTATAGGGGAGGTGCAATAGCCAGTTTTAGGAAAGCAGTCTACCAAAGACTCAACCCAGAAGCTTGGAGAAGGAAATGTCAAGTGTTGATGAATGGCTGTCTTTGTACCCTGCTCCCTATACCAGTTTACTTCTTTGCCATGTAATAAATCATGATAAATTAGCTGTATATTGGTAGTATGGTCTAATTATTCCCATATCACATTCCCTTTCCCCGTCACGCTTCTCCATCGAGTTTCATGTTCACAGGGATGATATTAATGTGCACCATGTACACCTGTCCCACCTCTTACAGACCCATTTTATACCTTACCATTATTTCTGCCAATCACTAACCCGATCTTATTACACTGAGTGGCAGATTTTATGCCTGACACTCAACGTGACATTCCGTATTAGGCCAAACTGATTGGAATAATGGCTCTGCAAAGGTCGGGGTGACTGCGTGCACGCTCGGCTCAGTTCTGCTCTAATCTAAACAGGTTTGTGTCAAAGCTTTCACACGCGTGAACAGTGTCTGAACTCTTCATGCAACCAGAATTTAAAAAAAAAAAAAAAATCTCTCTGCTGTCAAAATCAATCACGGCATGGTTTGCTGAGACAAAGACTGGGGACAAGTGTGTTAGGAATAAGAAGAAGGTTTTATGTGAATGTTTTTAAGTATCTAAAGCAGGAAGTGAATTGTTGATGTTTTAATAATGATGACAATGTGATTTAAAATGAATGGTGATTAAAGGCTTTCAGAACTGCTGAGGAGGAGTAATAATAATCAAAAACAGTGGATGTATGACAGTTTTATCTGACTATTTCTACAATATATGCTCATTTTTGTGTTCGCTGTTTTATAAGTATTTTTATTGAGATTCAGTTTTTAAAAAATCCTCAATCATAGTGACTGGCAGTTTTTGTGTTGGTCCTAATTACCCCTGTTCATACCTGATGTCAAACACTGATTTAGAAACCATCGCTCAGTGAAGCAGCAGCAGAACAGAAAGCTTATTATCTTTTAATCGCCTCTGGCTTCGTAAAAATTGGTTAAAAAGATGAGTCTCTGATCTCTTAGTCACTTGCATTTACAGCTTTTTTACAGACCGTCTCTTTTCTCTTTTCTCGTACAGTTTTAAAACTGATACAGATAATGGGATCAATTTAGAATCTATGTCTAATTGAGCCAGTATTAAGGATGTTCCGAGTCCATCACAACGATCAGATCTAGGTCCTGATCAGGCATATTTCATTGATCGTATCAAATAGGGAGCCGAATTGTCTCATATATATCTCTATTGTTAGCTTCCTGTCCTGTAATATGGTACAGACCACCAGCCAGTGAAAATGTGAGAACCATGTTTAAAATCTCCGGTTTTTTTTCCCTTTTCTATTTGTCTTTCGTCATCCCAAAGTTTATTTGTGTTTTCTTGATAACTAGCTAGATGATTGATAGTGAGCACCACATTCAGCCAGTGTTTATGGATCCATACTGAAACATCTATAGAGAAACACCCTAAACGAGACTTATCAGTCTCATTTAGGGTGTTTCTCAAGGTCAAGGTGCCTCGCCTACCAAGGCAATGCCCGCTTACACACACTGTTTACATCCCATCCATTGTAGTTGCATAGTAGCATAGCATAGTAGTATCCCTTCAGCCATGGAACTGGAAATGTTAATAAAAATAAAATTTAAATAAACATCCAAGCAAGTTAGTACCTGCTAGTCACCAAAGCTGCAAACGTATAAGTGTTTTGGATCTAAAAAAAACCAAACATTTTAGATATAAGCCTGATAGTTACAATTCATTAACTTACTGGAATAAACAGGAATTTTGCTTTAGAAGAAGCTGCTGCCGGCTGATCCGCCACTTTTTTTAAAATACCGCACTGTATTCTGGGAAATTTTTGACTGAGGGAAGGCATCAAGGCACATCCCATGTATCCTTGGTCAGTTAGCTAAACGGCAGACAAACGGAGGACAGAAGCCTCGGTAGCGCATGAACATTGGAACATGCCTTGGCGGCCCTTGATGACGTATCTCCTAGGCAACCAGGGCGGGACAACCCTTAGAGGGGTGTTAAACAAATACTGATCAGAGAAATATAAATAAGTAATTTGAAACTAATATTACCTGTATTATTGTACCACAGTTTGTGTGACAGCTCAAATCCATCACAGGGCTCAACCATAAGAGAGTTATATTAATGTAATATCACACTTCAGATTATCTTATTCACAGCATCCTCAGTTCATTACCAGCTCATGAGCTATCCAGTTTCCTATATATTAGAATATACTTCTTTCAGCTCTAATCAGATCTACTGACAAACTCAGCTGTCTTTCTGGTTTGTGCTGTGCAGGCAGGTAACAGAACAGCTTTGATATCAATCAAAAATAACACTAAATTTGGTTTTACACGCTTGCAGTCAAATTAGCTCTCACAGTGGCATTAAGTCTCTTTTCTTTTATATTTTCGTCTCGGTCTGTGAAACAAGAGCTTGAGATTTAGTCCAGTCTTGCTATCAGCTGGTCTCATGCATAATATCTTGATTCTTTATGTGTTGGATGTTGAATATGGTGTGATACTGTGATATGTTGCTAACCAAAGGGTCACAGATGTTTCATTAGACTGTCAATGTTAAAATATAGGGCTGTTTATATACAATGTACAACTTAAACAGGCTTTTTTTAAAGAAAGAGTGGATAACTTTAACCATTAACACGACTGATAAGAACAAAAATACTGATATCTAGAGTTCTTGCTCTTTGTTCTTGACAGAAAAGCAACAAATGAGAGAAACTAAAATCTGTTTTTGTAGGAAATTTATTATCAGCACTAGAGTTTGCCTGAGGGCCTAAATCAATAGTTTTAAAGTGGGATTCTGTAAAAATGCTAGAACTAATTCATTTTTCCTGCTGGACATTGATCGTTGAATAATGAGTTTGGAGAAACAAAGATTAATTTGGATCAGATTGATAAACTAAAAACTAATAACAGCAACTACTAATGTCAAAATGTATGACAGCTCTTTGTTAAAACAGCTCTAATCTAAAAAAATATTGTAGACGTTTGTGCAAATGCTGTTTCCTATTTATATTGTATTTATATTGTCATATATTTTGCAATACAGTTTCTACCTAGCTTAAGGTTTCATGCCTAGAGTGTAACCTTAAAGGTGCGTTCACACCGGCGACTTTGTCAACGTCAAGCAACGCTGATAACGCTCCAAATTTGACGTTTGAAGTTGAAGCTCATAACGCCTGCCAGTCAGAGCGCATAGGCGTTAAAGCTCGTAAAGCCTGACCGAAAAAGAGCGCGAAGGCGGGGCTTCCTTTGTTATTGGATGTTCGGAGCTATGGCGGATCATATTGAGACAGTGGCTTGGATTTATTTACTTCATAGATCTAGACAACGTCGACGTTGGGTGCATCAGCGCCGTTTGTGGATACACTCCATTCTTCAGATGCGTTCTGAGTTTGGTGAGTTTAACCATTTACTCCAGGAGCTACGTTTTCCATTTTGGTTGCTCCCGCTTCTTCCCGGCTACGTGCTGTGACGTCTTACGTCACTACGATGAGACACTCTGATTGGTTGACATGCCGCTTCAAGAGCGTTAAGAGCGTCAAAAGTTCAGCTAGCTAGCTACCTTTTCTAGCTTTTCTAGCTTTTCAAGCGTCAACGCCTGAAACGCTAGAAAAGCTTGAAAAGTTGCCGCTCATAATGCTCACAAAGCGCCGCAGAGCCGTTGACGTCTGTCTGACGCCCGTCCACCATAGACTTTACATATAAACTTGCCGCTTATGAAGTTGATGGTTGGGCCGGTGTGAACGCACCATAAGGGTCAGTTTTGTTTTTGTGTTGAAATAATTATATAACTTTAAAGATCTGTTGTGTCTGCATGAACTACCATGAGATTGTAAAGATTTTTTTTTCAATCCAGTTTTTGTTTCTCAAAACTGTGATCATTCAAAAACACTGGAACTGCCCCTTTAAGAAAAACTGAAACTATTTACCAAATTCTCACCAAAGGAAGATTAAACATGAAAAAAACTGACATTTCGTTGTGAAACAAAACTAAAAGTATGATTAAGATGCAGAACGTAATGAAAATGTTTCTTGTGTTCTGCAGGCAAAAAAATCCAGCAGTAACTCATGTGGCACATTAAATTCAATTAGGAAAATTATAATTGTTTTTAAAATATGTCTATGCTCTTTGTAGTTAATGGAATGTCTTTTAGTTTAGCAGAGTCCCGTTTTGTAAAGGGTAATTACACTCTATGGTCAGAAGGAAAACAAATTATGTCATTATGGCTACATTTGTGTGGTTGGACTCCTCTTCAGCTTTGAAGATAAATGTATGGAGTTTTATTACATTGTCGTCACATGGATGTGAAGTGCAGAGTGATTGTTCTCTGGATGAAAAGAAATGTCACACTGTTTGGTTTAGGTATTCAGACGAAACACAATCTGGGTTTCAGCATCAAAACACATTTTTAATGGGTCAGTGGTTTTTATCAAACAGGTATATTTACCTTATAATGGTATTTTTTACTCTCGAGTATCATAAAAGGGTGAAAAGACAGAAAATCTATAAGTCACATGACTCAGGTGAGGATGATATTTTTTTTAATTTTATGTCATATTCTCTGTTTTATGGAGAAAAAAAATAACTAAAAAAGAATAAAAGAAAATAAACTTTTACAATGTGAGTTTATACTGAATTATAAGTTTCTTCTCATTCATTCACTAATTTCTCTCTTTCCTTTCATTTTCCAACAGAAAGATAGAAATTCCTTTTAAAAAGTGATTTACGATGATACTTTTAGGCACTTGGGATAATTTATTGTGCAGATTTATTGCAACAAATACGCATAATTTCTCTATTTGTTTGACTTGTTTCTAATAGCCTGCACTGAAGTTTTTGTGCACATTTGAAAATCTTCTGGGTTCATTGAATATAAATAAAGCTCATGGATTATTCATGTTGGAAATGTATATTTTCCGACATATACATTTTTTTTTTTTTCATACTGATGTATGTTTTGTCTGTCTCGCTCTTTTTTTCAGATGTAAATGGAGGAGCAAGAGGATCACCAAAAGTTTGGACACCCATACAATTTTAAAGTGCTTTGCATTGAATTGAAAAAAAGAGCCTCCTCTTCTCTTTAAAGTAATCCATTATTGACAATTAATGTCAGACTGTATGCAGGAGCAGCTTAATGCTGCCTCACTGGGTGGAACATCACTAATGGAAAGAAAACCTTATAAGATCCAGCTCATCAAAATCCACCTAAGAGCAGCATAATGCCTTCAAAAGTATCATGTCTATACTTGTTGACTGTGGTCTGCTGGGCGAGCGCTCTGTGGTACTTGAGCATTTCTCGCCCGACGTCCACGTACGTCGGCCACATGGCTGTGCCTAGACGGAGGATTGTGAAACCTCATAAAAACATCACTTTCACCAACATCCGCACCCGCCCCCTCAACCCTCACGCCTTTGAATTCGTCATCAACGAGCCGAAGAAGTGCGAAAGCATCACGCCCTTCCTGGTTATTCTCATCAGCACAACGCACAAAGAGTTCGATGCCCGCCAGGCCATCCGGGAGACCTGGGGGGATGAGAACACCTTCAGCGACATCCGGATCCTAACGGTCTTTCTTCTAGGCTGGAACACGGATGCTGTGTTGAATCAGATGGTGGAGCAGGAAAGCCAAATCTTTCATGATATTGTAGTGGAGAATTTTATCGACTCGTACCACAATCTCACCCTGAAGACCATGATGGGAATGCGCTGGGTGGCGACATTCTGCCCAAAAGCTCAGTATGTCATGAAGACGGACAGTGACATCTTTGTTAACATGGACAATCTCATCTACAAGCTTCTAAAGCCTTCCACCAAGCCAAGGAGACGATATTTCACTGGCTACGTGATAAACGGCGGTCCCATCAGGGACATGCGCAGCAAGTGGTACATGCCCAGAGACGTGTATCCTGAAAGTAGATACCCACCTTTCTGCTCAGGCACCGGCTACGTGTTCTCAGCGGACGTAGCCGAGCTAATCTACAAGACTTCGCTACACACGCGACTGTTACATTTGGAGGATGTGTATGTGGGACTGTGTTTGCGTAAGCTGGGCATACACCCTTATCAGAACAGTGGTTTTAATCATTGGAAAATGGCGTACAGTCTCTGCAGATACAGGCGGGTTATCACTGTCCACCAGATCTCCCCGGAGGAGATGCACCGAATTTGGAATGACATGTCCAGCAAGAAGCACCTGCGATGTTAGAGAACACGCGGATCACTGAACAACATCTTTGGTATTTTCTTTTCTTTGTCGCTTTTATTTTATTGTTGTCTCATTTTTAAATATTGCCACATTGAATAATAGGAAAACAGACGGCTGTTCTTGTTTTCTGACATACTATTTCTGCTGCTTGCACCATAAGAAGGATTTGAGGGTACATATCTTAACACTCGGAGTTCTTTTTAGTCAAAGTTTAAAATGTGCATCTTTGTGAGAAATAAGTGGATCCCATGTGAGCACTGACTGTGTCCTGATCAGGAGAGACAGCCTTAGTTAAAGGGGTATTTTGGTGGAGTTTTATGTTGTACATCTGAGTGTCTTACCTCCAGTAGACAGCAAGCAGAGGAACTCCAGATTTGGAGAATCAACAGGTATTTTTCTGGAGGGAACATTCTGAGTCTGAGTCCTGGTGATCTTAGATTAGAACCTCAAGAATCTACAATATATCACTGAATATAATTCCACGATAATTTCATAACAATTTAAACCTTCAGGCGTGTCCAAAATTTTCTGCAAATCAGCCTCATTTTATCAAAATAATCTCCTGTTTCCCACTTTTCTGGCTAGAATATAACATTAAAAAGAAATTAGAAAGAGTTTTATGTGCATGCAATGACTTGTCTTGTGAAATCCTGCAGGACAAGGACCTGTGACTCACTAAGAACATAAATATATTGAGACATTTTTGAAAAGCCCTGTAATTTTGCAATTAATGCCAGTCACTCACTCTCAGAAATAGAGGTACGAGACAAGTACATTTTTGTACCTATTGGTAAATTGTTCCCGCAAAAGTACAATATTGGTCTTTAAAAGGTCAAAAATGTCCCTCTGAGGGTTAAAATTGATATAAAGTACAAATTTGTACCATTTCAACTGAACCTGCAACCCTGGCCAAGGCTGGTTAATCTCAATTTTATTAAGTTTCATCAATCATTTTCAATATTATGTTTCAGAATGTTGGTTTAAAACTTCAAAACGTGGCATAATTTTACTGTTTTAGTGGAAAAACTTCATAAGGTACAAAAATGGACCTGGACTACAGGGTACACCCCCAGAGACAAGAAGGGTACAAATTCTTGTCTCTGGGGGTGTACCCTGTAATCCAGGTCCATTTTTGTACCTTATGAAGTTTTTCCACTAAAACAGTAAAATTATGCCACGTTTTGAAGTCTAAAACCAACATGTAAATCATAATATTGAAAATGATTGATGAAACTTAATAAAATTGAGATTAACCAGCCTTGGCCAGGGTTGCAGGTGCAGTTGAAATGGTACAAATTTGTACTTTATATCAATTTTAACCCTCAGAGGGACATTTTTGACCTTTTAAAGACCAATATTGTACTTTTGAGGGAACAATTTACCAATAGGTACAAAAATGTACTTGTCTCGTACCTCTATTTCTGAGAGTGCAGCGTTTTGTTCATTTTAGATTGCTAAAACTTACTCATGATCAACTTCTACATTAACTTCTCTATGAGAACTTTTTCTATGATTCATTAAACTAAGAACCCTTTGACTGCTGTCTATTACAGGTGAGATAGTAACTACTTATAGGTACTTCACACAACCCCACTTCTAATATAAAACTATATACAGTGGGGCAAAAAAGTATTTAGTCAGCCACCAATTGTGTAAGTTCTCCCACTTAAAAAGATCAGAGAGGCCTGTAATTTTCATCATAGGTATACCTCAACTATGAGAGACAAAATTAGGAAAAAAAATCCAGAAAATCACATTGTCTGATTTTTAAAGAATTTATTTGCAAATTATGGTGGAAAATAAGTATTTGGTCACCTACAAACAAGTAAGATTTCTGGCTTTCACAGACCTGTAACTTCTTTAAGAGGCTCCTCGGTCCTCCACTCGTTACCTGTATTAATGGCACCTGTCCACAACCTCAAACAGTCACGCTCCAAACTCCACCATGGCCAAGACCAAAGAGCTGTCAAAGGACACCAGAAACAAAATTGTAGACCTTCACCAGGCTGGGAAGACTGAATCTGCAATAGGTAAGCAGCTTGGTGTGAAGAAATCAACTGTGGGAGCAATTATTAGAAAATGGAAGACATACAAGACCACTGATAATCTCCCTCGATCTGGGGCTCCACGCAAGATCTCACCCCGTGGGGTCAAAATGATCACAAGAACGGTGAGCAAAAATCCCAGAACCACACGGAGGGACCTAGTGAATGACCTGCAGAGAGCTGGGACCAAAGTAACAAAGGCTACCATCAGTAACACACTACGCCACCAGGGACTCAAATCCTGCAGTGCCAGACGTGTCCCCCTGCTGAAGCCAGGACACGTCCAGGCCCGTCTGCGGTTTGCTAGAGAGCATTTAGATGATCCAGAAGAGGATTGGGAGAACATCATATGGTCAGATGAAACCAAAATAGAACTTTTTGGTAGAAACTCAACTTGTCGTGTTTGGAGGGGAAAGAATGCTGAGTTGGATCCAAAGAACACCATACCTACTGTAAAGCATGGGGGTGGAAACATCATGCTTTGGGGCTGTTTTTCTGCAAGGGGACCAGGACGACTGATCCGTGTAAAGGAAAGAATGAATGGGGCCATGTATCGTAAGATTTTGAGGGAAAACCTCCTTCCATCAGCAAGGGCATTGAAAATGAGACGTGGCTGGGTCTTTCAGCATGACAATGATCCCAAACACACCGCCCGGGCAACGAAGGAGTGGCTTCGTAAGAAGCATTTCAAGGTCCTGGAGTGGCCTAGCCAGTCTCCAGATCTCAACCCCATAGAAAATCTCTGGAGGGAGTTGAAAGTCCGTGTTGCCCAGCGTCAGCCCCAAAACATCACTGCTCTAGAGGAGATCTGCATGGAGGAATGGGCCAAAATACCAGCAACAGTGTGTGAAAACCTTGTGAAGACTTACAGAAAACGTTCGACCTCTGTCATTGCCAACAAAGGCGATATAACAAAGTATTGAGATTAACTTTTGTTATTGACCAAATACTTATTTTCCACCATAATTTGCAAATAAATTCTTTAAAAATCAGACAATGTGATTTTCTGGATTTTTTTTCCTCATTTTGTCTCTCATAGTTGAGGTATACCTATGATGAAAATTACAGGCCTCTCTGATCTTTTTAAGTGGGAGAACTTACACAATTGGTGGCTGACTAAATACTTTTTTGCCCCACTGTATTTAATGACCTGTTTCTCTATTTAATATAAGTGTCCTTGAGTAAGATTATTTAATAGCTTCATGGTTGTTGATGCAGAATCCTGCCACTCCTGGCACCAAATCACAAGAATATGAAGAAATCAACTAAATTACAATATTATGGCACAACCCTTATAGTTTAGAAGTGCTTCAGAATCGAACCAATGCAAATGTCACAGTGATGAACATTTTACTGTTATGTACACTTCTGCTTTTCTTCATCTTTTATAAAGAAGGTAAAAATACACTGCAGTTTATTATAAAAATCAGAGTGGATTGAAACGACGATCCAATCTGACAGTCATACATATTAAGAATTGAAGAGACTTGCTGCTTTTAATAAAGATTTGCCTGACATGATTTTTGTTTACATACATCGTATTGCCTTTTCTCTCTTAAATAAATGGTGTGTATGTTTTGGATTTTAGATGCATTTCCTTGTTTTCTCACTTTGACATTTTCATGCCTGAGGTAATTATGTGTCGGAGCTACCAGCCTCTCATTACTGAAGCTGTTGCTCGTGTGTGTGTGAGTGTGTGTGTTGTAAATCAGCAGCTGTTTCAGCTCATCAACTCCTCCACGCAGCAAGAAAAATACTGAATCATGTTGTGCAATTCTGTTTTGATGTCTCGCTGGGATCTTTGCAGACTGGATGTATTTTCACATGAATTTGGCATATTATGGGATACAAAAGCTCCATTTCTGTATCGTATCATGGGAAGTTTAACAGTTTCTGAGAGGTTCTGGCTTTGTCGGATGAATATTCTTTTCTTGTCCCATGAGATTTTGTAGACTTACAGTATAAGCCAATGTGACATTTACTGTGAAATCATCTATCCAACAATGGGTGGTTATATATTGTGTTTTTCTATATAAAAAGCAAATACTTGACTAAATAAAATAAATTGCCACTTTCACCTTCTACCTTCCTCCATTTTTTTTGTTGTTTTGCAGAGAGAAATTCTGTTTTTTTTTTAAGGTTTTTAATACTAAAATAAGCAGTTTAGGTTTAGGGTGTAGACAAATATTCTAGGTATTTATTGTGAACATTTGCAATTGCATTTAATACTTTTTTGTCTTGTTTTTGTTGCATCTTCTGTTCAATCATATTTCTGCCACAATAAGCACATAACACAAAACTGATGACTGTAGCAGAACATTTTATTCTATGAACCCGATGAGATTTGATCTTGACTCAGTCTGGTCAGAATTAAACTCAGTTTCTCTAAAATGAAGCTGTTCAGATAGTTAACATAAAATGTTTTATAACATCTGTGCAGAAACTCTGAACTACAACTTTAAAACACCATTTCAGACTAAATGGTGCTGCAGCAATGCTCAGTATCATTTTTATTTCTTTTTAATTTAAGAACATAAACTCAACAGACACTGGCAGATAACAAAACTTGTGAATTATTACATAATTTATTTAAATTCTAACTCAAATTCTAAAATCTAATTCTAAAAAAAACAAAATCTGTACATTTAAAGCACTTTTTCATAATCTAAAGGAAATAAGATTTAATTCAATTGAGATAATTACTTCTAATAATTATTACTGTTATAATCATGTGACAATGCTAACGTTTATGATAATAGAAAATATTTTACACACATCTAAAATAATTGCTTTATTTGCTGCTTTTCATCAGAAATCTGACATTAGTTGATTACAGAGAAGAAAAAGAGGGAAATACATTGACAGAATGCACATAAAAAACACAATAAGTTACTTTTGAAAATAAAACTGTTTTAGAGAAGTTAATATTTCCTATCTGAACACTTCAAATAACTTAACGCTACTTAACATGTTTGGACAACTGAATGGCTCCTCACACTTTGTGTAGATGCTGTTTAGTTACATCTTTAGACGTGGCGTCACACCATATAAATATGTAGCTACAGTAGTTCAGAGAACAAAAAAAATGAAACTGATGCAGTTTTGTTGATTAGCTGAGCCTCTGAATACACATCAACCAGAACAGATGGGATACATTTTGTTTCTGTGATGGCAAAAGCAAACCAACTCCTCGAGAATCTGCACACACTCAGACCAAAAGGTGCAAGTTTAGCTCGTCATATTAACAGAGTTCACATGAAACGGTTGCTTTTGTTGGTGAAATGTTGATCAGCAGGTTCTTCTCTTAGCACGATCTCACTCACTGACAACTTTCTTAGGCACAGAAAAATGAACAAGGCACCTCGAGCATTTTTTGAAGCGTTTAACACTGTCGAACAGCAAATTATACACAGTAGCATCCAGGTCTCGTATTTTCTCAACCAAATGCTTCCTTTTTTTTTTTTTTTATTCATGAGAAACAGGACTGGACACAAAACAATTTATTGTCTTCTTAAGACATTCATTAGAATATTTTTTTATAAAAAATGTGCTCCTTATGAGTTAAACAAGTCGTACATTCTGACACAGGCCTCAGGGAAACGTCACAAATGAGTGGGTTCATGAGTATATTTGTTTTCACAGTGGCAACAAAACAGAGGAAAGAAAACAATATTTTCTCATTTCCATAACTAATGAGAACGCTGCTGAACACAGCAGTAACGTGACTTGAAGCAAAAAAAAAAAAAGTACAAGAAAATAAATAAAGCTACATTTTATTCCCCTCCTTTCACCACCTGAGTACATCTTTTGGTTCCTGGGCTGTATCTTGATCCTAGTTTGTGTGCTGGAATGTTAAGGTCAAAGGTCAGGGGACAGTGAGGAGGAACGTCGATGCTAAGTAGTTGTAAGTGGGAGAACTCAGCCTTGGGAAAGGAAAAAGGAGGAGGGTGTTGAGAAAAAGATGAGTGGTAAGTTCCTCAGTCTGTCTTCCCTGAACCATCTCCCTTGTTTCACCTGCTTCAGGTATAAAGGGAGGATCAGCTAACACTTAGCTGTGCAAAGCCAATCAACTTGACCTCATCTGGTATCTCTGTGTCATCACATCTGGAAGCCTGCATAAAAAATTAGACATTAATAAACATTTTTACTGACTTTTATCAACGAATCTACAAAATGTGATCAACTGATTACAAGAATACAGGTACTAGCTTCTAAAGCTTAAAGAAATAACATATAAAGACAAATAAGGGGAAATAAAGTGGTTTAGTATCAGTGCTAGAGCTTCTGTACGATATGAAATCAGTGAGACAAACAACGTCTCCTCACTGGTGCATTTTACCCACATTTAACTGAAGTTTTATTTGTGATTTTAAAGGGAAATGTGCTCATGTTTATGTAAATAACTAGAAAGGGAAAAGTTCTGATTGTTACAGCCTCTGCGGTGTGTGACATTCATTATAGTGAAATATTTATTCTCCTGGGAGCTGCTGGTATTTGTGTCTCAGGAGAAGAAATAGAGGGAAAGGAGCAACGTGCTGCAGTGCTGCTTTCAGGAAAAAAAAAAGAAATGTCAGGAAAAGTTTAATTCCAAAAATGTCTAAAATCTCAGTGTTGCTGTTAAAATTCATACAACAAAACCCTGTGATGATTGATAAAACCAGATAAAAGGTAAACAAACAAAATGTATTTGTGTTACAGGGTGATCCCTGACTGATAACTCTCTACCAAACTGGATTAAATGTTTAAATAAATGTGTAGATGTTTGAGTTCACAGAAAAATACATTTTTTTTCCAGATACCTTAAAGAAAAGTTTATAGTATGAAGAGTTTTGAACAACACCAAGATTCCATCTATCTGAGATAATACTACAACACTTGAGGGATCTAAGAGCTCTGCTACTGTCCAATCATCAAACAGTCAGAGATCTCCAAGAACGTCAGACTCTGTAGAGTCCATAGTGATCTCTTGTTCACTTCAGCCGTAAAGCTGCTTTAGTGCCATCCCAGTTCATAAATTGTATACATAAAGTGTTATGAACTGTCCACCTTGTGAGGGTAATTACTCTCTCTCCCCGGGTTTTATATCGTTGGCCTCGTAACTCTTTGCTTACAACGTCAGAGCTGAGCAGCGGCACAGATTTAATACCGTCCTCTGTGATGCAGCTTTAAAAAACAAGGCTGTTTCTACCTACGTGACATGGTCAACTCAGTGAGTCCCCAGAGCTTTGGTCAACCAGAACGCCACTAGCTGTTCGTAAAGTAAGCATCGCAAAAAGGTCAGGCTGTAAAACACTGTGACCCAAAGCATGAATGTTTATCAAAGGCAATGCAAACGCCAACAAGCCAAACAGCTGTTTGTGTTCTAGTGTTTGTTTTGTTTTTCAGATCTGGAGGGATCGACGTGTTTTTCTTTCCGTGTATCTACATTCTGACACATCAAACAAAACAAAAGTGACTTTTTAATAATGTTTGCTACATTCAGCTAGTCTTGTTGTGCAAAAAACAAGCAATCCACATGTGAGCTGTGGAGAATCCAAACACCTAAACCATCCTGCAGATATAAGATTTACCAAGTTGCGTCAAAACATTTCAGCTGTTTGTTGCACATCTTGGGGCTACTAACCACGGAGAAAACGAAGACCTTTTCAAAACACTACAAACGACAAGCTGGTTAACGGTTTTCTCCTTGTGCTGTGTGTTCAGATTTACTACTAAATGTATGATAAAGACCTGACCTGGTTCTTAACACAAGAAAAGGAAGAAAACCCTGTTTAAAGCTTTTACTGCTATTCAGTAACTTCTTTATTGTTAAATTACATGTTAAATCAATGTTTAATGAATGTTTTCATAATGCCAATATTAAAATAAACTGTGTGTTTGAGTGTGTGTAGCATTGACAGAACATCTAAACAACAGATGTTCTTGCTGGTGCTGTTTGTTTAGTTCTAGAAACTCCAACCTCTACCTTTCCCATCAAACCGTACATCAACAGGCAGCTAACAGCTGAACACTGTCAGTCGTGATAAAACCCCGCCAGCTGTCATCAACCGTCAATCATCTGGAAACTCACCAGCTTAAAGGTCAATACTTTGTAGGTAATTGGGTCATCTACAATCTTCTGAAGGTTGGCAGCAACTGCAACAGCGAGGACATAAAAGAATTATAGTGTCCGAATGTTATCAAGCTAGTTCTGACTGTTCTGGATTGATGAGAATCAAAAGGTGTAACATTACCGACGACAACATCAAGTCCGTTGACCAGACCAGCTGAGAAGAGCTCCTGGGAGACGCCATCAGCTGTGTCTTTAGAGGGAAAAGCATCATCAAAATTTAGCTGTGACATTAGCAGGAAATTTAGTTGCACAGTGTTGTTCCATGAATGAGAAGTTATCACATAGATATCAGAGGAATTCATTCAGCTCTCACCTCGTCCAGGTGTGAATTCAAACCGGATGTCATTTAGCTCCTTTTTGGAGTTCCTGAAAAGGGAGACAGGTGAGAAAGAAGCTGGTGCCTGAGACAACATGATGGCAGCAGAAGATTAGGCCCTCTTCACATGGGATAACGACTCTGCTACAAAAACTAATAAAATCAGCCGGAGTGTGGAGGGTTTTTTCAGGGTCTCATCGAAGTTTTGAGACATGTCTTAAGAATGCAGCATAATGATGGAAGATTCACAACAAATTTAAGCATGAAAAACAACTTCAGTGTCGAGATTGTGGTATTCTATCTCCATGGTGGCAGTGTAACGTAATCCACCTGCACAGCTTGCTGTTTTCATGACTACGCAGCGAGCCCCATAAGCAGCGTCACCTTGGCATGATCACAAAGCTGCATCCTGACAGTGTTGTGCCATGGTGAAGCCTGGAGTGTGGGGCATTCAGGTTCTCCAGATTGTTCATGATCTACTGTGAAGAGCATTCTGCATTAGGGGGCAACATGTTTGAGTGCACAGGCAAAAAAATATGACACCTGTCATCCATATAAAAAGATGATCAGAAACAGGAAAAGTCACCAAACAGCTGAATCCAGATCCAAATACAATCCTACACAAACTCAGATTACTCATTAGATTTTATGGAAACTGCTTCTGTCTCTGCACACAGAGAAAAACCAGCCTGCAGCGAACCTTCATGAACCTACAGCCTGGCAAGCACAGTCACAAATAATCTGTCACACTGTCACTCTGATTCTCAGCCAGCATTCATTTCACCTGTCTGTCAGGATTCTCACACCATCCTTAGAAGAGTTCAAAAACACTACAATCCATTTATCCAGTGGACACACAGCTGTTTATTATTCAACCTTCTCCTTCCATCGTTGGTTTGAGGAGCTGGAATCTCACCGACTCCACAACTTCAGATCAGCTCACTGAAGTTTTTCTATTAAAGCTGAACATGGAAACTCTACATCCTCTCTGCAGAATTATGTTGTCTGAACAATATTTGTCATTATTTGTTTGCAATAAATAATCTGAATCAGTCATAATTCCCTTTCAGTTTCTGCATTTCACTGCAGAGGAGGACAGGTTGTGTAACTGCAGTCATGTTTGTGATCTCCTGAAAAATGTTTCAGTATTTTTCGGTTCCGCTTTCAACGCCTGAGGAATTTATTTTTCTCTGCTAAATGTAGCACCAAGTTCACATGCTGGTCATTAATCTTGTCTGTGTATCTGTTGGTGCTTTGAAAACAGAGTTTTTTCTGTTTTTGCTGTGACTAGGAAACCTAAACATATGGAGTACATTAAAGTGCTCTGTTGTGAAGATGGCAGCAGAATGTAGAAATGATTCTCTGAGGGTTTCATCTCTGTCTCCACAACGTGAATGTCATTGACCAGCCACAGTGACAGTAAATATTTTATTTAAAAAGTGATTTAATCTACTATAAAAGTACAACAGCAGAGGAAAAATAAGTGGTAGACGTCAGCGAGACGCAGTAATTTCTCAGGTTTTCCACATGCTGAGCAACGTGAAGGTAACAGCTGTCTAACTGCGTAATGTTTCCATCACCCCTGCTGTGGAGAATGAAATCTGAACTCTAGAGCTGTGGAGATGAATTAAAAACACTTCACACGGAGAATACGGTTTATGAATATAAACAATCAACTGAAGTTTACATGTGTAGCATGTGAGGGAAGCGTGTACTGAAAATGTGTTTGTGTTGCTCGTGTGTGTTTTTGGCTACGGGCCGTACGTGATATTGTTACAACCCCAAACAACTCTCGACAGAAGATTAATTTGGTTTGTGGTGGTGGATAATAAATCACCTGACAAGCCCACAACCCACATTTTCAAAGAGATTAGACTCATAAGTCAAATCATAAACAAATAGAGGCCTTCTGGTCATCATTTCAAACCCGCAACACCTCGTTTCAGGGATACACTCACAGCACCGGGTCAGAACGTAAGTATTTTTAATTTTAGACATTTTATCAACATATAATGAAATATTTTCTTCTCACTATGATACTGACTTGTTGCTTTTTTTCAATAAACTGAACTGAATTAATAATATTGTAATAGTGTGTTTTTCTATTATAAAGTTCTGACAATGCCTGAACAAAATGTCCTTAAATCCTCGGCATATATAAAAATGGATGTCCTCTGTGTAGTAAAGTGAAGCCAGGATATCATGTTTATGGATTGCCATGTTTTTTTGTTTTTCTTTTTAAAGGAGCACCTGAGTTCTCCCGAGTCTGAACGGCCTGTATCTGTTTTGTCACAACTCCTTTGTTCTTTAGTATTCATCATCTCCAGCGGTTGAAACCACACCTAGCATGCTGCTGGCTAAAAGCTGTTAGCATAAGACGTATCAAACAGGAAGACACGACGTCTGACGTTGTCATGCGCAGCGGGGCAGGGAACACTATTCTTTGCTCTCATAGGCTAGTTCGTTAGCCAATCTGAGTCCAGAAAATTCAAATAATAAATATGAACGAGCTGCTGCCAAAGCAGCCTGACGGAAGGAGCCGGAACCACCCGAATTTTAATGCAGACAGATTGAAAGGTCTGTTAATCAGTGTTTCCTGATGTTTTTTAGATATAAAATGTTTCATATTACTGGTTAATACTTGAGAAATAACCAGAGAGTCCTGAAATTTGTATGAAATGACCTCTTTAACATGGAAGGGGCATAAAAAAACTGCAGCCAACCACCAGGGGGCATTAGTTTTTTTTCTGTTTCAAATTCTATGTCTAGTTATTACCAGTGCTGATTACCTAAACTTAGCATCCTCTGTTTAGACCAGGGGTGTCCAACTCCAGTCCTCAAGGGCCAACATCCTGCATGTTTTAGATGTTCCTCTGCTTCAACACACCTGATGCAGATGAACGGGTCGTTAACAGGCTTCTGCTGGACTTGCTGAGATGTTGCAGATTGGAATCAGGTGTGTTGAAGCAGGAAAACATCTAAAACATGTAGGATACTGGCCCTCGAGGCCTGACTTTGGGCACCCCTGGTTTAGACCCTTTAGGGCAGGGGTCATCAACTATATTTGTCAGAGGGCCAGAGTTTTACCAGACAGTCTCCTTGGGGGCCGGACACCCAAGAAGAAAATCAAATAAAAATCACATTTTGGCTTAACATTATGTTTAATGTTTATACTTTTTCCATTTAATTACAAAACTGAAGGCATTTGATTCAGGCTCCCATCACATATACCACAGTCAACCACTAGGAGTGGCTTTAATAGTGTGGACCACTATTTTCTTTTTGATTCTCACAATTTTGGAATCCAGTCGCGGGCCAGATTGAACGGCTCAGCGCGCCAGATTCGGCCCGCGGGCCGCCAGTTGATGATCGGTGCTTTAGGATAAGCTTTATTTACAACTATTCTAATGGTTGCTTCTTATCAATAATTTAAATACAAATAATTATAATCAATAAAAAAACATTGGTTTAAGGTTTTAGTAAAATCAATAATTCGGAATAGTCATCAATCTGTAGTGGATGCAATAATATTGTCTCCTTTATGGCTGCTGAATAATTGTTTAGATAAAACTAGGATTCTTTTTTCATATAAAGCTAATTAATATATTTCCTTTTCTGTCTGACTGAAGGTCTAATAAATCAAAACTACATATTTTGTTTCAGAAACACAAGAGAGCATCTAGATGTTTAGTCAACAATACAGATGTTTCTTGCATCTGGTAAAATTCAATATCAAAACTATATTTTAGCAGCTAACATTTGTGAAACTATGTCAACCTCTTCTTTAAAATAAGGACGCTTACAGGACAATTTGTTCTGTCCTTCTTTTGACCACTTAAGCTTCAGTCACAGAGCTGAAAATTACATGACCTACAGATACTGATTCTCAGGAGTTCTCAAAGCTTTTGAAAAAAAATGTAAAAGATCTGTCAGTTCCAGTCCAAATACTGAAAATAATTTAGTCGTACTGCTGATTCTCTCGCTCTTTGCTTCAGAGAGGATCATCTTTCCATAAGCTCTCTTTAATTGGCTGTAACTTCCGTCTTAGCAGACGAAGGAAACCAATTAAATGTTTACCTTTGTCTCTCAAATGCTGTTTATAATCTCTCACCATTTCTGAAACTAATAAAATGGCTTTGAACTGTAAAGTATTTTGACTTTAAAGTGTCATTATGTTCCCAGTCTGTATTTATGTCTCAAAGTTCAGATTTGTTAATCAATTTAAAAAAAAGGTTAAGAGAGATTCATTTTTACCAATATAATAGATTCACCTCTATTTATGGAAGCAAGAATAAAGTGAATGAATAAAAGCTGCTCTGAGTTTTGAGGTCTTTATTTTAGAAAAGCAGCTAGAGATTTTAATGACTGATGAGTTTTAAGTCTCACCAGGTTAATTTATGCTGTTTAAAAAAAAACAAGGTAATTCATTAAAAACAGCATGTTTCACAAGAGCCAGAACTTATTCATTCCAAACATTTGTGTCCCCAAAGATATGGAAATTTCATATTATGTATTAGACTGTATGAAATGACAATGCTGTGCTTTTAACAGGTTGGATAGTTGCTCCTCTCTTCAGCCCAGAGGATGCAGCATCTTTCATCAGACATCCTTAAACTAATAACCTAAAAAAAAAACTCAACCACGCATTTTAGCTTTACTTTAAAAGCTTTTATTTCAACAGCTATGTTTAACTTCACTGCCTTGTAAGCAGCCTGATCCTGTTAAAGAAAGCCATAACATCTCTTATTCTGCCTCCAACACAACACAGGAGCACAGCCAAAGAACTGAGAGTTCAGTCTTTTATCTTCCAAAACCTTCTGGGGTGATTCGGTTTGAAATACAACAACAGCCAAAATTCCTCAACTATGAAAGAAATCGAAATTCTCCCACATTCTCCTAAAAACTAAACTCACACGTCAGATATTTTTACTGATGAAAATCAGGAAGCATTTAAATTTTCAGCAGCACAAAAAACTGTTTATTTTTCAAACGATTTCTTTTATGTCTAAGAATTATGTAATTAACTCAAGCAACAATAAAAAGGAACTATAGAAAGACTGACCAGCATATTAAAAATAAAAATGTCAACTTATATTAAGAGGTTTCTTTCTGACACACCTTTACTGCAGACAAAATATTTCTTGCTCACAAACCACAGAAACAATATTTGACAACATCACAAATCCATTTCTCTGTGGAAATTAATTCAGTTTTTATGTTTAATAACAGAAACAATAAAGGCTTGTGTTGTTGTTTGAATGCTAATAAACACGTCCGTGAGGTTCAGCAGCTAAATCCTCAGCTCAAACACATAAAATCTGAAAGAGGGACAGAGCTGAAAACATGAAAGTGCTTCATGTTTAATTTTCACAGCCATGTAGGAATAATGACAGTTAGCTGCCACGTGTTGTTTTTACGTCTTTTGTTTAGTTGCAGAATAAAATAATCACCTGTGTTGTGTTTGACATGTGAGAGGAGGAGACACCTTCAGATGTCAGTCAACAGGGTGCTGTCTGTCGTGTACGTCTTCACACGGATTCCACTTCCACAAAATGTACTGAAACACTGCAAAGCTAATGGTTTATTGGAACTAAAGGAATATTCTAATTCTTTAAGAGGCCATTTCATACAAATTTCAGGACTTTGTGGTTATTTTTTAAGTATTAACCAGTAATATGAAACATTTTATATCTAAAAAACATCAGGAAACACTGATTAACAGATCTTTCAATCTGTCTGCGTTAAAATTCAGGTGGTTCCGGCTCCTTCCGTCAGGCTGCTTCGGCAGCAGCTCGGCATATTCATTATTCCAATTTGCTGGACTCTGATTGGCTAACAAACTAGCTTATGAGAGCAAGGTATACTGTTTCCTGCCCTGGTGCGCATGGCAACGTCAGACGTCGTGTCTTCCTGTTTGCTACGTCTTATGCTAACAGCTTTTGACCAGCAGCATGCTAGGCGTGGTTTCTATTGGGGGCTGCCGAAAACTAACAAACAAAGGAGCTGTGATGAAACAGATACAGGCCGTTCAGACTCGGGAGAACTCGGGTGTTATCACCACCTGCGTAGTTTGAGAGATAAAAACTGAAAGAGAAGTTGTTGACCTGTTTTCACACCCACTATGAAGGTAAGAACACCTGTGGAGCTAAAATATTCAACAGAAACCTCAGAAAAAATGTTTTTAATGGAAGGGCCTCTTTAAAACTGGGTTCTCTTGAAAGCGTATGAATAATTAACATCATACATGTCATCAATAGATCTTTAAACAAGACAGTTTTGGATAAATCAAATTTGATTATTATTGGAATCAAGCAGCCAAGAGGGACGGAAGTGAGTCATAATAATAATAATAATATTTCTGCAGGAAGTGCTTTAACTGCACCAGAAGTTCTAAAGCCAGCTTCTGCTGTCGCTTCTGGTGTTTGCACTTAATCAAGGAATTTAACTGCATAAATGTTTATGAAACAGCATTTGGATGAACCACTAAGACATTTTTGAGATTCGATTTGTTTTAGTACAACAGAAATCCACTTTTGTCTGGGCTCCACTCAGACTAGCAGTCAGCACATGAATCTGGTAAGAACTAATCTCCGTTTCTTTGAACTAAGGTTGTTCGAAGACAAGATAATAATTGTTCCTAACCTTTGCACAGAACACTGCTTTAGATCTTTTGGACTGTTCCTTTAGAGCTTTATAATTGACTCTTATTAATTCCTGATGAATCACTGGCTTCTGTTTTGTCATCAAACTATTTTTAGAAACAGGAATCATGCAGAAGGAACATTGTGCTGCTAGTAAACACTGACTGTGAAGCACAAAGAGCAAACTCAGTCTGTTACTTTTGACTGGTACAAAAGATAAAATAAGAAGATAATAGCAGATTCTTCCAGCTGCAACAAAGACCAGTGTGTTTATTAGTGACTGTCGTTTTAGAATCCTGCTCTGCATTTCTACACGTAAAAACCAACATTGTGTTTTTAAGTGTTTATTCTTACCGTAGTCGTAGTACCATGTTCACAGCACCCTGAATGAAAGGAGTGTTTTCATATGGTTCCACCTACATCAAAATAAACGGGATAATCAATCAGGTTTTCACTATTTAGCGAGATTTTAAAATCAGGTAAGTAAGAAAAAAAGACACAATTTGCAAGATAAAGAAAAAGTGCACAGAAATACATGTGAACTCTATTGCCCTCTTTCCTTAAACTATTTGGTCCATTGAACAGCTGCAGGAGAAATCGAAAGGGAAAAAAAAGGAGGGACAGTAAAGACAGTGAGAGGGTCTAACTCTGCTATTGTTAGAAAATTATCTGTGGGTTTTTATAAATATTATGAAAACAAATTGGCTGTAAAATAGCTGCTAGATTTAATTCCAACTTGGTCACAAGACTCAAACTGCTCTAGTTCCTTTACAAAATGACAATAACCTCAGAAAAGGAGTGACAGTGGCAGTAAGTCTTCAGATAAGATCCACCTATCAGAGCTGGCACTGTCAGGCAGACAGCAATTTACCCCGAGTTATTACTGCTGAGAGCAACACACCCTCTCACATGACGACACACACATTCACAGACGGACACAGGTGTAGCGTCTGCATGCACAGACAATCATCAAGGTCACTGAATCATGACAAATTAGTGCTGCTTCTGCAGAATCCCTCACCTGGGGATGCTGAACAGACAAGCCTTCTATAGGGACATTGTTGGCATCTTCCTCATTCTAGGAGGAAGAAAATGAGAAGCATAAACACTTGAAATAATCAAATCACAGCTCTTTTTATGGGAACTACAGAGAGAAGTTCCTTTAAACCAATTCTAACTGTTATTGACAGATATTTATATAAAAATGTCATTTTTATAACTTAATATAAGAAATTATTCCTATTCAGATATTTTCACTGCAGATTATGGCCTTGATGGAATTTATTAACCTTTAACAGCAGCAGTGAGGATACATCCTGTTTAGCAAAGTCCCTCTTTATCAGAAACACATAGATGTTCATTAGTTTAACTTCATGTTATAATATATAGAGGAGAAGCTAACTTACATCTTTGACCTCATAATTGACCCTTCGAGACTAGAGGGGACAAAAACAAACATGTGTTTACATATTCATGCCTGCAAAAACATAAAAGTCATTGTAAAAACTGTTGCTTTTTTAATTATAGAAGTTACTTATTATTAAAATAGGGGTTTTCCAAACCTCAAACATTGTATTTCTGTGTCTGTATCCATCAACATGACTGATTAACTGATTAAAATTATTATAACTGTTGGACAGTAACCAGCTTGAGATAAATAAGAAGGAAACTAAAATGACATTCAGGGAGAAGAAATTTCTTTTTCAAAATACTGCTGGTAAAGTATTATTTATTGCATCATCTATTAAAGTTGAGTATTTTTTAATCAAAGGGCTCTTTGATCAAAGCGATCTTCTTCTTCCTGTCTAAAATCCTTAAAGCAATCTTCCAGCTCATTACAGTGACCTCATGGCAGAGTCTTTCTACCATCTGCTGCAAAACTAACTGATCAAGGACAGAGCGGGTGTTGGGTGGGGGGTCATCACATTTTGATCATGGGTGACATGCAAAGCTTTAATAACTTGAAAACGTATTATAGCTTGTGTTCGTGGAGTCGTGCTCACCCTGCCATGATTCACCGCCGCCTTGCCCTCCTCGCTGCCTTCGTCCAGTTCGTCATCGCTCCACTCCCAGTCTCCGTCCTCCGTCTTGTGCAAGTGGCCGCTGGACCCTGGGACTCTCCTCACCTTGTCCAACATAATGCACATCAAGCACATTTCAAGTTACGCTTATCAAACTGCACATACAAGCACATTTTGCTATAATTGAACAGCCAAGACTCTAAATTTAGTCCTTGAACCACAGACTATATTGAAAGACTGGACAAATGCAGAAGTCGCTGCTGAAACAAAATGAGCTCCCCCTAGTGGCTGGCTGCAGAACAAGTGTTAAGTCGCTCCATGTAAATTAAAAAAATATATTTTTTGGACTGAAAATAAAAATACACCTTGCTGAACATACAAAGCAGTTCAATGTTTAAATATTAGTCTTTTCTAATATTTGATTAGGTATTTGATGCACAAAAACAACATGCTACGATAACAAGGGCATTTTTAAAAAAAGTTACATGATAAAAATAATATGTATATGCACAGCCATTTAAATGTTTAAGGATGGAATAATCTTGTTAAATTTGGCAAGAAACGGAATCAGTTATTTTACAATATTTCCAATCTGAATAAAATATGTTATAATAATAGAAAAAGATGATTTGAAATTGATCAGACAGTAATGATAGTTGGCGTACACAATGTCAACCAAACTAAACTTGATCAACTTCTACTTAAATAACGATAAAACAATGAGATGCTAAACGGTGTAACAAAGCAGATACAGGAAAAAGATCATTGGTCCAAAAAAAGGAATTTCTTCATGAAAGCATGTAAGACATGAAACGTGTGATTAAATCTGACAGCGTGAGATCAGATGAGCTACAAAGTGATACAGAGGAGTCAGCACACAGAACTATAAGCAACTGACTCCATAAATTCCCAAAGCTCTGGACGAGGTCGGAGTTAATGCGGCGATACCCTTCAGCTGGTGTCAGGTTTACTTTCCAAATCTGAGAGAGAACAAAGACACCCACAGTTCTGCTCAGGGTCTCGGAGCAAAGCCGCCAAAGATCGATGCACTCAGAGGCCGAACACGATCACCCCACAGACAGGATTTGAGAGTTTTAGATTCTGCAGGTGCAACACATTCGAGTTTAATTCACTCCTGTTTGAAATCAGGCTTCAGGAATCATCCATGCAGAGAATTATTTGCATATGAGGCCCATCTGTTAAACTCAATGTCAGCTTTCCTTTTTTAAATTTTTATTATATAAAAAACTAAAACAGTAATTTATTTCATTCCACTGGAAACATTTCTAAACAGTAAAATCTGCCGTGTTTGTTTGAAGATTTAGTTACGTGTACCAGGGCGCCCTCTGCTGGACATAAAGCTCAAATGCAACTGCTAAAGAGAATTCTGTTTATCATTTATACTTAAATTAAGACTAATTCATGCTTAAATGTTCTAAAGGAAGCATTGTCCTTCCTTACCATAGTTTTTTTTAAAGAGAATTTCCATTAATTTAGCATTCATTAGATAACATTTATAATGCCTTCATGTTGACAGGATCTGCCCTCTCCTTTTCATCCTTTTCATGTAAAATGAGAAGTAAAATCCCCTTTAAAAGAATGCAACTCCAAGTCTTGTCTTTTAACTCCTGTGAATATATGTCTCCCTGGTAGATGATACACAACACCAGACTGGGTGAGGAACAGAAGCACAAAAGGGGTTCAGAAGGAAAACGGTGCAGATGGAGGAGGTCAAGAGATTTAAAAAGGTTGTGTAACGAGACAAGCTGAACAAAGAGAGAGGTTTGATCAGGGAGCAGTTAAGGTCACAGCATCCTGGGATGTTTCCACAGTATTGCTCGTCTCTGCAAGCTTTAGGTAATGTTGCTGAGGTTTTATTGTTGGTGACTCTGCAGGACAAATCAGCACAAAATCATCAAGGACACTGGCTCTGCTGCTCACAAATTTCTACAACTGCATCACACTTTTATCATAAGTCAGCAAACAGGACAAAGGGGAAATTATGAAAGTGGGATACCATATTAAGATAGCATCTAAACACTAATAAAAACCATTTTCATTTCCTTTAATGTCCTTTTTATCACAACAACTCCTAATAAAGAAGCTTATTTTTTGTTTTAACCTCACAGAAGAGCATGATTGTAACTAATTAGAGGACGACAGTGTCTGTGCGTAAATATGGTACTTTTAAATATTTACGTAGTAGTCTGAACCCCCAGTGTTACACTGCACATTTTCAAATAAACCACCATCATCATGCCACCCCACCCTGTTTGTGTGGAATTATTATGCCATCCACCTAAATGTTCATGTTGTGTGATATGCCCTTCATTTACTCCCAACCACATCAGTGAATTTCCACAAGCCCCGCCCCCCACATTCTGCCAATGACTTCCCTGATTTCGCTTCTGTCCCGGGAATCCAGACGGATTATTATGAGATGCTGATATCAGCCGTGTCTGATGTCCCTTCCTCCTCGTTACACCAGGTGACACAGCAAGCAAACCGAGAGAGAGTTTGTCTGAATTTGCTAAATGATGCTAACAATCCATTTAGCTTTATTTGAATCCAAACAGCGAGATTTTTATGTGACAGGGGCCCATATTTTATATTCTCCACAACAGGGCATGGAGTGTTTTAGGAGAAAAAGACAGAGTGCTTAGTATGCTGTGTTTACTGTAAATGCAACATGGTGGTGGAGCAAAACATCTCGTTTAACTAATGAACATATTTTGTTTTTTACTGGACGTGTAAACATACCTTCTTTGCTCTCTGAGAAATCTTTGGTGCACAAGTCAAAAGCTTTTCAACAAGATATTCTTTGTTCTGCAAGACAAATAAAGAAGTTAATAAGAAACAGAAAATAATCAAATCGTCATGATGAGTCATAAAAGACATCAATTGGTTTATTATTTAAACATGAGCCCATAGTCAACAGACACACAACAGACTAGTTCAAACACTGAGTCAATGCCTGCAACTTGATCCAGCTAATTCATATTGACAAAATCTAAATTATTTCCTCCATGTAGGATCAAAATAAATCATTATTTTGCAGTTCAGTTTACCCAGATTGAGTTTTCACAGAATTGCTTTGCAATTAGATAAACTGTGTTACAGTAAAAGTAGCTGCAGCTGAGATTTAAATCTTCTAATTGTGTAAAAACTCTGCAAACCACCTGAAAGTCTAAATACGTCTGCTCATTAATTTCTGTGTAATGTTGCTCAGAGCTTAAAGAAAACTAACATGTGACAAACGATCTTGAATGAGAAATAAAAATCAGCATGTTGTGTGTTTCTGTCTGGTTTTAATTTTATCATTTTACAAATATTTATTTCTAAGTGTATAAAAAAGTGGTTGGATTTTTTTTTTTATAAATACATGATCTAACTAGTAAAGCACTCAGAGAGCGCAGACCTCCGCCAAGTGGACATTTTGTAGAAAGTACTATGTCCGTATCCTTAAAAAAATTTCCTGGATCCAGACAATAATCCGGATCACCCTCAAAATCTAATCAATTCTTCCTTGGGTCATTTCTGACCTTTCCTGAAAATGTCATCAAAATCCATTAATTAGTTTTTGAGTTATCCTGCTAACAGACAGACAGACATTCTGTTCTTATTTTACACATTGACGTTTATAATAGCTGAACATAGGACTGTTACACAGAATTTGAAATAAAAAGACACGAGCACCCCCTTGTGGCTGGCTGCAGCACATGTTTTAAGTCCCGCCCCCACGCATGAACAAAAAGGATATTTTTGTAATAAGTACACCTCACATCATTTTTTTTCCTGATGTTGATTCATGAAGTTCAAACTGTGCTACCGTTCATTCAGATTTTTACTTTTCTATTTATCTTTACTGTACAGATTCTGCAGCACTCGTAAGCACATCAGGCTTCACTGTTGCACAACTCAAGAAAAGGGCATCTATTTTTAAATACGTTGATGATTTCACAGAATAAAAGAAGCTATTCCTTCTTATTTGGGTTTATTAAAACAAGTAAATCTTTTCTTCCAGCAGATTGTTTAAACATGATGTTATTTAACAAACAGTCAGAAACACAAACACTGAGGTGAGTCCCTGTTGCCGGACTTGTCTGGAAGCTACAAGAAAAACATTAATAATAAAACTAAACAAAGACAGCGCAAATAAATACCTTGGCCTTTTGGAAGAATTTACACTTCAAAAGCTCAGCGGCGGTGGGCCTGGAGATAAACAAAGGATAAGAAAGGCATGAAACACTGGACATGAACACTAAGAGTTCTTGGATAAGAAAGATAAACACTGAAAGAAAAAAGTAGATCCAAGGAACATTTTTAGCTTAAAATGTTTACATTTTCTAAAAATATTTAAGATACAAAAAAAGTACAATACATTTATAATGTTCCTATATGACTAAAACAGGACCTGAGCAGCAAATGCAGCATCACAAACTAACTTCTTTAGGGTAAAAACCAAAAACTGCAACACTGAAAATACAGCAGTCGCTGACTATTGACTCAAAATGCATCAGCTTTGATCTCTGAAATCTTTAGATGTTTTCTAAAAGGAGATCCAAACCTTTTGGCGGGATCCTTCTGAAGGCACATTGATATTAGCTTTCTGAATGATTTCCCGTATTTTTTCAGCATTTCCTTGTCTTCCACCCCCGTCTCTAGAGTGGGTGGATCGTTCTGCAGGGTAAGCATTAAAACCTGAAAAAAACAAAAAAAAAATAGTCTAAACCACCCACATGTTTTCAGCTGAGAAGCAAAAGCACAAAGTAAATGAGGAATTCAGTTTTATCTACACGTTTTATTATGCTGCCAGAGCACAACGTTTTTTTTTTTTCTCCTAAAGACGAAACTTCACAGAAAAAAGATGTAGAGAAACCCAAACGTGTGTTTCCTATTTCCCTCGTCTCGGTGACAATGAACACAAAACATCAGGATGATTAAGTGACTTGTACAAAACGCTCACCTTCATAGGAGGGTAGCAGTGATAGGGTGCAGATCCCGTTGCTAACTCAATAGCTGTGATTCCAAAACTCCATATATCTGCTTTGAAATCATAGCCTCGAACCTGTGAACATATGATCACAGATCAGTATAATACATATGAACTACTTATATCTCAATAGCTTTTTGTTGTTCATGATTATGTTTCACACCAACCTGTTCCATCACCTCTGGAGCCATCCAGCAAGGCGTGCCAACGAAGGTCTTTCGAACTTTGTTTCTAGTCATGTCGCCTCCTGTGGCCAAAAATGCACTGACTCCAAAATCTATGAAAACATATTAAAAACTGTTTTATTTCTATTCAACAGCTAAATTCTTGAACCTATTTCTAATCTTTGATTTGTAGCATTTTTGGTTTAAATTTTGCTAAATAATGTGATTGTTGAACTGTATTACTGTATTAGCTTTTTAATTTAAAAACATTTGTCTCTGCTATTTTTATTGGTGCAAATCTTCAAACTAAAAAAAACTTGAACAGTCATTTTCTTGTTTAATATTCTGCGTTACAAACACTATTCTGAGCCCTGCAGGGTTGACAGTAAAAATTTTGCACCTTGAATTGGTCATTAGTTTGTTTGTGTGCAAGCTGGTTGCTGCTGATATCTACTGGTATGCCTCCATGTGTTGTCTGTCGTTGATTGCAACACAACTCATTCAAAAGCATATCAGAGCAAGTCATCAGAAGATCCAAAATAGTAAATACTAAATGCAATACTGGTATTGATATTAATAATAAACCGATTTGTTTGGCTTAAAGTATTTTTTTGATGTTACAAAAACCTTGGTCAATATATCTTTAACCATATAAAAGAGAACATTAAAAAGGATTTTAACATTTCAGCTGGTTTAAATGGGTGTAAACCATTTCTGTCTTGTCAAACTAAATTATCCTAATGAGTCACTGTTGTGGAGAGCAATTTTAAAAGTGTGAAAATAACCCAGTCAATACAAAAGAAGCTTCAAGCTTCAGCTTTCTGTCCACTACTGACAACTACTGTAAGGAAAGTCTCTACTGGCTGTTTCAGAAATTGCTAATTTAAAAATTAATTCACCGTGAGCTTGTAATTTTGATGCTGTATGAGACACAAATAAATTTAAAACACTATAAATATGTCTAGAACTACAAATGAACTTTGTGATTCTAAACTAGCCAGCGGCGGCTTTATTTGGATTCTGGACACGGAGCGGCAAACAACTGCTGCTTTTTTTTTTAAAAAAAAAAAAGAAAACCTATTTCAATGATGTTGTTAAGTTGTTTCTGTGCAGAAGTATTAGTGCAGAAAGTTGGGTGAAGGTTCTGAGCTGCAGCGCCCACTTGTGGTGGATTAAGATTATTCCAACTGAACTTTCCACAAGTGGCTTTAGAGAACATGGTGTTTGTTAGCTTGAGCTTCAGTATAAAGGACAGAAATAACAATTACATGTCAGAAAGTCTCAACTGTTTGCATAAAAGCTAGTGTTAGCATTGTATAACAGATAGCCATGACAGCAAGTTCGGTAAGTAGCAGTTTAAAACTCCCATGAGCCATTGTGTCAAATTTGTGTGAACCTTGTAAATCATTTATTGATATTTTCCACGTGGAAACCAAGTAAGCTGCAGAAAATTAATTGCTGCCATCACAAAAGTTAGAATTAGAATCTGCCCTCATACCTTAAAAGGAAAAACCAGTGAAATGGTGAATTGATTCTATTTGTTTGTTAGTTTTTGGAGAGGGTATTGACAGTAGGTGAAGTAATATTTAACACAGTACCAACATGTATGGAAAAAGAAATAGGTGGTGTTATGAATTGTTTAATATTATTCTTCCCACGGTTGTTCTTGGAAAAAGAGTTTTCCCATCTGCCCCACTGCGCAATATAGTGCGTGAGCAGTTTATTTGTTTATTTATTTATTTCACAAATAAATGAAACACAAAGCACATGTGCCTGATGGTTATCGTGTGGTTAGATTAGCACAGCTGCAATTTTCCACCCGTTACGGGAGGCGGGGCCAAATGCAGAGTTTTAAAGAGGAGTGGACGAGAGCTGCTGCTGGTTGTAATCAATAAAGTAAGTTAAATATTTTGGCTTTTGCCAAGTAAAAACAGGCGGGTGATAGATTAATACAACAAGAGTACTGTGTTGAACAAACCTGCTATCTGAACAGACCCGTCCTCTCCCAGTAGTATGTTCCCAGCTTTCACATCCCTGAGGTCAAACAAAACAAAAACATAGTAAAACATTAAAGCCACATGCAGAATTGATTCTTCCATTCATGTCAGCAAGTCCCACTGACCATCACATCTAGAACTCCCCCCCAGGGGCCAAATAGAGGTCTAAGCCTGGTTCTCAGTGACCTTGAAATCCAGTGAGTGTACAGAACAACACAGCTCAATGAACCGAAGCCAAATAAATACATGTGTTTGAATTCTCTACAAGTTTAATGCCATGTTCTTTTTTTCATGTTATCTGCAATGACTCAAACGTTCCAATTCTCACAGAATAAATTATTAAATAGAATAAAATGAATGAATTCAAGAGTTACCTGTGAATCTGTCCATTTCTGTGGAGATAATCCAGAGCCTCAAGAACTTCCTTTAATATAGTGGCGATAATAGGCTCATCTAAGTATCGGTTTTTATCATCTTCTTTGCTTGCATGTTTAATTATATCCAGCATAGAGCCTGAAGAAAAGACACCAGAAACAAATGCATTCAGTTCATTTTAACTCACAGAAATTCAAACCAGCATTTCTTGTTTTATTCAATGCCTTTCAGTACTTTTAAAGAGATATTTATACATCACTTCTGCTGTAGTTGCATATCAGAATGAAGCTGACACTAAGCTCACCTCCACTCAGAAGCTTCATGACGAGCCAAAGTTCATCCTTCACAACAAAAGAGGTGTAGTAGGTGACTATATTTGGATGGTTGCACTGGCTCATGGCTAGAATTTCTTTCTGTTTGAGAGTAAACATTTCAAACGTAAGACATCTCACTTTAAAGTCGTGTCAGTTTCCACATAATGATCCAAAAGAAACCATGTTAACAGCAGGATCTTGTGATCTTTAAGTGCAAAATGCATTACAAAATGTGAGAAAATAGCCCGTATTTGTTATACTCACTAACAGCTCGTCCATGCTGGTTTGGCATTTTTCCAGATTGATTCTCTTTATGGCCACGCGCTCCTGTCTGGGGGTGCAGAGGGCCGCCTGCACCACAGCTGTGGCCCCGCTGCCTGCAATCACAACCACATGAGGCCATGAGGGATTATTTACATCCCAAACACACACGGAGGGAAGACTTTAAAAATTCAGCATCACACTCTGGCGTTTGTGTTCAGGTAACAGCTTTTATATTTTGTGTGCAACAGCTGAAAATAAATGACCTGAATCATTTTTTTCTGAAACAAGAGGAGTTCATTACACACTGAGATGCAGTGACACGCAGCACATGGTCTGCCAGCTGTTGGTGACAGATAAGACTCAGTCAATAACATGTGAGATCTGACTGCTTTCCAGTTGATTGTGAGGTGAACAATGATCTCTGTTATGATTTTACTTATTAATAATCAAGTGGCCTGGAAGTAAATCCTCAGAGTATTTTCATTTGTACAAAAAAAGACAACTTCCTCTAATTCCCAATATGTCTGAGATCACCAATGCTTTAGCTTAAATGTTTAGATTTTAATTTAAAATCAACACTACAAACTGAAATTAATTTGTATGTAACTTCTAAAAATGCAAATAATATTTTAAATAGTATAAACAACCCATCACCACAGCTCTGGTTCAATTCAATGAAAACAGATCATCTTAAAAAACAATTTTCTACTAGATTTTTCTACTTAAGTTCATCATTTTACCCAGAATTCCAGACAGGTTGATTTTTAAAATTTTTCTCCAGTCACACATAGTTTCAGAAATATGATAATAAGGTTTTGGTAAACCCTGTTTATACTTTATATCCGTTAATAATATTGTGACGTTGTCAAGTTTGTGAATAAATGGGAAACAAATGAACATAATAAAGGAAAGAAAATGACTGTTAAAGATATACATTAGAAATAACGCTGGGTTTCAAAGTAAATTTATCTGATACTGATTAGAAATATTAACTGAACTGTTAAACTCTAACAGCTACATAATTTTTTAAATGTTTAACTTTTAACCACATTTTGTGACTTACTCTGTAGCTTTTAACCTTCTGACGTTGAGATAAATGTTATTATACTTTGAATGCATCAATAAATCACATTTCAAGACAATAAAAAGCTTTTTTTATTAGGAAATCGTAATGCTAATATTTAAATGATGACTGATGATGGTATAGATAATCTGAGTAAATACAAACTCCAGTTTTAAATGATCATGAAACAAAGTCAGAGTTGATGGCCTTTTTGTTGACAAGTTGTCCAGGTCCTGAAACAGCAAAGCAGCCCCAGACCATCACACTGCCACTGCCATGTTTTACTGTTACGATCTTTTTCTAAAATGCAGAGTTAGTTTAACACCAGATGTAACCAGATACACACCTTCCAAAAAGTTCCACTTTTCTCTCATCAGTCCAAAGTATTAGATCGTGATTCTTTGGCAAATGTTTTTTGGGGGCGGGTCAGAAGTGATTTTCTCCTTGAACTGTCCCCCGTTGCCATTTATAACCAGTTTCTCTTTTTAGTTGAATCGTGAACACTGACCTAGAATAAGTAGTTCTGCAGAGCTTTAGATGTTGTTCTAGAGCTTTTGTGGTAATTTTGGTCAACTGGTTCCTCTTGGGAAGGTCCACCACTCTTCCATGTTTTGTCCATTTGTGAATAATGACTTACTGAGGTTCAGCGGAGTCCCACAGCTTTAGAAATCAGACTGGTAGATGTCTGTTTCTGAGCTGTTCTTATAATAGGGCCCAATTATATCCATAATATTTAGAAAACTGCATTTTGTATTTCCTGGTTATCTGTTAGAAATTTAAACTCTGACAAGAACAAACGAGGTAAATACTTTAAAGTCCAACTCACCCAATCTTATTTGAATGTTTTATAATCCTGTACTCCATCAGATAAGTCACAACATCCGTGATGTTAGTAATTAACCTCGCAACTCGTATCCTGGCTGTCAAATCAGAGCCCGTCTGAAAAGGAGCTTATTGAATGTGACATTTACAGCCCGGAGCAGCAGAAGTGATTCCGCCTTGTCTGAACAGATCTGCTCGGTAGTCTGTTAACATCCGCATTGCAAAGCAGCGACACAAGCTAAAAAAGCCGGTAGGCCCTCGGCTTCGCTCGCCTTTCTACAATAACACCCGCACTGTCCCCCCACAGCTCCAGTTACTAACCTATGACTTCCTGTAGCTCGTACGACTCCCTGGTAATTGGCCAGCTGGTTGTCACCGCAAGCTGCGGCTGCTGGACGTGAGCCGGAGATTCGCCTTGGTCCGCCATGATGATAGTGATGATAATGATGCTGCTGCGGTAGTTAGCTGCTTCTGTCACCGTCTGCCGGACGGAGAGAAGCAGACGGTCTGACCTCACCTCCTCGGTGGAAGTGTCAGCTGGCAGCAGCAACACGACAACCACCGCCGACACAGACCGAGCTCAACCCGGAAAATAACGGAACACACACACACACGCGCGCACAAGCCCGCGCGCTAATAGACATGCCAGTTCTCTACACACAGGAAGACCTCCTTTAAAATCACTTGTAATCTTCTTAAAAGACTAACAGACACTTAAAGAATTAAAACGCATTTGTTGTTATAAGGGTTTCAAATAACAAATGTAAAAAAAAAGAAATCTTACATCACTGTCTGGACTTAGATTTTGCTATAATTCAATAGTTTAGCTTGTCATAAGTGTCACTGACACGTGCGTGTGACGATTTAATGTGTCACAGTTAGAACTGCACGTGACGTTGTTGTTGACACTGGCCAGTAGGTGGCGACATCGGGTTAAATTCGGTGTGATGACTGGAGCAGTTTTACAGCAGAAATCAGCATACGGTGTCCTTGGAAAGTATTCTACAGAAGCCGACGATGGTCAATTACGGACCACAATGGTTTCATTCAGCTCAGAAATAATAAACACATTTTTTATAAATTAACATAAATAAATATGGGCTGGGTTGTACCTGTATTTGTTGTTGTTTTTGAGAAAATGAATTTACTAATTTATTATTTTTATTGTTTGCTCAGTTTGGAGAATCTTTTGGAGAATCAAACCAGTTTGACCATAAAGGAAAACACTATACATGATGTGCAAACTCATTTCACTGAGAAGCATGAATAATTAGGTTCATATTTTGGGGAACAACTGATTTCACTTATTGAAACTAGGACAGAAGTTCACCTTTCATCTTGACAATGAGTCAGATCATTCAGTGCAAAACTCAGATGCATTATGTGAAACATGTTTTAATGTTTAGTTAAGCTTATAATGTATTTAGAGAATTTAGGGCATGAACAAAAGGCTAATCAGCAGAAATCACCCAGTTTTAGGAAACTGGAGCAGTTTTGCCTCGAACAATGAGCAAAACACATTTTCAGAAGTGCTGAATTTAAATGGACACACCAAAAAGGCTTCAGCTTTAAGTCAAAATTCTTCAGCACACGAAAACATTTGGAGCATCATGAAATGAGAAAATCCAGTGACAAAGGTGCTGGACTGTTGAGCAGCTAAAATTCTGCATCTGAAGAAGAATAGGACAACATTTCTCTCCTAAGACTCCAGCAGCTGGTCTCCTCACCCTCCAGATGTTTACAGACAGATGTTACACAATGGTAAACATCACTTTATTGAGATGTCCTGCTGCCATCAAATGTTCTATTGGGAATAAAACATGGGTATATTGGATTTGCAAATGATTGCATTCTGTTTTAATACATTTTATTTGTCTCAATTTGGGGGACAGTTTAAAGCCAGTTGGTCTTGTTCCTGTTCCGCAGTCATTGGGTGAGAGGTGGTGTACAACCTGGGCAGGTTGCCAGTCCATCATAATATGTCATATTATGCAATTCTGTTACAAACACCTTGGGCCAATTTGAAATTGCCAATTAATTTTTGGTCTGTAGGAGGAAATCAGAGTTCCTCAGAGAAAACCCCCACATGCATGTAAGTAAATTATTTAGAACATTAAAGCCAAAGAAACAATTTCATTTTATGTACATACATTTTATACATTGACTAAAACAGTTTATAAACACATCTGATGAATGTTACATTACTGTCTCATTATTTTAATAGTTTAATGAGTGTAATTGTTTTAATTTGTTGTCATAACTTTAGCTTCTATTTTTTTAGAAACGGCTTAAGCTACAAAAAACACAAAGACACTAAAATAAGCAAAATGAAACATACAATATAAACAAAAGAAGTAAATATATAAAAGAGAGATAAATAGCATGAGAGGAATTTACATACATTTACTGTTAATGCCCAGAAAGAGATTTCAAACATAAATACACGATTCGTGATGGATCAATACCTCCCATCTGCCAGTAGGTGGCAGTTTTATCAAACAAGACTAAGATCTTTTATCATGTTCGATTTTCTTCTTATTTACGAACAGTGTGGTTGTGGTAATGTTCTTCATAAAACACGTGACTCGGTTGACGAGTCTTTGTCAAAAATAAACAAAGCGAATTATTTTTGAAAAAAACAAGAGGAATAAATGAAGCAAAAATGAACATAAATATCTAGAGTCGTTATTCTAATATTCTAATATTTTTTTTATAAAAATTAGTTATTTATTTGTTAGAATAACCACTCACTGTAATATAGTCGATATAATGACTGCCCTGCATGACATTTCAGTGCACCAATCAGTTGCTGAGGAGCTGATTGAGTCGAACCAAAGTGGGATAGTTGTTGAAGGGAAACGGACGGACGGCGCTCACACACGGATATCTCCGCATCTCCGTGAGAGTCCTCCGACGCACAGCGAGCCATCCAGTCGTCTCTTCTGCGTCTGCTGCAAAGGGAGATGGCCGGGATTCTGGCGTGGTTTTGGAACGAGCGGTTCTGGCTCCCGCACAATGTAACCTGGGCTGACTTAAAGAACACAGATGAAGCAACGTTCCCGCAAGCCGAGGATCTGTATCTGGCGTGTCCTTTAGCCTTCTGCATCTTTATGATACGGCTGGTTTTTGAGAGGTGGGTTCAGGCCGGATGGTGGCTGCTGTCTGCGTGATGCTGTTGTGTCGATGAAACGGTGAGCGATGCGCCGTCTGATTCCTCAACAATGGCATCTGATCTGGTTATAACGCACAAATCAGCACGGTTGATTATCCTTATCCTGCAGGCCTGCAGCGTTGTCTGCTTTTTGATGCATCTGTCAGATGCTCTGAGGAGCCAACTTACTGCCCCTGCAGCCCAAATCGGAATCTAATCACAACAACACCAAAAAATAACCTTATTTAACAAATTACAGCGTCTTTTATTCAGGTTTCAGATGCTTTATTTAAAGGAACGTGTCGGAGTGAGATGCATGATGACCACAGCAGTTTCTTTCATAGGACTGAGTGAGACTTCACATGTCCCAGCAAAACCTTCCACTCAGGAGGATCAGTATTTTAAAAAACTAATAATCCCTTTGATATTCAACCTGTTTATACGATTTCTTCTTAAATTGCATTGTGTGAGTGCATCGCTCCACCACAGCTTCTTCCCCTCAAGTCACTTTCAGTTGGTTTTATCAGTGTGAGAACAGGAACTTTAAGTTAACGACACAAAGATCAACTTCTTCTTTCATTCTGCAGTGATAATTCACTGCAACACTTCCATACAAATGTTTTTGAAGCTCCTAACAAGCTGCATAAGATCACACATGGTCAAAACATTGACAGGTTTTAGGAGAGTAGAAGAAGAATTGAGAACATGTGGGGCAAGTAACTATAATCTACTGCCATGTATTGTGTGCGTAAATGCAGATGTAAAGTGTCTGTTATTTGCAGGTTCATTGCAAGACCATGTGCCATGGGTCTGAAAATTCAAGCCAACGGGCCGCAAAAGGCGCAGCCTAATGCCATCTTAGAGAAGGTTTTCACTGCTATAACCAAGGTGGGATGAGTGTTTCCTACAGGTTCCTTATAATTCCTTATAATTTATCCCAGATTTAATAATAAATCTGAACTACTGCTTTTTTTTATTCTCTTGCCAGCATCCAGATGAGAAGAGGCTGGAGGGCCTGTCCAAGCAGCTCGACTGGGAAGTGAGAACCATCCAGCGCTGGTTCAGACAGCGACGCAACCAGGAGAAGCCGAGCACTCTCACCAGATTCTGTGAAAGCATGTAAGACTGCAAATAAACACACACAGATTCGAGAACACATCAGAGATCATTACATCTGCTGATATTTACATTAGGGCTTCATTTGAACTCACTAGTACAGCCGATGTGCGTGAGAGCTGATTTGAATAGGCCACATGATGGATAACTTTATCTGAGTCTGGTTCTGTGAGTTGATTTTCATACCGTGTGAGAGCAGGTGTCAGTTCTGCGGATGAATAAAAAAGCTAACACTATAACTCGGACAAATGCAGACGGTAATTTGGAGGGAAATCTTTTAGTTTGCCTGAAACTCTTTGTCCTCATACGTGGACACTGGCTTCTCTGTGTCACGATATTTTATTCTGTTTAACTTAGACCTGTTGTTTTTAATGCATTTAATGTTTATAAGGTCCTTCTAATCCCAAATAATGGGGATTTTTTTAAAATTCAGACCAATCCAAAGTTCAGGATTTGGGAAAAATTACAATTAAAGTTCCTTAATGGTCAGAGTGAAGTCTTAATGCTGCTTGTTTTTGCCTAAAACCACACATTACTGTAACATGATCTGTGTGTTTGTATAAAAAAATAATAGGACCTTTCAGAAATGTAGTAAATAACAAGAGAAAAAAGCATAAATGCATCAAATTTGTTTTATAAAAGGCAACATTTCACACATCACAGTAACAAAGAAGAACAAAAGCAACTCCAAAGTTTTTGAAACTGCTATGACATTAAAAGAAATATTTAAGAAATGCAGTTAACTCAATAAATGTTCTATAAAAAGTTAGAACAAGAGTATCATACAACTTTTTATTTAAAAAATCCATGAACAATAATCAATAATCACAATTTTTTCAATTTTTTTTAATGAATCCAGAAAACCGGATCTGAATTATGATTCTTGCTTTCCTTTTTAATGTTTGAAATATTCACATCTTGGATAATAAATCTGATTTTTAATCAGCAAACAAACAATTTATCTGAAGTGTTTGGACAAACAGAAGTAGAAATGCTGGTCTGGCCCTTTAAATAATGTGGCATTACTTTTGTTTTGGTTGGACAGTTCTGTGTCTTACATGACTTACAAACATCCATCCATATACAGTATTTTCTACAGTCCCTGCACACAGCGAGTGGGTTTCCCAGTCATTGGTTGAGCAGCAGGTCATCACAGGGTCTGAGATGAACAATCATTCTTTTAAAGGGCCAAAGTAGGAAGATCAGTTCATCTAACAGTGCCCAGAGGAAACACATACATGGGAAGAACATGCAAACTCCGTACAGAAAGGTTCCTTCAGGGAGTTGAACCCAGGACCTTTTATGTTATGAGGCACAATGCTAACCGCTGTGCAGCTCAGTGTATAAAGAGTGCAACTAATAAAGGCGCTGCTGTAAACAGACAGACCATCTCAGGGCTGCAATAGTAAACTGGCTGATCTGCAGCAAAGAGTTTTCCCATCGGGGAGATTGTACTTACTTAGCAGCGTGATGTCCGAGGCCAGAGAGTGAGCTCTGCTGTCAGAGCAGAGTCATGTCTGACACCAGTGGAGCAAATCTGGCAGTTTGAGATGTGAGGATCCTCACATCTTCTGATCTGCCTGAGGCTGCTGCTGTTCACTCAGGAGAACACGATCAGCTGATTAGGCTGCCGCACCCCCCGTTACAACCTTCTGAAAAAGCTAAACCGATCTCTTCTTACACAAAAAGCAACTGGATCCACACCTCTCTGGAATATATTCATTCTGACTGTAAATAACACTGATAATACTTTGTCCAGGTTGTCTGTCTCAATGCAGGTTTCTAAACAAGGCTGGCTTCAGTCCCTCCTGCAGTGATCGTGCTGTAATTAGACCAGCTGTTGCAGACTGATAGCTTTCTTTGTCTCTTAGCTGCGTGGATGGCAGATCCCTCATATATTCTTGTCATTATGCAAACAGAGAGTACAATTTACTGGTAAAATAATAATGATGACTCAGGATGGAGCTTTTTGTACACTTTTTATCCCAAACACAAAGCAGAAAAATCAGTCACTCAAGTTCAGGTTTTTTTTTTTAGAGAAAAAAACTACCATCAATTAATTCCTTCAAAATACTGAAATCTTTATGAAACCATTCCAACTTAAACAAACAGTGAACTGGAGGAGAAATGTGATGTTTACATTGTAGTTCCTCTCTTCTTCAAGTTGAGTGTACACAACCCAGATGTGCTTTTACAAAGAGTGACATCACATTGACTAACTTTCTCTCTTAAAGCAGTGAAACAGTACAGCATTTTAGAGCATTGTGTCTACTTCTGTTGTTCAAATCTAAAGCTAAAATATGTCGTGTGCAGGCGCTGCCATGTTGTATTTTTGGTACCAGAGTCTGCGCTCTAAGGGAAACGAATGAAAGTCCCCGCCCACACACAGTCATGTCAGGGATCTGACTAATTACAACTACATGTATTTTCAAAGGCAGCAAGATAAGAACTGCATGAATTAACAAAAGATTTGATATATGAGAGGAATTTTTTCTGTATTTATTTAGCTATTGTCAGAGAACTATCCCATTTTTTTTACACAAAGGGGGCGGGACTTAAATCTTATACTGGGACAAACCACTAGGGTTCCTTATTTTACATGAATTTTACTCTTTTCTGCAACCACCACTCTAATATCAAGTGCTGAGCTTTAAAGAAAGGATGGACCATTTTTTATCATTTAGACAAAATGGAGCAGATTTAAAAACTACTTCCTTTTAATGAGCCTCTCCTGTCAAACAGCTCATTATTATCATCAAGAAATCTAAGGTGCTTGTAGATCAGCTGAAGGATGAGCCATTTGCATGTAAAAATCTAGGGACATCGACAGCCATGTTTATTTAATTAAAGCTATCCTAATTCAAGATTACTGACATACTGGTTAATTTGGGTGATTTGAATTGATGATTAAACACCCTGAAGCACATTATTGGGTATAGTTAGAGATCATTGCAGGTTTAATTGTAGACTACAGTGCAAAGCATCCTTACAGCTCAATTTCAATAGCTGTAGAGTTTTATAGTTAATTGTTTTGATGAAGGTTTGATTTTTAATTTTGGTGCAAATCCTAATATTATGAGATCTGAGGTGTTTGATGGAGGTCTGAGATCTATGAGGGCTTTTCTCGTTTGTTCATCATTTTATTTCTCATGACTGACTGTTTGATTAGATCAAAGTTCCCCTTCAGAAAACATTCATTTTAAATGAGTTTCATCACATTCCGGGGCAAGTTGTTGTTGAAAGATTAAGCCGTTCAACACAGAGAGGGTTTGTATCACTGCACATTTCATTAACTGACTTATATTAAATCAGACAAACCAAAGTTTGCAGCTGTTTGTGGAACAAGTTCATTATAGCTCCCATCTAATTCTGTTACCCATTACACAGTGGTAATGTTAGTGTAATTTGCAAGTTGCTATTAAATAAAGTGTCGCAAACAGACGGCAGATCTCCGACGAGTAAATAAACAAGTGTCAGTAACAGTGTAATTGATCAGGACGTAGAAGATCTAAGCTTGAATTCAGAGACACAAATCCATCCAAGGGAAGCTGTTGTGAGTCACCGTGGTTTTTATATACATAGCAGCAATTCAGCAACACTTGAAAAAGTCTCTCGCAGGCTTGATCAACCAGTTGCCATGCAACAGACTTCACTGTTTGCCAGGTAGACTCGTCCACTTTGCTTTTACAATACTTTTGATCAGGCACAGAAAGCAGCTAATGACGGCTCCCGCTGGCTATGTGGTTCTTATGGTAGTAATTTCTTTAATTCTCTAAAAAGAGCTGAACACAAGCGCACTGTGATGTTGATCTGGATTCAACTTTGTTATGTTTTTTTTTAATTTTCTGTCATGTTGGGGTTCAGGATGTCAAAGTGGGTTTGGTTGCAGGACATTTATCAGTGGATGTTTTCATCCATGTGACAGAAGTCAACGTTTGTCTTAAACAATCTTAACTTCTCCTGTTGAAGACTTACACAAGCTGATCATATCCATGTCTGCTCAAACAGTTTGTTTCACATTAAGCTGCAAGTCAGATCTTCTAATTACTGTAAGTTACGTGCAGAATTATTATGCAGAACCCCCCCACCACCTTTGCTGTCATTCTGCTTTCTTATATAGTTTTTTTTTTACTTCAGAATTGGATTCCTTGTATTGCTTCAAGTCAAATTTTCTCTTTTTACATTGAATGAAAAAAATAATAACTTTAAAGCAAATAAGGGAAAAAAAACATTCAAAAAGCCGTTCAGATCTGATTGTAAATTACTTACATTATATTTTGTATTAAAATGGTGGATGAAAAAAATGAAATTTGTTTTATTATTTTTGTGTTTTAGGTGGCGATTTACCTTCTACCTTTACATCTTTACCTATGGGGTGCGTTTCCTTAAGAAGGTGAGTTTTGTTTTTGCTATCTGTTTCCTGTTTTTGACTATTACATCATGTCTGTTTAGCTTTAAGCTATTTTTAACCTGTCATATACAGCTCAATTCAGTCATACTGGAAGTAACAAAAACGGACATAAAAGCTACTTATTTTTAGTCTTGCAAAATATAGTGAAAAATTGTTGCTATCACAATTTCTGACTAAAATTTTAGTACTGTAAAGGACTGCTTGGATAACATGAACTTTTATATTTATGTATATTTAGTAGAAATTAGAAAAAAGTAGACTTATCATTTCACTCATATCATCTGTACATCATCTCTCGTGGTTCACCTCGTACCTTGCGGAAAGATCTTTCAGAGTCTCGTGGCATGGACAGATGTCCAGTCTGCATGAGCTGGCGACGGGTGTCCCGCAGGGCTCGGTCCTTGGTCCTCTCCTCTTCTCTTTATACACCACCTCATTAGGCGAGATCATTCGCTCCCATGGCTTCTCATACCATTGCTACGCTGACGACACTCAGCTCCTCCTCTCCTTCCCTCAAGACGATACATCCGTCTCAGTGCGGATATCTGCCTGCCTCTCAGATATCTCGGCGTGGATGAGGGATCGCCACCTTCAGCTTAATCTGTCCAAAACTGACCTCATTGTCTGTCCTGCCAGTAACTCCTTACCTCCTCAGATAAGCGTGCAGCTTGACTCCATCACGCTGTTCCCCAAAACCTCCGCCAGAAACCTTGGTGTCATACTGGACAACCAGCTGTCCTTCAAGGAGCAGGTTAACTCCGTAGCTCGCTCATGTCGATTCGCGCTTTACAACATCAGGAAAATCAGAGCCTTCCTCACAGACCACACCACACAGCTTCTGGTCCAGGCCCTGGTCTTGTCCCGGATCGACTACTGCAACTCTTTGCTGGCCGGTCTTCCGGCGTCCTCGGTTAAACCTCTGCAGATGATTCAGAACGCAGCAGCGCGTCTGGTCTTCAACCAGCCCAAAAGGGCTCATGTCACTCCGCTGCTTATTTCACTGCACTGGCTTCCAGTTGCAGCACGCATCAAATACAAAGCTCTGCTTCTGGCTTACCAGACTCTAACACACACAGCTCCTACTTACCTTCACTCCTTCATCCAAACCTACATTCCCACGCGTCAGCTACGCTCAGCCGCTGAAAGATGCCTAGCGCTTCCACCACAACGTGGCATGAGATCATGTTCCAAACTCTTCTCCTCTGTTGTCCCCTGATGGTGGAATGACCTACCAAACTCGGTCCGATCCTCAGAGTCGGCACCTACTTTTAAGAGCAGACTTAAGACTCACCTCTTTAAAGAACACTTTCAGTCTTAATGTGGGATTAATTTATGATTTATGATACCGATTTGAGAATTTATCTCTCACTAAAAAAAAAAAAAAAAATTGATACACTTGATGTATCAGCGTCAGAATTAAACTGGACTCCAAACAGTCCGCCTCTTTATATTGTTTCCTTCTCTTTGATTTCTTGCTTGTATGTTCTCTCAATGTAAGTCGCTTTGGATAAAAGCGTCTGCTAAATGACAGTAGTAGTAGTAGTACAATTTTCCAAAACCGTGCAGCCCTGCTAATTTCACTAGAAATCAAATAGATTTTAAACTGTACCTGTTGTAAAAGGGTCATTCAAAAGATAAATTAAAGGTACAGTATGTAAGAAGTTTACAGTGAAATACGTCCAGACTTCCTGGTTCCATAACGAATCACAAGTGAGTCTGCGAGGCTGCCAAGTCTTCAACACAAGCAGCTGGAATTCCACAACGAGCAGAAGCAAAATGTAAGAAACCACCACATCCTTTCAACTGAGCAGCGGAACTGCATGTGATGAGGCGTTCAAACACCTAGGAAAACTCAACACTGAAAAAATAGGCCTTCAGACGTTCCCAAAAATTGAACAAATACAAGAGAAACTAAATGAGGAACAACATTGGAACTGGCAACCCTGCAGAAAAATCAGGTAGAGGTGGGGGTGAGTGGCTGAGAGCGGAGGGTTTTGTTTTTCTACATGAACTGCGGGATTTGGATTTGACAACAAGGTCTAATTCTTACATACTGCACATTTAAGGTCAAAAATAGACTGTTGCCTTAAAACTAAAAAAAATAGTTGTCTAAAAGCTTTTTTTTAAACAATTATATCAACATCAATTTTGTAGTTAATTGTTAGCGCAAACCAAATCACATTAAAACTCCTTTAGAAAACACGTTTCACTTTTCAAATTCACCATCAGTCTTCACATTTTAGTCACAGTATTTACACTTTGCATCATGGAACTGGTTAATTTTAAGAGATAAATGTAGAGAGTGTTCCAGTTCTCCCCATTAAAACTACTGTCTCTTCTTAAAAAGTCTGAGATCCCCACAAGCACCGACGTGTCAATATGAAGCCACATGTGAGAAATTTGTAATAATGAGACAGTCGACTGAAGATTACTGAAAAATCTGGTCAAGATGCTTATGCATATATTCATGAAAGTGCATACAAAATAGCAATCACAGCAGAGATAGAGGTAGGAGAAAAATCTGAGACACAAGTTGCATGACGAAGCACTTTGTGAAAATAGTTCACTCGCTGGTAGTTGCTGCTGCAGGCTCCAGCTTCCAGCCTCTGTGGGATTTATTAATAGAGCAGGTCGAGTGCAGAAGTAAACTCAAATGCAGTGACGGGGGGGGTTACAGTTTGATTATAGCACATTAACTCAGGATTTAATACAGGAATAAAACCCGTTTGGCTCCCTGGTACAATAGTCAAGTTTCATTTTCGAACAGGACATTCAGTCAGATGAAGCTCATATTCATTTATTCTCGTTAAATTCTGCACTCCAGAGCTGTCTTACTTCTACATGGGGGCATCGGTGCATAAACACTGGAGCTTTAACGAGAGACTGTGTGATGATGTCATGCATTGTAACTTCTCAGCACTGCCAATTTTTTGCAAACTCTACTCTTCTTTTATTTTTTATTTTATACATTTTACATACTCAGTGTGTATGTCACCGCTGCGAGACACACAGTTTTCTCTTACCTCCCCCAAAATATGTAGAGGGCACACCTTTTAATTCTTGTTGTATGATAATTTTCTCCTCAAAACTGGAGCGAAGATACAGGTGTGTGGTTACCATGGTGACACCAATGTGCCCTTTGGCAGCAGCTTTAACATGTTCTTAAAACTGATACACTGTCGCAGCTTGGAAGCGAATCCCAAATTATTGCAGAAAACTCATGTATATTAGAATTTTAGGCTTTTAAAATTTCTTCAGATTGTTCCAATTTCATGATTTACGATACTGATTTGTTTAAGATTAAAAGTGTTGATTTCACGTTTCTGTCACATTTCTGCAGACCCCATGGTTATGGAATACTAAAGAGTGCTGGTACAACTACCCTTACCAGGTAAAGGTGTACACAGTGCTCCAGAAACAGTATTATCCCAACTTATCAAGTACTGTTGAAAGTATTCTAAAAGGTTCCTCTGTGTGTTTGCAGCCACTGACTGTGGACATTCATTATTACTATATACTGGAGCTGTCTTTCTACCTGTCGTTACTCTTTTCACGATTCACAGACATCAAGAGGAAGGTAAGAATTGCTTTAACATTACGATCATGTATTTAAAACACCGTAATAATTATCATGGAAAATACATTTTATCATCAATGTCAAACTTTTCTGGCTTTTTGTATCTTACAAACTCTTCAAAGTATTCAACTTTAGTCAGATCAAGAGTTAATTTCTTGCTTCACTGATGTGTGAAATAGCAAAATAGGGACAAAGGGATTTTTTAAATGTATTTAGAACTTTCAGAAAATGTATTCAGAGTTTCTGAGAAGTTTTCTCAATCTCCCATTTCATTTACCCAGCACATTATTAAAGTGTTATAACATATTACAAAGCTTTTTTAATCTTTATCCTAAGCTCCTTTAGTTAAATTTCTCTTAGCTTAAATACTGAAGAAGCGATAGTATAATATCCTCCAAGAATATCATGAATTTTGCACCCAGAGATTCCAAAAACCACAGCTCAGTTCGCAGTAATAGCAGAAAAAAGCAGGTCTAATTCATAGCAAAAACCTGCATTTAATACACAAAGAAGCAGAGTTTAAGTGTCTCTGTGAAACAATAAGTGCATATAAAGGAACCTAAAGTCACTTCAGCCTCTTAAAATCAATGTTTTAAATGTTGCACATGTTGCAAAGTTTTAAAATTTATGTCCCTAAGTTTAATTATCTAACTTTATATAACTGAAAAAGAACCAGAAAATATTTTATGCTGCAGCGCTAATGTGAAATATGTTTTAAAAGTCCTGCTTGCTCAGTGTGTGAACTCAGATTTTTACTTAATTCATACAAACGTTTATAACAAACTTTCATAATACTTTATTTTATGAGCATTTCCACATTTTGGTTTATGTAATGTCATTTTGTTTGCCTTGCAGCCGTGTTCTTACTGCTGCCTCCGGTCCTGTCCCCTCCACCACACACACTTCACTCAGAGTCCGCTCCATGATGCCACGCTGTACGCCTTCATCTCTCTGTTGACTGTTGGCATGTTGTCTGGTCTTTTTCTTTTTCTCCTTTCAGTTTTTATTTTCGTGCGCAGCACTACACTGAGGATGTCCGCTGCGTTGCGTCCCCTGCCAGTTTCAGTATGTTCCTCCCTGCACACTCTGGCCTCTTCTTTCACTTTGTATCTTGTGTCATTGCTCTTCCTTCTCATCCTCCCTCTCATTCAATCACCCTGTTGGACTTTAGTGCTTTGGGCTGCCATGCAGAAACATTTCAGCAGTGAAAGATTCACTAGAGGAATGCCCGTTCAGTTCAAAGCTATCCAAAAACCTGCAGGCTCATATTAAGACAGACTACACCCTCAGTGTCATGTATTCAAATTCAAATTAGTTGTCCAGTCATAGCAATGATTATTGCAGCATACTGACATTTTTGGATATTTGTTTACTTTCAACAAGCTTATTAAATATATTAAGTAATCCTGCAGCCAGTTTGGAGATAATGGTGTTAGAATTTCATCTTAGTCGTCTATTTCAGCACAAATTTATCTTATATGACCAGACACTGAGGGTGTATTTACTTCTTTTGTTTGTTAGTCATGATATTTAGCACATACAGTGATGTTTTTAAAAAAAAAAGAAACATTTCAGTAGTTGCCTGCTATTTCCTGCTATCTCCCCAGGATTTTCTGATCATGTTCCTGCACCACATGGCGACCATCTCTCTCATCGTATTTTCTTATGTAAATAACATGGCGCGAGTGGGAACTCTGGTCATGTGTCTACACGATGCAGCTGACGTGCTGATAGAGGTGAGGACTAGATGGATGCCTGGTGCTCGCAGCATGAAACACTCCGTTGGGTTCTGTACTGCAAAAAGCAGATGAGTGCAAAGGATTGACGGGTAGTAGACGCTTTTTTTTTTTGTTTTGTTTGTTTGCAAGATGGTTTCCTAAAACTTAAAGCAAGCAAAGAGCATTTACTCGTTTTTATGATTTGGTTCAGATGCTCTGCCTTGTTGTTTTCTATTAATTCAATGAATGATCAATCAGCTGATTCTTTTTTTTTTTTTAAAGTTTATAGTATTTTGTCCAAGTACTCCAAGTTAATTAAATAATTAAAGCAGCTAGCCAAAGTTGTGAAATTTGACATGGCTTTTCTTTTCAGTATCAGATTTCAAAGAAAATTATTACATTTGTTAGACGAACTGGATAAAAGTTTTTTATTTATTTGGTTGAATTGGACATATTACTGTGTGAAAATATGGATAATAATATCATGCTCGACTCATAAACTGTAGCATTGCCAGGAATCTGTACTGATCCCTAACTGGGATAATTACAAACTGACAGGATTTTTTTTTTCTTTTTCAAAATATAATTAAATGCAGTGTGTATAAATATTCAAATTTTGGGCCAAAAAATTGGCTTTAAAAATCAGCTGCTCTGGTTTCTAAAAATCAACATCTGCCTTTGAAAAACCTGACTCAGTCTTCCGTCTGTTGCTCCTGAACACCTGAAGCAAATCAAAAATGATGTTAGTCGCTGCGCCCTCCCATAACTCCCTGATTTCCTTTGTTCTCTGTCAGATCTCCATCTTTATTTTCTTCTTGAGCTGTAACTACCACCTTTTCTGTCTTACACTCCTTTCACTGGACTTTAAAAATAATAACTATCCAATCCTTGAGCATTGTTTGTGTTTTTAATTTTACTACTCAGGCTGCCAAGATGGCCAACTACGCCAAATGTCAGATACTGTGCAACCTCCTGTTTGCAATGTTTGCAATCCTCTTCATCAGTTCCAGGCTGGGGGTTTACCCCATCTGGTGAGTGTGACGGACTTTCCTTCAGTACAGTAGTGTCAGCCTGTTGCGTTTGCATAAATTATTGTGAGTGTAAAAGCCAGTGCAGCAGCTTCACATGTGATAAACCTGATAATGTGTGACCATCAAAATCTTTTCCTTTTCTTTCTCTCTTCCTTCCCTACAATAGTTTGCAGTTTAGGCAGATCTCTGTGAATTTTGTCGCTTAGTAATAGTTACTATGGCTACAACAGCTTTAACCTCTGAAAAGAAAGCCAAACGATTCTGCTCATGAAAAGCAAGTCGCTGTGGTTGTGGTCTCAGAGAACACAGCCTCTGGTTTCATTTGATTATGAAAACACAAAAGAAATGTTTTCTTATAATGATCATTTGTTATTCTGTGTTGTTGTTTCAGGGTTTTGTACATACCTTGAATAGATCGAGCACTTTGACTTGTGGCTAATCCATAATGATCTGTGCAGCAGAGAGTGGAGGCCTGTTTAATTCGTTTAGTGAAGCCTGAATGAAGCAGTTTAAAGTGTAATTACTGGAAGCTGAAAATACCAATTAAATTGGTCCATTCTGATGGATATTTGCAGACCATAAATCCAGTTTTAGTTCATGTAGACATGCAGTGCGTGTTGTATTTCAGTCACTATCAGCAGCAGCGTGATCGTAGCTTTTGAATGACATGATTTAAATCCTGAATCAGACAGCTGCATTTTTCTGCTTTTCTTAAGATACTGTCAGTTTCTATAATCCCCACAAAACAAAGACTGTTTAACGTTATTATTACCCTAAAGCTGTTACAATAGCTTCAGTAACTGGAGTTGTTTGCAAGAATCGATCCAAACACAGATCATTAAAACACTTCCTTATCTCAATGTAAAAGATGTTTTTTCTCTCTATTAGCAGTTTTAATTTCTATTAGATTCATTTCATTCAAGTTAATGAACGATTTTGTGTGTTAGCTGAATTGTTTTCTTCTCTTCTGATTGATACTGAAGGATTTTAAATACCACTTTGTTTGAGAGTTGGGAGATTGTTGGCCCCTTCCCGTCCTGGTGGGTCTTCAACCTGCTTCTACTCCTTCTGCAGCTCCTGCACTCGTTCTGGTCGTACCTCATAGTGAAGACGGCGTGCAGAGCCATCTCCAAAGGGAAGGTGAGTCATCACACTCAACCCCTCCTCATCCTTATTCCTTCATTTATACCTGTTGTTTCATCATACAGTAAAATGTTTCATGGCTGGTTTATCTATTATAACTACTCAGAGTGTTTTAAAATAAACCTTTTTCACTTTTTTCAATAAATTTAAACATTATCAGTCTGCAGCAGTTTATTATTTTTAGTGTTTTTTTTTTTGTTGTTGCCTATTTATTGAAAAGCAGCTTTGTTTACTATTTTTTGTTTCGTATAATGACTTGTTCTCTTTTTTATGTTAAACTGCAAACTTCAAGGTGGGGAAATGGAATCCTTTACATGTAAGTAGCTTTAAAAAGTTGAAAGAACAAAATCCAGTTTTTAAAACACTTTCATTTTCAAAAATTCATCAAAAATCCTGCATCGTACAATCAATCGTACTATCTTGAAATCGATGTGGCTTTTAAAGTATTCCAGTTTTGGGACGTCCCTCTTCAAATAGCAGTTCTAATTCCTGCTTGGTGGTTACGTAGTAAAGTTAATGCCATTATATTTTATATTATTTTACATCCTGCATATCGGACTTACAGTTAATCAATATATAATAACATGTGACTTTTATATGTACCTTACATTTCCAGCTGCACACAATTACACAAATGTACAGTTTTTTTTTTTTTTTTTTGGGCTAATGCACATCTTGCAAATCTTTAAGCATCCAGTTAATTTCTGCAGGTGTCTAAAGATGACCGCAGCGACATCGAGTCCAGCTCTGATGAAGACGAAAGCCTCCCACCAAATCAGAAGCACCACAGCAGCGCCACCAACGGCACAAACAAAAATGGCACCAACAAAAACGGGACCAACGGCTACCTGACGGGAACCTCGTATCTCAGCGAACACTGACCGAAGCTGCACGAATGGAGCTATACTACAGACACTATCCATTCATCAGTGTGTGTGTGTGTGTGTGTGAGGGAGAGTGTGTGTGTATACATGGGTGAATGTTGAAGAGCTGGACAAGCCCTCATCATCGTATGTTAGTTCTTGATAGGTTTATGTGAATGCAGTCACTGTTTCTTTTCTAATTTTGTCGCACAGCTTCTTCTTTTCGTCCACACACTGAAAAATCAAAGCAATTTTATCCGTACAGCCTCCTTTTTACATCTTTTCTATGTTATTTCACTTCTTTTTTGACGTGTTTACAGACATCTCGTCTTCTCTGTTGTCAGTGTTGACATAATCCAAGAGAACGCAGCTGTTTTTTTTTCTCCACATGAAAACATCATAATTACGAGTATTAGCGAAATGCAGAAGACGTGGGTTCCATTTTTGTTGCTGCACCCCCAAAGATTTGCCAAAACGGTGAGATTGTCGTCACTCACAGATGGATGTTTACTGTGACGTTTACACGCGTGTGAAAAATACAGTCCATCTCCACTGTCTATGAGATGTCAAACATTAGTGTGTGTTTGTGCGTGCGCATCAGATATGGCTGGATGCTCCTTAATGAATCATTTTGTTAGGTATTCTGATACGTTTCTGTTGATCATTTAACTTATAAAGTTTGTCCTCTTATGAGGTAGTTATGACTTGTTTGAATACTTCAATTAAAATAAATGATGACAGCAAATATGTGTTTGTTATATTTAATTACAAATATTTTTGATGAAAAGGAATGATGGGGATAAAAATGTACTCTGAAAAAAATGCTCCATTAGAAAGTGTTTTTTTTGGCAAAAACGTCTTATTCAAAGCTGAATGATTATAAAACATAGGAAATAAGTATTTAGTTAATTTACAATCAGGAGTATGTAAACTACTCTTTGTAGATTACTAACATTTTAATCTTTTTTTTACCAGAATCAACCTGGTAAACTAAAGTCATAGTCTGTGAAGCATTTTTAATTATTTGCCGAAAATTTATAAATGAGTTACAACACAGAAAGCAGCAAGATGTCGTTAATTGTTTGATTATTGATTGACTAAAAGCAAAAAAAAGCACTTTTTTACATCAACATTAGCTGCTCGTTCACATTATTACTGTTGCAAACTGACTGGCCGTCCAAGCGTTTACATTTGAAGGTGTCTCTCCTTCTTTAAGTGGAATTTTCCTTTGTATTGCCCGCTTAAAAAAAAAAAAAAAAAAACAGTGCAGGTGATTTCCGCATGAGAGGCTCTGGGAGGAGAATGGTCAAAGTTCCAGGTTCAAAGTCAATAAACAGTCATAGCTTTAAGATGAAGGACCCCGTCAGCACCTGCTCTGTGAGTATTTCTTTCTTAAAGAAGATATAAAGATAGAGTTTAGTTTAAATTACACTGCAGAGATGTATAAGACAGAGTTTTTACATTTTGTTTAATCACACAATTAACTTTCCTTTCAGTACAACCAACTTTATCAAAATTTGAAACAATATTCCAAAAATGGTGACTGCTTCTTCAAAGAACTCATAACGGTGTTTCAGCAAAGGTAATAGACATTGTTTACATTCAGATTAGAGCTTTAAATGACTGCCTGAACATACTTCTTTTGATTCTGCTGTCATCCCTTGCTGCGATCTCTTTCCGGTTTCAGAGCTGAGCTGGAAGTGTCGTACTCCAAAGGCCTGCAAAAACTGGCAGGCAAACTGATCAGAGCCTGTCAAGGAATGTCGAGAAAGTAAGAAAGCCCGTGTTGAATTTTTAATTAGCTCTTCCTCTTCTGTGTTTTGTGTTTAACATGACCTCTCCCCGGGGACAGAGTGTCACGTGGTGCATGGTAATGAATGGTGGTACGGGAAAATAGCGTGCACCCAGCGAGTTAGATGTGATCAAAACACAAGCAGGTGTCACACTAATGAGCCCACAGCTCTAACCTTTTCATGCTGGCTCCCCCTCTCAGTTCCACCTACAGGGCCTGGTGTCATGTGTCAGACGAGATGTACTCCAGAGCAGACGCCCACAGGTAGTTTTCAGCCTGACTTCACCTTCTAACTGAGCTCGTGCAAATATTAAACAGATACCTGGGTGGGGGGGGTATGTGTGATCCTTTCATTTCAGATCATTAGGAAACGCATTTAATCAAGAGGCTGTTTTGGAAATTAAACAAGTATTAGACGAGCACAACAGGAGGAAGAGGCCAGTACGTCCTTCATTCTGACCTGCTGTGTTTAAATATATTTGTTTGAGGTTGTAGTTTTGGTTTATTTCTTTTCTGACCCCTCTTTGTTTCGGACAGCTGGACGGTGCTATTGAAAGGAATGGGAAAAATTTCACTGCCAACTGGAATGAACAATTGAAGGTGAGGAACAATGAGATACAAATCTGTTGTGGATAATGAAAACATTAATAGTTAATATTATCATGCCAGCCAATCAGAACCTCACAGAACAGGCGTGAGGTCAGCGATGACATAGAAAATAAATCAAGCAGCTATTAAAGATACTCAGGGTACTGAAAGAGGTACCTACTTTCACTGAACTGACCTTTCCTGAATTAATTCATAGTTTCTAGACCTCTAAAATTGACTTCTGACCCAGTTGACCGGTACCTTTCATGACAAAAATTCATATCAACCACTTTTATGGTAAATTGACATATATTATTTACATTTTGGGGCTTTATCTAAGCTTTAATAATAAACACATGGGATTTCTCATTGTGAGAGCATCTGAAAAAGGGAGGACCGTCTGGTATAATATTTTAAGCGAAATGCAGGACGTGCCAGCAAGTGTCTGCCTATCATGATTTGTCTGTAGCCAATCACAGTAAATCAAGCTCTTGCAAATCCAGTCAAGAGTAAAACACACACATCGTTACCATCAAGAAATGCACAAAGTTCTTACCTTTGCTCATTTTTCAACCAAGAAATTGTCTCTAGTCCTAAAACAGATTCAATACCTGCTTTTATACGTACATCCAGCCATGTTTGTTTTGCCTGCCAATCATACCTGAACACCTGCCCCAGTACACAGTGCTAATACATGATTGGTCCAAACATTATTAGTCTGAGTTGGACGGTTTAATTGGAGCAGTACAAGATGGATTTTCGTGGGTTTGGAAAACTCAAAGTCTCATGAGAATCCATCTTGCAGAGCAAGGTTATGAAAATTTTCCTCACAATAAGAATTTATCTCCTCACGATAATATCGATAAATCATGTTGGTGACGTATTTTTGTACGCGTCCAGCTGTTTATGTGCGGAGTGAAAACAAGCATGGTGAAAGGTGGACATGAGGTCGAGGAGGAGCTTGTAGACTTGTATACTTTTGAAGACTAACATGGAAATCGTATCATTGTTACTGTGTTCCTTTAGCAGCATGCTGCAGCTCTGCCCCGCTCAGTTGGACAGATATTAGTCCTGCTGGGACCAGAATGTTGATAAATTGCGTCCGCCTAAAGCCGCTGCAGCTGATCACCCAGGTTCTGATGCAATGGCAAAATATTTTCTGTATAAAATATACGACTACACACTATCACCAAATCACAGATTTCATTCACAGCCCCGGTCACTTCCTCACCTGGTCTGTGTGGTCGCTTCTCTGAGTCTAACTGACCTCTTAAGAAATAAAGAAAGGAGTGGGAATAGAACCCTGAAATAAAAGGCTGGTTGAAGCTATACAATAACAAGAACCATCACATTTACAAGCACATTATGCAAGTTAGGCCAGTTGATATAGAAAGGGATGGGGGGGGGGGGGCACTAGTTAACACCCATCATCGTTATCAAGGTGAGCTGCTCAATATATTGCGATTAATTTGAGGCCATATCGCCCATCCCTATACCTCTCATAACCTTTTGCTAAATAAGTAGATTTCTCATTTATTACTGGAATATGGAGCTTATGAAGTAATATAATCATAATCACAGTATAGTTGCTATAAACTTACAAACAGAAAATGGGTGAGACGTTTCTGATTTTTTTATGTTTTGATAATACTGTAGTAAACTTTAGACCTTGTGCTCCTTCTGTTGGGTGTTCCACTTCATTTTCTCTGTGAAGCAACTCTTATGTACAATCTGGCATTTCAAAGTTGTTGTAAAAACATCTTCTTATGTAAGTTTTTGTTTCTTTAAAAACAGACGTCATTAAAAATAAAAACAACTTATCAGTACAGGTGAATGACCTATGTTAACTATTATGCTTCACTCAAAGTTCTGCAAGTAATCTTGCTTGAAGCTTATCATTATAACTTTGTTATTCTGAGAACATATAACGCATTTCTTGTGCTTGTACTCTGAAACAGCTAAAAAGGAAGTTGTTTGGACTAACAAGAGAACATGAGGCCCTGTTCAACTATGTGGAAAACAACAAACACATCAGCACTGAGAAAGAAAAGCAAAAGGTATGAAATATATAATTACTGCATACTTCAAGTGATAGTTCAGGTAATAACTTACCTGTTGTACTGAACAACCACAGTTTGGAAAAACAGAGATTATCTCAGAGTGGACCGACTTGCTAATGACTAACCATAGCCAGGCTAGTCTCAAAGTACCGTATATACGTATATATATAAAGTTGAGAAATTTTCCCCAGAAAATGTTCCCCAAGTCCCCTAATTTAGACCCTCTGTGGGAACTAATCCTGGTCCTTAATGGTGCGTTCACACCGGCCCAACCATCAACATCAGAAGCGGCAAGTTTACATGTAAAGTCTATGGTGGAGTGCGTCAGACAGACGTCAACGGCCTTGCGTCGCTTTGTGAGCGTTATGAGCGGCAACTTTTCAAGCTTTTCGAGCGTTTCAGGCGTTGACGCTTGAAACGCTTGAAAAGCTCAAAATTCAGAAAGTTCAGCTAGCTGAACTTTTGACGCTCTTGAAGCAGCATGTCAACCAATCAGAGCGTCTCATCATAGTGACGTACCTGAATGAAGCAGGAAGTCTTCAAACAGGGTGCGGGACAGATGGAAGTAGCGCTGGAAGCAAACCTCATCCATATGTAGCTCCTGGAGCAAATGGTTTAACTCCTCAAACTCAAAACACATCTGAACAATGGGGAGTATCCACAAACGGAGTAAATAAAGCCAAGCCACTCTTTCTTTATGATCCGCTATAGCTCAGAACATCCGATAACAAAGGAAGCCCCGCCTTCACGCTGTTTTTAACGGTCAAGCATTACAAGCTTCAACTTTCAAACGTCAAACTTGGAGCGTTATGAGCGTTGCTTGACGTTGACAAAGTGGCCGGTGTGAACGCACCATAAGGGCTACTGTCCTACATATTTCAGTTTGTTCCATCTGCTTCAGAGGCGGAAATCAGGTGTGTTGGAGCAGAGACGATGCACGATAGTGGCCTTCAAGCATCTGGATTGGACATCACTGCTCTAAAGGCTGCTTTTAAACACATTAATACTATACTCATATTCTTGACATCAGTCTTTTTGTTTGGTCTTGTTCTTGCCTCCAGATGTTTAACAGGTTGACTAAATCAGCAGAGCAGCAGGCGCGGGTGGATGAGGAGTACTTCAACATGAACATGGAGGGTCATCAACTGCGACTCAAGTCGGAGAACACGTTGAAAAACTGCTATCAGGTGTGGCAAACGTCTTGATTTATGGACATCGTCTGATCAATTAACAGAGTTTCTTGTCAAAAGAGGCTTTTTAATACTAAGCAAGACTTTATATGTTTTGAAAATCTAGTTTAGTCGATGAGTTCTGCAGCTTAATCTGTATGGGATTAAAAGCACAAAGAGAAATGAGGTCAGAGTCTTGTTCAAGAGCACCAGGCTGCTGAGTCAGAGCTGCAATCGCTTGTTTATTATGCACACCTTAAAACACATGATGGCCTGTTTCTGTAGAATCTTCTAACAATGAAGCTGAACAGAACAAGATTATCTAACTGTCCTTCCAGATCGTACAGGAGCTGGAGAAACAGAGACTTGAAGTTCTGTGGAACATTTTGAACAGATATAACCTCCACATGTCCAGCTTTGGTCAAAGTCTTAAACATGTAAGAAGTCCTTTCCTTCAGAAACACGCAAAGACTCTGTGAAACAGCAAATTACAACGTGTAGTTCCTTCTGCTTCTCCCAGGGCCAAAAACAGATCGAGCAGGCAGTCCGGAGGGTGGATCTGGATAAAGACATCCAATCCCTGGTAGATGAAAACAGCGCGGCTGCTGAAGATAACAAAGTCGAGTTTTTGATGACAGATTATTTTGTGAGTTTATTTTTTTTTATCGCTCTTGCTTTGAAAAACTGTTTTATTTTGACAGGAGGTCTCTCTGTAGGCAGACACATTCACTTATCTAGTTAAAGACAAGCCCTCTCATCTCTGCAGGAGACTTTGTTTTAATTGAAGCGCATTACAAAACAGAACTCCAGTTGCCATTAAACAGTGTTTGAATTGTAACATTAAAAAAATCCCTTTGCTTTATTTTCTTTTTTTTGGTCTGTCTCAGTCACTGCAAGATTTTATACTAAAGCAATAAAAGATTTTTTAAAAAGTTGTTTTTTTTTCCCGTATTTTCAGGAAGAGGACAGCAGATCACTGATGGGCAAAGACAGAAGAAGAAACGCAATCAAACTCAAACTCCAGCGTCTGGAGGACAACATAGCGAGAACAAAAAAGGACTGTGAAGGTAAGTTCAGTCAAATTTTATAGTGATTGAGCAGGAATGTCCATTCTTTCATTAAAACATCTAAACGTTATTGCAGGAATTGAAAAACTGATGAAAACCTACTCTGATAATCCCTCCTTTTCAAACCAGAAGAACCTTGAGGAAACCGAAGAGCTTCATGATGAGGTAAATATTGCACATGGGTTTGTTAAGTGGTTCTTTAATGGGGTGATGGATTAGATTTCAATAAAAAAAAACTCTGATGCTTTCTGGTATCTCAGTGCACTCTAAAGCTGGATCTTCTCGAGGCCACTCATTACAAACTCTCCTCATCGCTCTCGGAATCTGAAGGGAAGCCCAAATCATTTCAGAGATTCAGCAGCAGCATTTTCAAATGGAAAGAGAAGGTGGGAGTCTGAAAACCAGCGATGCACAATGTGTAGATGGTTTGTGATGGACGTTTAAACAATACAAACAGCTGAAGTTCTAATATTTTATTTATAGGCTTTGATTTTTTGGTACATATTGTTGCTGTTGGGGAAAAACTGTCTATTGATTTATTAATAGTTTTGTGTTTCACTCTACTGGTCCTCCTTCACATGTATATGTGATCATATAGATAAATATTTAGTGGAAAATCCAAAAAAAAGCTTATGATAGAACTTTTTTTGAACAAAAATCAGAATATCTAGAAGAGATAATGACATTTAATTATGTTTAACTATTATTTTCATTTACACAGACAGAATCCAAACTGTTTAAACATTTATTTCATTTTTGAAATGTCTTTACTTTGTTTCCTGAAAATGTACCACAGAGAAACAAGCATTACATTTTAAGATGATACAATTTAAAGTGTTTCTACTCTCATCAGGATTTTAGCAGTAGATTGAAGGTTTCTGCAACACACTGATGTTCCTCTCAACTGGGTTTTAGTGTAAAAGTAATAGTCAAAATTTTAAAAATTACACCCAGACAAGGTATTTTACAGAAACTTTACTCCTTCAGATCAGTCACATGCAGAAATCCAATTATATGTCCATTTTCCATCTTCATAATTCATATTAATATAGAACAAACTGCTTTTTTCCTTCTAAGGACTGTGAGCACAGCGTTGTTCAAGTGACTCGTCCAGTAAAACTCAGACGAACGCCGTTTAGATCCCGACAGTCACTCAGAACTTCCATCATTTATAAAGGACCCGTTCAGATGGAGACACGCCCACTTGTAGAGACCAAACAAACCGACCTGATGGCGTCCACAGCCACGTCTGACCCAAAGGGGGGATGTGGTGATGATAACGGAGCTCCGTCTCACTCAGACCACGACATGAGAGAAGGTAAATCATTCTAGATTAAATCATTTATTTATTCTGAACATGGAGATAAACCTGAGGATCGTGTTTTATAGATAAAACAGCAGCACAGCTGAGCAGCATAGGAAAATGCAAAGCCCTGTACAATTTCACACCTGAACATGATGATGAACTGGCGCTGAAAGAAGGTGAGCGGTGACTCCAAAACTGCTGATTTAAGTAAAAATATTGACGTCTTGACTGATGAGGTTGTTGTTTTCTCAGGCGAACTGTTGGATATTTATACTAAAGGGGAGAACGGTTGGTGGTTCGGCTTTCTTAATGGGCAAAAAGGTCATTTCCCATCAACGTATGTGGAAGAGCTCCCCGTGTTAAGCTGCATCAAATCATCAGACGCATGAATGAGATTGATGAAGAGCAAAGAACACAAAAATCAACATGAATGGACTCATTTACAAACCTAACCACTCCACCAAAATCCAAACTGTCTGTTTGGGATCTGCCTTCTTTTTCTGTAACAAATCTACAATGTTTATACCGTTTTGGGGGGATTATTGTGTAAAAAAACTCTAACGCTGCCAACATTTTACAAATAGTTTATTATATGAATATGATTAACACAAAACAAAGCTGCTATATGTTTAATAATCTGTTTTTTGTAAAGTAGGCTTTCATAAAAGTTAAATAAAGTGTTTACATAGAAATGATTAGCTACTTGTATTTTGAAGCACCAACAGACTTGTCAGAAAATGTGCGATTCAATCAGAATATGAACAAAGACGAGGGTTTTAAGTGGTGTATTTTCTGTAAGCAACAGCAAAGTAAACATGAAGCAAAGAGCCTAAAACAAACTAAAATCCTGTTACTGACTTTCATTCAGAACTTTATTTACACTCCATGTAATCATCTCTGCCTTCAGTCAGTAAACCAGTAAAAACATCACGGTGTGTTCGGGAGTGTCTGATATCAGGAGCAGCGCGCCTTTGAGATAAACTCCTTCCTGATGTTCGCCAGGAACGCCGGTAAGTTATTGGTCTCCTGAAGTCGGCTCTCGAAAACCGGCAGACACTCGAGCACCGGGTCACTGGACACGACTGTGAACATAAAATCATAATAAAAAAACTAAAAAAGAAAATATTCACACTGGCTGTTCACCTTTATAATAAACAAACCTGATGACTTTTAATCTTTAAACATCCTTTATTACAGATAAGATAAAGATAGGTGTATTTTGGGTGGGTAATATTTGTCAGTCATTCTCTATATGCGCTTGTTCCTGTTCAGAGTCACGGGAGCTGGTGTCTATCTCCAGCTGTCATTGGGTGAGAGGCGGAGCCACACCTGGACAGGTCACCAGTCCATCACAGGGCCTCATATAGATGGACAACCAGTCACACCTAGAGTTACAAATTAACCTCCTGTTTGTTTCGGCTCTGTGGGAGGACCCAGAGAAAACCCACACATGCACCAGGAGAACATGCAAACACCATGCAGAAGGTTCCAGCATGGTTTCAAACTTAGAACCCCCTTGTTTCAAGGCAACAGGGTCACCAACTGCTCCACCGTGCAGCCCTGCGTCTAATATTAATCAAAGTATTAATTAATTAAAATGTGTGTGTGTGTAACTTACTCTGGTATGATCCGTTTTCTTTGAGCCCCATTGTGATGACGTAAACACTGTCCAGATCCGAAAGGTTGATGTTCCGGAAAACAAACTGCAACTTTTCACCTTTAAAATAGTAAAAGTGAAATAAGTAGATGTTCTCTAACGCATGGCGTCGTGTTTAAGTTGTAGCTGAACTCAGAACCAGACACCTGTTCTGGAAAGAAAGGTTGCATGAACTCATCTCAGTGTCACATAAAATAACCTGAACTCTGTTAAAATCTGAGCCTCCAAAGAAAAGAACATTGATTATTGATGATCTCATTCTGTACTTCACCATGGTAACGGGTAAATACTGAGGTGAGTCTCTTTTTTTTAATGCAGTCGGGGTGGAAAGAACGACTGCACATTAAAACACAGGATATTCATCTTTCTTTATTCCAGTGAATCGAGCTGATCCTGATCTTTCATGTTCTATAATAATAACATTAAAAAAATCCACCACTTTATTACATATGATTTTTATCTTGTTAAAATTTTTCTTTTGGACTTTTGATTTTTTAATCCCACTTCCTATTATGGGACCTTGAAAGCATTCTGTGACATTTATGCATCAGCATAATTATATAACTGGACAAAAGAAGAAATTTCAGGCCTAAAAAAAAATCTTCTTTATGGCTGATGAACAGGATCTAGAAGTTATATGTTCAGAAAATGAAAACAAATCCAGCACAGACCAGAGACATGCTTCATCCTTCAGCTGATTATCGACTGGATGACGAGTTTTTAGCTAACAGATCTGTGAGAATCACTTTGTTGGTACTAAAATAGGATGAGTCACACTGTTGTTTTTGGTATTTTTCATTAGGTAAACTAAAGAAAGGGAACAAAACATGTTTTTAAGAGACAGACTGCTGGTAACTAAGTGATTTTGCCAGAACAGATATGAAACTAGGTTGTTCCTTGGGTTTAGGAGCTTTTTATGCATAAAGAAAAACCTTGAAAGACCCTCAAAAAACCTACGTAAAAATAAAAGTAAACAACTTGGAATCAAAATAAGGACACAAGGAAAGATTTAAAACCTCTGCACCTAGAAATGTTCAGCCGTTCAGAGAAAAGACATCAATGAGAATAATAAAGAAGTCCGACAGCTCCTTCAGACTCAGCTGGACAGAAGGAAAAAAATAATAATTTGCAGAAAAAAATGTATCAACTAACAGGAATCGAACCACAGCTTCAGTGATTTCTGTAGGTGTAAAGCTGCATTCTGAAATAAATCACTGGTTCTGTGCATCGGGATGATATGTGTCCCATGATCAGTGTTTTGCTTTAAAAACATATACAAATGTAACCTTTGAGTTGTGCAGTCAAGATCAAATCTTTTACAATGGAAGTAAGACGTCATATAAACACACATCATTTGTTTGTGGCTCACCTTTGACTAACTGAGTCTTATCGATGACCGTTCGTATCTCCAGGCCCAAATGATCCTGAAACACAAATCTGGCTTTCTGGAGGTTCCTCAGTCGGTCTTTGTTTGCTTTATTTTGAGAATCAATCACTGAAAAACAGAAAATGACAAAAACTATTAATCCAACACTGTAAACGTAATTCAGTAATGCAATTTTATTTAATTAGAAAAGACTGTCTCACACTCTTTCCTTTTGCTTTGTTCTTCTTTAAGTTTTTCAATTTTCTGGATAATGTCTTCTTTCTGCATCTCCTTCTCCTGGACCTCAGACATCACCTCAGATGTGGCACGCTGCTTCTCCTTCAGAGCTTTGTTTTTAAGTTCCAGATCTGCACAGACAAAGGATGCAACAACTCAATGCATGCTAACATAAACTGGAATTACTAGGACTGGAGCCGATCCATCTTTGTAGACATGCATGAATACAAAAATCATCAGAGGGACAAAAAATACAGACATGTGTAGTTGGAATTTCTGCAGTCTTTTGCAGAAACATACCTCTTTTGAATCCGTGTATCATCTCAAAAAGCTTCTCATCATCCTCACATTTCTTCAAACACATATCTGCAACACAATAAAAACAACAAAGCAAAGAGTAATTAACATTAATGGTCGACTAATTCCCAACACAGTTGATTCACTTCTGCAGAAGCCAGTTAATATACTATCAATTTAAATCACGTGTGTCAAAGTAGAGGAAAATCTAAAACATGAAGTGCAGTGTGCAATAAAGACCAGGGTTGAGAAACACCAGATTAAGCAATTAACATGAAGCTGCTCAATTTGTGTCATAACACTTAATAAAAAAAATACCTACAACAAATCCCTCCTGTTTTTAAAAATTACTAGTTATATTTAAATGCAAGACTAACATTTTATTTTCGAAAGAGTTAAACAGTCTTTATAAAAAGGTGATGTTAAAGAAAACTTTTGGCAAACAGATATTTTAAAGTCATTTAAAGTCAGTTCATGTTGGTTAATAATAAACAGCTTACCATGTGCTGACTTCATAAACTGTCTGTGGGACTGAGACAGCTCCATAGTTGTGTCAATTATATCAGCATAAACTTTGAGATGTGCATTGTGGATCTCCTCCATTGCGCCTGTGAATTTGTCACTCATGTTTGGGTCTGTGATGGACATCATGATGTTCTTACGTCCAGCTGTAGTTGCAGAAAAAAAAGCAGCACATTCATCATATAAACTCGAGAGGACGAGCTTAAACTACAGTTTCTATATTTATTGACGTAGTAGGTAACAGTGCTGTCACTCTAGTTGTGTTTAATAATAAAAAGGTTGAGACTGTTGCTAAGAAACAAAGTGGTAAAGAACAACTAGTTTAACCCCTAGAATAAAAACTAAATTTATGTGACTGAGTACTAAAAGTAAGTTTAATGTGATAGGTTTGGACGAGTTTTAAGTTTATCTTAAGAAACATATCTAAACCACTGATAAAGATCAAGAAAAAGCACAAAATGACAAAGTGAAACAAAAAAGCTTCATGTCCTATCTTGTTGCAGTGGCGAATAACTTGCGGGACATAAACATAACTAATAAACAATAAAACTAAATAATTTAACCAAAAAACGAACAGAATTAGCACGTTAGCGCTAATGCTAACTAGCAAACAATAGTTTTGTTAGCCGTAAATTAGCCAGTAATTTAACACCCCGATGCCACAGATAAATTATCTATTATAAGAGTCCAGAATTCAATTTGTTGGACTTATTACTCACGTGATTTGAAGTAAAGTGAAAAGACGACGTATCTAATGCTTTTTCAAATATTCGCGGTTTGGACAAAGAGGACGGCTACAAAAAGTCGGAAGTGACGTTTTTTTGTATTTTCCGTTTAAGACTTAAAAAACAAAACGATTCGTGATAGTTGTTGTTGTCAGAATTTGCTCTTTGAGATGTTGTCTATTTATTTAGTTAACTAATTATTACTTTTATTATCAATTTCTGCTTTTTTTCTGAATTCAGCCGGAAGCAGGAATGTTCTCACACTCCATCTAGTGGTGAAAATTAGAAACTTCAGATGGCTCCATGTCAACAAGATTCTACATGATATTTAATATTATATACGAATCCAAATGTTTTCATTACTGTAGTTTTAACACAGAGGTTACATGCACTCAATAAACTCAACTGTGGGAGACAGTTGTTTTGTTTTGTTTTTTTTTCTTTAGGGGAAGCCTTGTATTAATAATGACGGTATTAATCAAGTTTAAAAGATCCACGGGGGTTTTCATGGGGCTCTCTGTCTCTTGTGTGTGTTCACAGTAGCTAATATTTAACAGCTGTGCAAGCAATGTTCTGTGAAACATCTAATGACTACTCAGTCAGGGTGTGAACAAACTTTCCAGCATTTCTGAAAATGCTGAGCTCTCATAGTTTGGGAACACATCATTATATTCCATACGAGTTCAGATGACTTGCAGTTGTTGCCATGGCTTTGATGAATGATTTACAATACCTGGTTGTGATATAAAGCAGGGTGGTGTGAGCAGAGGCATCTTGGTGCTGCTGAAGAGACACCTGCTGAACACAGAAAGAAAAGAGATGGATTTTATCCACAGAGTCGGTGTGATGATGATCCAGCATCTGCAGAAAAACTACAGAAAAAACTACAGCTTCCTTAGCTTCATGTCAACAATGGGTGACCCTCGTAATAGTTTCTTGATTTATTTCCCTCTCTGGTTCCCTTTCAGTCATGATGTAGGCACCAAGTTGATATGGGTGGCTGTTATTGGAGACTGGTTCAACCTTATTTTAAAATGGTAAGACAGCTCTACTGATAATGTTTTACTTTGTAGTTTGCATAGATTTGACTCAGATACTTTTTTACTCAGGATTCTTTCTGGACATCGACCTTATTGGTGGGTGCAAGAAACTCACTTGTACCAAAACAGCTCAATCCCACATCTGGATCAGTTTCACATAACATGTGAAACAGGACCTGGTAAGTGAGAAAACTGCATATAAGTTAATGCAACATTAAAGCTAACAGAGAAAGTTGTAAAAGCCATCCTTTACTGTTCTTTTTGCAGGAAGTCCATCTGGTCATGCCATGGGCTCATCGTGTATTTGGTATGTGATGATCACCTCTACTCTGAACTTTGCCAGGCCCTCCGTGGTGTCATCAGTCTGGAGCTATCAAAGGTGGAGGTTTATGTTGTTCTCCCACAAAATATAAACATCATTGTTTCCTGCTCGTCTAAAAGTGTGCCTTTCTACAGGTTTTACCTCTTCAGATCCTTTTTGTGGATGGTTTTTTGGCTGATTCAGATAAGCGTTTGCATTTCCAGAGTTTTCATTGCAACGCATTTCCCCCACCAAGTTCTCCTTGGTCTTCTCTCCGGTATTTTCCGCTCTTCTGCCTTAGATTTTGTAATATTACTGTTGTCTTGTCTTTAAGATTGCAATCTGTTGTTTTTCTCCACAACATGCAGGTATGCTGATTGCAGAGGCGTTTGATCACATTCCTTTGATCTATAATGCAAGTATAAAACTCTACCTCCGAGCCAGTGTTTTTCTTCTCTCCTTTGCTGTTTGCTTCTATCTGCTCCTAAAGTTTCTGGATTTTGATCCTATGTGGTCAATAGCTAAAGCCAAAAAGTGGTGTGTTAACCCTGATTGGATCCACCTGGACACCACACCTTTTGCCAGCCTGTGGAGGAACTTAGGAGCCCTGTTCGGTCTTGGCCTGGCGGTTAACTCTGAGATGTTTATCAAGAGCTGTAAGGGCAAAAATGGCTCCAAAATGACATTTAAACTCATGTGCATGACTGCAAATCTCACATTTCTGCAGCTGTATGACTTAATTAAAATACCTACATGCAGTGAGGCTCTGTTTTACATGCTAGCATTTTGTAAAAGCGCTATTGTACCTTTTGGTGTGGTTGCTGTCATTCCTTATTGTGTTTATTTTCTGATCAGATATGAGGAGCGAAAGCAGTCTTAGACTGGTAAAGGTCTAGGAAATGTTTAAAAAGTAATTGATAGGTTTTGTTCTGTTGTCGGGGAAACAAAAACAATCACATATGCATTGCAAAATGCAGGAAATATTTGGTTAGATTTTTTTTAGCTGAATATTAAAAAATGTTTCTTGTTGTTTTATTAAATGAAAAGTTTAATATATGGCTTGTTTAAAGTTTTACTCTCAGTATTATATTTGAAGTAAAATGAAGTATAAATATGTTATTAAAGTTGTTCTTTTGGATTGTTGAACAATGTGCATTTCTTTCAAGATAATTTATGATGAAATATTTAACAAGCAAAATAAGAGGTTTGGTAAAAAAGAGTCATTCTGTTCACTAAACAAATAATATGTTTATTTTGAGAATTTCCTCTCAAGATAAACTTTTTTCCCTGATTATCACATTGTTACACAATGTATATGTTATAAAAACATATTAGACATAAGATTATCATTATTGATCAGCCTATTTGCAACAAAAATAATTTTATTATTACTCAAAATTACTGAGATAGTTGTGAGCAATAACTAAACAGAATACTAGTCATATACTATAAATCCTTACTTTTTTCCAGGACAAAGTACTTTATTCTCATCCTGAAATGCTTGTATGTACATCATGATCTCTGTGTATTACATAATCTCCTATGAGTCTCTCAGCAGTCCCTCCTGGAAATTTTTAGTTATTAATCAGCCAAAATGTAATGAGGTAGAACAGAGTCTCTGATGTAACACGATTAGGCAGGTTAATTAAACTCCTGAGCAGAACCCATTTCCACATCTTTTCTTACAGGCTCTGGTTGCTTAGCATCAGATGCACCTGAGGCCTCTTACTGAATGATGTAACTATTGAGAGTGCACATGGGCTCTGAGCCAAACCAAGCTTGGAGAAACATCCATTTGTCTGGGTGGTGCAACAACTAAAAGTTTAACTCAATATATTCAGCTTGTAAAATGGTAAATGTCCTGTATTTTATTTATAGTGCTGTCATTCAGACCACTCAAAGCACTTTAACACTACAAGTTTTATATTTACCCATTCACACAACCTGATATATAAATCGGGTGGAAAAGGCGGGGGGGGCTAACATTCATACAACCCAATGTGTAAATCGGGGGCAACATGGGGTTCATTGTCTTGCCCAAGGACACTTTGACATGTGGTGGTGGACCTGGGATCGATCCACCAACATTCTGATTGGAAGATGATCACTATAACCACTGAACCACAGCCACCCCTGAAACTAAATTTTAGTTTTAGTTCAGTTTTTCATAAAGCAGAAGTTCAAAACAAAAGTAATTTCAAGGCAGTCTACAGCAGCAAAAACATCATAATCAGTTCAACAATATAAAAATGAGTTATTTTAGCATTTCATAGAAAACTTTGAAATTTAATGACAACAACACGTCTTTGGAAAGTCAGAAGACTTGAAAACTAATCGGCGCAATTCTGAAACAACTGGAGGAAAACTCCATAACTCATAATTAGGGATGCCCAGATCCGATCACGTGATGGGAAATCGGGCCTGATCACGCGGTTTTAGACTCGACTGGAATCGGCCGTTACCTCCCGATCAGGACTCGGATATACAAAGTCCAAAAGTGAAGAACTTATTACTTGATTGTTCAAGTTACCTCACAGAAGTGCTCCAGGAATATCCTGGATCTGTTTATTTGCTCTTTTTTTATACTTTTTTAATGTAATTTAGAAAAATCTGATCTGGACTCTGTATCAGAAGATACTCAAAATCAAAATGACTCGGACTTGGACTCGAGGGAAAAAAAAAACCTGATCGGGACATTCCTACTTATAATGTTAATTGGCAACAGCTCAGTAACATGACTGAGTATAAAAGGAGCATTTTAGAGAGTCATGACTGGCTCTCAGGTGTAAACGGGCAGAGGTTCACCAATCTGAAACAAACTATCTAAAAATTGTAAAATTATTTGAGAAAAATGTTCCTTCACATTAAATTGCAAAGAATTTAACAACAGCTGCAGTGTCATAGAATCAGGGCGATTCTCTAAGGGACAAGGTCAAAGGTCAAAGACCCTGAGGCAACACTGCATTAAAAACAGGATATCACTGCATGGGCTCAAGAACATCACTGTCTGTCTACACAGTTCATCAGGTGATCCACAAACATTAGTTAAAAATGGATCATGCAAAGAAAAAGCCAGATGTGAACATGATCCAGACATATACGTACCTGCAGTCCAACATTCTTCACTAACAGAAAATATTTGGCGCATTGACACAAAAAATCCAGACCCAGAACTGTTGAGCAGCTAGTTTTGTATCAGACAAAAATGAAACAACAATCCTCTCCTAAAACTCTAGCAGCTGGTCTCGTTTCCAGATGTTTACACTTGTTTGGCATGTTGCTACCATCAAATTCAAAATCAATATTATTTTCTCTTGAGTGGTCAAATAAATCTTCAATATCTAATATGTTGGTTTCATATTCAGACATTAAATGGTTCAATTGTTGCCAAATTCTTACAGATGTGGTGATCAGACCTCTTCCCACCTGCTGATGACACTATTAGAGATCCTCCCTAAACTTACAGCGCAGTTATTTTGAAAAACTCAAACCTTAATGTTTTTAAATGATCAATTTCCAGATACTGATCATGTTTTATATCCCATTATATTATAAAATTAGATTAAAAAATGAGAAACCATCACTCATTATTTATTGTACTTAAATTTTCCACAAGAGGGCAGAAGACAAGCATAAGACTTACATCAGGATTTCAATTGTATTTAAAAATCTTTATCCTTTCAAACAGTTGTCAACATTTACATAAACAATAAATAGCTTTAACAGCATGTGATCACACTGATTCTGAATAATGTGGGCTCACATCAACATGGATGCTGATGTTTGAACTGCGTTCTTATAAAAAATATAACAAGAATAAATGTTGTCCATACTCGTGTTGTTTACATTTTATTTTTTTAAAAAACATTATTTTTAATATTTTACACAGTATTTTATTATCCCAAAAGTGGTTTAAATAAATTGTCATAGCTGTTGTCAAATCGAAATTTCACACTGTACTGAAACTTAGTTATTTTCGGTGATCCTGTTGTTTTTGATGCAGATGTTTAACTTATTGGCGCTCCAGTTGTGACTAATTTATAATAGGCTCCCCTCTTTGACATGAGTTTATTGTGTGTGCCCTGCTCTATAACGACTCCGTGGGACATCACTGCGATGATGTCAGCAGTCTGGATGGTTGACAGCCGGTGAGCGATGACGATGCAAGTTCGTCCTTTTCTCGCCTCATCCAGAGCGGACTGAACAGTCTGCAAGATAACCAAACTCTGTAAAACACGCGGTGCTTTATGGAGATGATTGAAATCGCATGATCATGTGAAATACCTGTTCACTTTCTGTATCCAGAGCTGAGGTGGCCTCATCTAACAGCAGGATCTTGGGGTTTCTGAGGATGGCCCTGGCAATGGCGATGCGTTGTTTTTGTCCTCTTGACAACTGGGAGCCCTGGGCACCAACCTGAGTCTCATATTTCTAGCAGTTTTGAAGAAGAGAAGGAAATGATCACAAGTTCAACTGTTGTGTCTCGTTAAATGATTTAAATAATGTCAGTAAGTTTTGATCAGTGAGCTCTGGCCCTCAGGGCCCATTGTCCTTGATTTCAGTGATTGAATCACTTTCTCAACAAGTCATAAAGTTTGTTAATGATCCATTGATTTAAATTAGGTGTGTTCGAATGGGAAAACATCTAAAACATGCACAGCAGTCGGCACTGAGGACAAAGTTTGCTCTAAATGTTGTGTACTGCTTTTCAGGTTGTTCAGTTTTTCTATTAATCATGACACAGCTGTATTTGTTCCTTCTTTTTGGATGAAGTCATCATGACAGAGGGTTTAAATGTTTACCACACACCAAACTCAGTTCTGTTCTGAAGATTTTTACACCATCAGATAATCAGGATCTGCTTTTTTATAAATCTGCGAAAGTTTTTTTTCCCACAAATTCTACTTCAGATATTCAGGTATGAAGTTTTTCTCACATCTGGTAGAGTCATCACAAAGTCATGAAGATGGGCTTTCTTGGCTGCCTCAATGACCTCCTCCATGGGGACACTACGTGTGTTATTGCCATATTTTATATTCTCAGAGATGCTGCAGTCGAATAAAACAGGCTCTTGTGACACTATGCCAATCTGAGATCTCAGGAATGGCACATTCACAACCTGAGATGGGCGTCCATCAATCAACTAAAGATAAAATAAAACAGTTGAAACCAAACAAAATGCATTTTTCTTATACTGAACTAGGATTATAATTTGTAAAACTGATGCTTAGGTGATTCAACACTCACCACTTGTCCCTCATCTGGATCGTAGAACCTCTCCAGTAATTGGACACTGGTACTTTTCCCACATCCACTGCTACCTACGAAAGCCAAAGTCTGGCCAGGCTTTACGGAAACAACCAGACCTTTTAGAACTTGAACGTCTGGTCGTGTTGGGTAGGTAAATTTGCAGTTAAGGAACTCAATTTTTCCTTTGAAGTTCTCCTGTAAAGAAAGTTGACAAGGTTCATAAGTAATACTGTAAAAAAAAAAAAAAAAAAACGATTAAAGCTAGTTTTACATTTACTAACCCATTTCTGTCCATCTGAGTCACTCATGCTAATTTTTGGGACTCTGTCAAGGAGTTTGAAAAGTTGAGCAGCAGCGGTTTTAGCTTTGGCGTAATCTGGGGTGAAGGAGGAAGCTCTACCAAGTGCTGTTCCACTGATCACAATGGCTGAAATCACTCTAGGGGGACAGAAAGGATTGGAAATGATAAAGTCAACACGTGTGTGCCAAAGGCCAAAAATGAAAAAAGGAAAAACGGCTTTCCAACAAGATTTATTCCCCAAAAGCATTTGTACCAAGAAATAACCAAACAATCAATAACTGTTGTGTAAAGTTTAGTTTGAATTTTACCAACCTAAAAACAAACATGTACTGTAACCCCTCAGCTCGGACCAGGTAGCCTCCATATCTAAAGGAAGCAGCATAGGCCATGAAGATGACACACTGAGCAAAACCAAAACAGATCCCATAGATGTTGGCTCTCTTTTTAGCAGATTTATATGGAAGCTCAAGTTTTTGCTCATATGATTCCACAAACAAGTGCTCTTTGGCTAATCCTGCAATAGTCCTGATGTTAGCAAGAGCTTCACTCGACACCTGTAGGAAGATACACAGATGGGGGTTAAATCTATAGGTATCTTCTGGTCAACATGGTGAAACCTGATGCTGAAAGGTGAACCTACCCGACCGGCTGCTTCCATGGCTTTTTTATCTTCATTTGCAAAACCTGTCAGCATTTTGGCTTGGAACACACCAGACAGCCCAATGAGAGGCAGGAAGCACAAAATCACCAACGTTAGCTTCCAGCTGAAGTAAAAGGCAATGATGAACGAAGCTCCTATGTTGGTCAATGAGTTCACAATCATGCCAATCTGTGAACCTGTTGCCTGCAAATGATCCAAGCAACAAGCAAATTAACATTGTAGTTACAAAAACTGTGTTCCAATGAGAAACTGGGCCTAAAAGAACTCTAACTCACCCCCTGTACCATGGATGCATCTGTGGCAAGTCTGGTGGTCAGAGCTCCTGAACTGTTTCTGGGATCATCAAACCAGCCAATCTCTTGTTTCAGCATGGCCTGGAAGCCCACTTTCCTCAGACGACGGGTCAACAGTTCACCAGACTTGGCAAAAGCATAGCCCTGCAAAACAACAACAGTAGTTACTCAACCCGAGAGTAAACATGAGCCTTTTCTGTGTTGCAACGTCTCAATTACAGAGTGACAGGGAAAGAACATACCTCTGTCATGAATATGACAGAGGTATGTTCTTTCCCTGTCACTCAGGTATGTGGAATGAAATGTTGCTCAGTCTACATTAATGTGACAAAATGCCAGAGTTCATTCATGGCTTTTAAAATGGAAATTTTCTTCAACCCACCTGTCCAAAAGAAACTAAAAGGTGTGTCTGAGTTCATCAGCAGCCGACACGAGCTTGTAACACGTGTTTCAAGAAAGACAAAATATTTACAGCCTATTAAATTAAAGATGGAATTTAATATAAAGTCATTTTGACATTTATTATTACAACTTTTAAGGTATAACTTGTTTGTTTTTATTATACTTTATGTATTTATAGTTTGGGCAAATCACAAATGACATCAACTGGGAGTTGAAATCTTTTGGCATGAAATTTGTAATAATGCTGGGAAAAAATATATACCTGCAGGAACTGTGAGAAGAAACTAATCACAGCCACGATGCAAAAAAGAACACAAATGTTGTTGATCTGCTCACGCTGCTCATTCAAGTCACGAATGGCAAAAGTCTGTAGCAACAAAGAGGGTTTGAAATAACTGAAACAGGATACTTATGATAAACTTATACTACACTGACAAAACAAACCAGCTCAACTTGTAACATGGAGCATACTGTAAATTTGTCACGGGAGGAGCTCTTACCCCAAGAATCTGGCTGAACAGGATTGCGTAGATGGGGTTAACAGAGCCATTGACTGCAGCTCCAAATGAGCCCAGTAGCATGTAGGGCCATTCTGGCTGGTTGTATTTCAGGATGCGTGCCACTGGAGCAGATTCTTTTTTTTCTTCTGCATCATCCTCTGGTGTCTGTTGAAAGATTTATGTTAAAGTGAGTCTAGACAGCGAGTTAGTGCATTACATAGTATGAATTAAAGTCTCTGTACATCTGCTGGTGTGATCATCACATCCGAAGGGATCCTGAGGCTGCCTGATAAAGCATCCGGGACAAAATCATTCGACAGCTTGCTCTGAGATCGTAGTCGAATAGAGCTCCTGCAGGATGATGAAGAAAATCAACCTTTTTTTTTTAGTTACAACCATTTAATCTCTGTTGCCTGTTTGATCACATTGCTGTACCTTTTGCTGGATCTGCAGCTTCCACGTCTGAAACCTTCCAGTTTCAAAACAAAATCCTCATCAGGAGTTTCACTGATCACATCTGAAAGAAAAGAAAATGCTGCTGTGTAATTGTAAGACAATTATGAAATTTTCCATTTCCTTTAACTAAAACAGTAAGAACACTGAGCACATTTTTTAAACTTTCCTCAGTTTCCTTAACTTTTTTTTTAAATAAGGCCACTCCCAACTAACTCTAACCCTAATGAGAACAAAACATGCTGAGTAGAGAATGTAAATCTGTCTGACTGTGCACTCAGAAAAGGAAGTTAACACTTGATTTATCTTGTAAAGTCATCCTAGCTTGCTGAACAATCATGATGACATGCAGAAATTTGGTCATTACTGATTTTAACGTACAGGGAGGGCAATTTATGTGGATACACCTTAATAAAATGGGAATGGTTGGTGATATTAATGTCCTGTTTGTGGCACATTAATATATGTGAGGGGGGCAAACTTTTCAAGATGGGTGGTGACCATGGTGGCCATTTTAAAGTCGGCCATCTTGGATCCAACTTTTTTTTCCAATAGGAAGAACAACTGATTGGTAATTTCACAAGAAAAACAATGGTGTGCTTGGTTTTAATTTAACTTTATTCTTTCATGAATTATTTACAAGTTTCTGACCACTTATAAAATGTGTTCAATGTGCCGCCCATTGTGTTGGATGGTCAATGCAACCCTCTTCTCCCACTCTTCACACACTGATAGCAACACTGCAGGAGAAATGCCAGTACAGGCTTCCAGTATCCGTAGTTTCAGGTGCTGCATATCTCGTATCTTCATACCATAGACAATTGCCTTAAGATGACCCCAAAGATAAAAGTCTAAGGGGGTCAGATTGGGAGACCTTGGGGGGCCAGTCAACTGGCCCACGAGGACCAATCCACTTTCCAGGAAACTGTTCATCAAGGAATGCTCGAACCCGACACCCATAATGTGGTGGTCAACCATCTTGCTGGAAAAACTCAGGGAACGTGCCAGCTTCAGCGCATTAAGAGGGAAACACATCATGTGGCAATTTTAAATATCCAGTGGCCTTGAGGTTTCCATTGATGAAGAATGGCCCCACTAACTTTGTACCCCATATACCACACCATACCATCACTTTTTTTGTTCCAACAGTCTTGGAGGGATCTATCCAATGTGGGTTAGTGTCAGACCAATAGTGTTGGTTTTGTTTGTTAACTTCACCATTCACATAAAATTTTGCTTCATCACTGAACAAAATCTTCTGCGTGAACTGAGGGTCCTGTTCCAATTTTTGTTTTGCCCATTCTGCAAATTCTGTGCACCGATCTGGGTCATCCTTGTTGAGATGCTGCAGTAGCTGGAGTTTGTAAGGGTGCCATTTGTGAGCAGCTAATATCTCCAGTGACATGTGGCGAGTGCTACCCTGTGGGCTCTTGCTGAATGAAGCTAGGACAGCCACTGATGTTTCTTCATTAGTGACAGTTTTCATATGTCCACATTTTGGCAAATCTAACACTGAACCAGTTTCACAAAACGTAGCAAGCAGTTTGCTAACTGTAGCATGGGAGATGGGTGGTCTCGTAGGGTGTCTTGCATTGAAATCTGCTGCAATGACCCGGTTACTGCGTTCACCAGATATCAACACAATTTCGAGCCTCTCCTCACGTGTTAACCTCTTCGACATGTCAATGGCTGTGAACAAAGAGAAACTTGTAAATAACTCATGAATGAATAAAGTTACATTAAGACCAGGCACACCATTGTTTTTCTTGTGAAATTGCCAATAAGTTTGATGTGTCACATGACCCTCTTCCTATTGAAAAAACAAAATCCAAGATGGCTGACTTCAAAATGGCCACCATGGTCACCACCCATCTTGACATCTTGAAAAGTTTGCCCCCTCACATATACTAATGTGCCACAAACAGGACGTTAATATCACCAACCATTCCCATTTTATTAACGTGTATCCATGGCCCACCTGTATATATTATCTATTAAAATAAACAAAATATCATCTACTGTGGATGACTTTTTAAATATATTGTAAACCCATAGATGAAAAAGAGCTGGAAGCAAAAAGGTATGCAACACTCCTTTTTGGCAACACTGCTCACCATGCCAGCTGAGTGTTTATTTTTCCTGCAAAGGGCTTCCAGTTCTGCAAGACACACATCTGTCTGACACACCCTGTTAGTAAAAGGTCTATTGATGGTTTTGTATTTCTTGTACAGCTAAAAAATGATTGTAAAATACAGTTTGGGCATCTTGGGTCAATTTATAAAAGATTTAGAGGTGCATCAGAGCAATCTAAAAGCTGTTTGTCTCTCGTTCTCTTCTGGTCTCTAAATTCTCCAAGGAGCACTGGGAGCAACACCCCCCCTATCCATCATTATTTTGACTAGTGCTCTCGTCAGAACGTTACTGAACAACATTTTTCCTGTAGCTGCATCTTTAAAAATTGTCAGTTTTCCAACTCTCACTTGTTTCTTTCATCTGTACTTCATCAGACTTGTCAATCTGACTTTTTTAGACATCTACAACAAAACAGGCTGTTCAGTGAGTCATATCTGGCCCTATTTTGTGGCAATTCTTGTAGTCTTGGGTAAAACTTTTTGTAATTTTCCTCTGGACATGGACAAGAAAAACTAAAGACAGCATTGTTTTAGGGAGCAACAAGTCTATGGGTATTGAGTGGGTGCTGGGATTCCACAGGGCTGTTATTCAGGAAACCAAAAATTGTTGCTCTTATTTTTTGCTTTGTTTAAGCATGCTAACAAGGTTCAGAATGCGGTTCTGGCCCAAAATACGAATGAATTCAAAGGTACAACTAAAGTTACCCTAGAGATTGTACAGTGGGGCAAAAAAGTATTTAGTCAGCCACCAATTGTGTAAGTTCTCCCACTTAAAAAGATCAGAGAGGCCTGTAATTTTCATCATAGGTATACCTCAACTATGAGAGACAAAATGAGGAAAAAAAATCCAGAAAATCACATTGTCTGATTTTTAAAGAATTTATTTGCAAATTATGGTGGAAAATAAGTATTTGGTCAATAACAAAAGTTAATCTCAATACTTTGTTATATAGCCTTTGTTGGCAATGACAGAGGTCAAATGTTTTCTGTAAGTCTTCACAAGGTTTTCACACACTGTTGCTGGTATTTTGGCCCATTCCTCCATGCAGATCTCCTCTAGAGCAGTGATGTTTTGGGGCTGACGCTGGGCAACACGGACTTTCAACTCCCTCCACAGATTTTCTATGGGGTTGAGATCTGGAGACTGGCTAGGCCACTCCAGGACCTTGAAATGCTTCTTACGAAGCCACTCCTTCGTTGCCCGGGCGGTGTGTTTGGGATCATTGTCATGCTGAAAGACCCAGCCACGTCTCATTTTCAATGCCCTTGCTGATGGAAGGAGGTTTTCACTCAAAATCTTACGATACATGGCCCCATTCATTCTTTCCTTTACACGGATCAGTCGTCCTGGTCCCCTTGCAGAAAAACAGCCCCAAAGCATGATGTTTCCACCCCCATGCTTTACAGTAGGTATGGTGTTCTTTGGATCCAACTCAGCATTCTTTCCCCTCCAAACACGACAAGTTGAGTTTCTACCAAAAAGTTCTATTTTGGTTTCATCTGACCATATGATGTTCTCCCAATCCTCTTCTGGATCATCCAAATGCTCTCTAGCAAACCGCAGACGGGCCTGGACGTGTCCTGGCTTCAGCAGGGGGACACGTCTGGCACTGCAGGATTTGAGTCCCTGGCGGCGTAGTGTGTTACTGATGGTAGCCTTTGTTACTTTGGTCCCAGCTCTCTGCAGGTCATTCACTAGGTCCCTCCGTGTGGTTCTGGGATTTTTGCTCACCGTTCTTGTGATCATTTTGACCCCACGGGGTGAGATCTTGCATGGAGCCCCAGATCGAGGGAGATTATCAGTGGTCTTGTATGTCTTCCATTTTCTAATAATTGCTCCCACAGTTGATTTCTTCACACCAAGCTGCTTAGCTATTGCAGATTCAGTCTTCCCAGCCTGGTGAAGGTCTACAATTTTGTTTCTGGTGTCCTTTGACAGCTCTTTGGTCTTGGCCATAGTGGAGTTTGGAGCGTGACTGTTTGAGGTTGTGGACAGGTGTCTTTTATACTGATAACGAGTTCACACAGGTGCCATTAATACAGGTAACGAGTGGAGGACCGAGGAGCCTCTTAAAGAAGTTACAGGTCTGTGAAAGCCAGAAATCTTACTTGTTTGTAGGTGACCAAATACTTATTTTCCACCATAATTTGCAAATAAATTCTTTAAAAATCAGACAATGTGATTTTCTGGATTTTTTTTCCCCTCATTTTGTCTCTCATAGTTGAGGTATACCTATGATGAAAATTACAGGCCTCTCTGATCTTTTTAAGTGGGAGAACTTACACAATTGGTGGCTGACTAAATACTTTTTTGCCCCACTGTATGTGCTGGAGTAAAAACAGTTTCGTTTTTAAAAATTGTTTTAGATTTTACCAGAACAGGGTCATTTTTGGACAGTTAAGACAAACAAAACATCAATGTACCACAAAAGAAAACATTCTGAAAGTTTTGTACATTACTTCTCAGGTGCAGGAATATTTTTTAAATTTCTACCAAGTGACCTTTTCTGAAGACTTTAAGCACTCATGACCTCTGCAAGTCAAATTTTAATGTCTGTGACCACTGAAAATTGGAATGAAAATAAAAAATTTCTTTGAATGTTGAAAAAGTATTCATAATTTTGTCTTTTGCAGAAGAGTTTATCACTATGATGTTTTAAATGGATAAAACATTAATTAATCTTTACCATTAGTGACATTGGACGAGCCTTGGTTCTGCAGGGTGACAAGAGTGAAGTAAACACCTTGTTTTTCCAGCAGCTCGTTGTGTTTTCCTCTCTCCACTGCTTGTCCATGTTCAAATCCAACAATGACATCCGCATTTCTGATTGTGGAGAGACGATGGGCTATGGAGATAGTTGTCCTACCTGCTCGTACCTGCAGATTAATCAGAGTTTCAACCGGAAAAGCAATCCAATAATTTTCTTTTAAGAACATAGTGTTCTGATTGTGACTGACATTATCCAGAGCTTCCTGAACAACAGCTTCACTCTCATTATCCAATGCTGATGTGGCCATATCCAGCAGCAGAATCTTGGGGTTTCGGATAAGAGCTCGAGCAATAGCAATCCTCTGCTTCTGTCCTCCACTCATCTGACCTCCACCTTCACCCACCAATGTGTCAAATTTCTTGTCATAAATTAAGAAATCATTGTTATTCTCAAGGCAGAATCCAAACCAGCACTTATCCAGTGACTGTACTTACCTGTGGCAGAGCCATGATGAAATTGTACGCGTTGGCTTCTTTTGTTGCTTGTATAATGTCTTCCATAGTTACACCAGGCCGACCGTATCGTATGTTCTCAGCAATAGTCGTAGCAAACAGCACTGGCTCCTGCTCCACAACACCAGTGAGTGAGCGAAGCCACTGAATGTTTAAGGTACGGATGTCATGGCCGTCCAAAGTAACCTGAGAATGCAAGTTCAAATACATCACTGTGAAGTCATCAGACATTACACAGTCTGTGATTTGTTTTGTCTGGGAAGTCAGACTGTTACCATTCCTTCCTTTGGGTCATAAAATCTTTGAATGAGCTGGATCGTTGTGCTCTTTCCTGATCCACTCGGTCCAACAAAAGCAGTTGTTTCTCCTGCTTTGATCTGAATGTTCAGGTTATCTAAAATCTGAGAAAGAAGTTCTCTTAGTAAGACTTTAACATGAAAACTGAGTATAATAAATGCCAGGTAGAGAGCGTTACCTTAACTTCAGGTCGAGATGGGTAGAAGAAAGTGACTTGGTGGAACTCTATGTCACCTTGTACCCTGTCTAATTTATGGCCATCCTCAGAGAAACAATCAATTTCTGGTTCCTGTGAAGGAAAGGGAAATTTTAATTTTTGAAAGACAGCTAACTAGAACCGGATCTCCTTTGAAATTGTTTTTCATTACCCGGTCAATTGTTTCAAAAATAGATTTTGCTGCTGCGCGACCAGAAGCAAATGCCTCCAGGCACGGTGAGGCCTGACCGAGGTTCATAGCCGCCATTAAAACACCAAAAAATACCTGGAAGCAAACAGTGGAAGAAAGATTTTTTTTTTTTTTCTGTAATTTTTGAAAAATTGTTTCATTAAAGGTTACTTTATATGAGCTCCGGACATTTTTGTAAATATTCTCACTAAAAAGTCGTAATTCAGATTTTAATGTGAAAATAAATTTGCTGTGTGTCATGGGAAAATCACTAATAATAATAACAATAATCACAAACTGTAAAATTTCATTAATATTATTATTAATAGATTAACTTATGTTGGTTAGATGGAAATCAGTCCACATTTTATGTCAATTCTGGGTTTTAAGAACTTTGCTAAATCTCAATATATTCATATATGATACAATAAGACAATTAAAATGCTCTTTTAATATTGTTAATTTGATCTCTTTTTATCTAATGTTGGTTTACAAAATAATCATTTCTAAACAGAAAAATATTTAGATAATAATCAAAACCTTAAATTTTCACCATGATGCTTTAAAGATACCTAACCAGAGTATTTCAGTACCTGTATAAGACCACCGGGAGTCAGCTCCTTTGTGTCAATGACAAGTTTAGATCCGTACCAAAAGGCTAAAGCGTAACACAGAAAGATGATGCACCACAGGTATCCCTGAAACACGCCGATGATGGAGCCTTTTTTCACTCCCCAGTTCTGAGCTTCAATAAGGTTTTTGTCATACCTGTTAAACATTTATCATGTTAGAGTCATTTTAAAAAGCTCCGTGACTGTGTCATCATGTAATGAGAATAACAAAACACCTTTCAACTTCCTTTTCCTCCCCACCGAAAGCTGCGACTGTTCTGATGGAGGACAGGACCTCGTCGGCCACAGCTCCCGCCTTTGCGTAAGCTTTTAGCTCTCGTCCAGTTAGTTTGGCCACAGCCTTTAGGAGCAAAGATGAAAATACTTTAAAACATTTTAAAAACATCCACTGCTGATGTTTGGTTGTAAAAAATTCTGTCCTCACCATAGCCATCAGCCCAGCAGCTATACCAATCAAAGGACTCACTGCTATGACCACTAAGGTCAGCTTCCAGCCTCCGATGAACCCCACCATGAACCCAAACACAAACGTGGAGATCCTCTCGATGAAAATAGACACTTGATCTGCGATGGCATTGCTGATCTTGTTGATATCACTAAGGAGAAACACGAGAAACAAAGACTGTGAAAACGTTTTCTCAGCGCTGAGAAGAATCTAAACCTGCAGAGGATGAACTTACTCAGAAATCCTTGTGTTTAGTTCACCAACAGAGTTACAATCAAACCAACCGATTTCCATCTGCATAACTTTTCTGAAGTAAGTCTTTCGGATTCTCTGAGTTTGTCTGGCAGCTGCTGACACCCAGAAGAGGATCTGAATTATGGCACAAAGGGATTTCTTTCATTAAGCGTGACATTGATTCAAGAACAATTACAGAAAAACTGACTAATCATACGAACCTGAAAGTAGCTGACAACCAGAACACCTAACCCTAAACCAATGTAGTAATATGCAAACATGGTCATCTGTGCTTCTATATCCACCCTACAAAGAGAATCAAACAGGTAGAAACAACAAAGATCTCCATGCTGCAACATCAGACACACAAACTGTGAACGACTTACCCGCAGAAGACTGTGTTGTTCTCCAGCGTTTCGTAGATGGAGCCGTTGGTCCAGTGGATTGTGTTGTTTCTGCACTCCTTGTTGGGATCTTTCAGCTCCTGAGCCTCCAGCTCATAAGCCACAAATGTGTTTGTCATCATGGCATAAACCAGAAGCATGAGAGGTGCAGCTGCTCCGTGGACGAGGGCGCACAAGCTGCCCACCACCATCATCACCGTGTCTTTCAAGGTGGCAAACCGAAACTTGGAAAGGGAATTTGTGGGGATTTATTTTAAAGGTGATCTCGAAGATACGGCTCAATTTAACATTCACAGTTTGAACAGGTGATTGATGGATTTGAGATGAGAATAGGAGGTTTTTGAGAAAAAGCAACATCGAAGAGAGGAAATATCAGGACTCAGTGAACCCTGAATCTGATCTCCAGACAGATTCATGTGATCAAACCATCTCTGAGGTGGACCTTGCATACAAATAACCCTCAGGAGGGAAGGGGGAGGGGTTTACAGGTAAATTGACTTGTATTACCAGATTAATCACAACAGTTTAATGATTTAAGGGACCTCCTCAGATATAACATGATACATCGTCTAAATACAAGAAGTATGGCTGCCTTTTATTTTGAAACTTCTGAGGGTTCTGAAAAGAATACGAGAATTTCAATATTCTGTAAAGAAATCTGACTAAAGTCTGTCAGTAATAAATCAGCTGATGGATGAAACGTCTATTCTCTATTATATTTAGTTTATTAAGTCAGGGTTAAACAACTGATCAAATAATAGATTTAATTTGTTAGAATTTAGATTTTGGTTTCTGTAAATGATATCCAGAAAAATAAATAAAGTGCCAGACGGCAGTGCTCTGGAAAGATGCTTTAACATAAAGATGTACATAAAAAGAGTCTGTTCTTAAACAAGAGAAAATACTTACCAGCTGAAAGTACCCAACACTCAGTGTATTTTCCTCTCCCTTCTTATTTCTAGAAAACAAATAAATAAATAAATACAGGTCATGTATAGCTATGACATAAAAGCTACAATACTTGTCTAAAAGTTGTATCAAATGTCCAGCAAACTTACCTAATAGAATTATCTGTTTGAAAAAAGATGAAAATATTGATTTAAATTAAGTTTAGTATAAACTTTAAAGCACCAACCAACTTTGTAAAAGTAATTGTTCCATCTTTATAATTAGAGCTGTTCACTCACCTTCAGTTGGAGGTTTGAAGGATTTCTTCATGTTTGCCACCAAATTGTAAACAGTCTTCGACAGGAATATTTATTGCAAACCTGTAGAAATAATTTACTCAATGGTAAATATTAAAATTATATTAACTCTGATGTCTTCACATCTAAAGACTCATCTGCATTTACTCTGTGAGTCTCCACGGCGAGTCTCATCTGAGGAATTCTGTCCCGTTTTATTTGTTACTAGTGTGACCTATGCCTCAATGTTCCCATTATCTACACTCCAATTAGACTGATAAGATTTGTGTCAGTAATTATTCCTCACTGACATGTTCATTTAAAGCTCAATTCAACCTCTAAACACAGTTTGTTGGAATTTTTTGAAATTTGTTAAACATTTATTTCAAAAATAAATGAGTAAATTTAAGACATTTGTTAACATTTTGTGAATACAATAAGAATTATCTATTGATCAATGTATTTAGTTCTTATCAATAATGATTGTAAAATGGGGGGAATGACCGCCAGGTCATTGATTGTAGCCATGAACCATTTCAGAACATACAGTACGATGGAAAAACTCATGATGTTTTGGTTCTTTTTTTAATATAAAAAGTCCTCGAGACTTTAAATCTAAAGTGCTTCTAATATGGCAAAATAATCAAAAACTGTTAAATCACGATCACAGTTCGGAATGAAATGTAGTCATCACATATTGGATCTTTCAAGAGGATTTTAATGTCACACACCAAATAATTCAATCTGATCAAAGATGACCCTGATTAAAAACGAGTCACTTGAATTATTTAAAATTTTTAAATATTTTACAGAAGAATCACTAAGAATTTAAACCAGTTCACCAGCACTTTGTGTGATTTTTATTTTATACAATATAATTTACTGTACAGTCGCTAGAACTATTGAGCCTAATTTGCATGTTGAACATTTTTTAAAAACAATACTTGTATTTAACTGTAAAATAATGTAAACTGTTCAATTAGATTAATTATATGAGTTTTGTTGTCAGTGCAACATTGTGAGACTGAGATTTTAGGTTCACACAGTTCAAACACATCAGCAAAACATCAAGCTGGAGTTTTAGTTTACTAGAAAAAAATGGAGAAAAGAAAAAAAAAGAAATGAAAACTGAATCAAAGTAACTTTCAGACAAGTGTTGAAGAGGTCAACGCCTGCTAGTACACAATACAGAGGCTGCTTTTGGAATTTGCTCCTTCTTTACAACTCATTATTCCCAATGTGTGCGATTGATGATGTAACAGTAAGGAGGACTCTAAAGAAAGACATTTTGATTAAAAGGATTGTTTTGATGGATTTCAGGAAACTACTTACAAAACCTGGATAACCATAAGGACCGTGGAAACCACATGAACCAGCTAAGATTGTAAGAAATGGTAGAATTACAGAACATGTGGAATCAAGGGTTTATAGAGGCATCGTGATGGCAGAGAGAGTGCAGCTGGGAACTAATCAACATGATGGAATGCAGGTGTGGACATAAGACAAGGAAAAACAATGAACAACAAACTAATTCCAAAACCACAGAGGAGATCTTAACAATGAAGATGATGATACACAAACACAAGGAAACCAGAAGATCCTGAACTAAGAAATATCAACTGTGATGAAAAGTTCAGCTGTACAGAGATAAAATCAGGCAAAGTCTAAAAAAAACCTTAAAATACGAACCCCAAAACAGCTGAAGTCACAGATCAGCTGTAATGTGTTTGCCAAAAATATTTCAAGTTGCCCATCAAGTATTAGGAGACACGCGTCAGTTTGACAACATGTTTTGGAGATCTTTTTGAATGACCTGCTGTTTTTAATGTAAGTTATGAACTACAACCCTAAATAACTTGGTAAACTGTGTGAAATTTAACTAGAATGCAATGATTTACAAAATTCCAAAACAAATATTTTTTAGAAGATAAACAGAATATAACATTTATAACAATTTCAGATGTTGAAACTGAGATATTGTATAATTTCATAGAAAAATAGCTAATTTTGAGCTTGATGGCAGCAAGACATTTAAAAAAGAAAAAAAAAATGAAGCTACAAAACAACTGGAGGAACATTACACAACTGACAGAAGCTCAGTAAAAGATTGGAGAGTTTCAGAAAGGCGGAGCCTCTCAAGGAGCGCAGCAGCCTCGGGCAGGGGCCTGTGGGTGGAGCCACAGGTGCAGGTCTTTGGAGGAAAAACTCAACTGAGAACTGGCTGAAGAGGAGAAGAGTTCCACGTGAACAGCAGCTGAACTTCACCAAAGCGATCACCAACCTGTAAACAAACGACTTCTAAGATTTATGGTACAATCTTTGAAAATCCCTTCAGTGAATAATATCAATAGAAGATTCAGAGAATCAGGAGGAATCACTGTGAGTAAGTTACAAGGTCAAAGGTCATAACTGGATTCTCAGGATTTATCATCAACCTATTTTGGATGAAGTTTATATTAATAATCACTTTATCATGTTGAAAAAACCCAAGACACAACTTTGTCACCATGTTATTTATAAACATTATGTAATGTAACAGGTTTCAGTTTTGGTTATGCAGTATCTGTAAATCTGGTGTGTGTTTCATTCATGTCAGCATTTGTGTGTAAATAGAAATCCTCATTGTTGTTGTAATTATTGTCACCACCGGCAGGTGTCGCTGTTCGCTCAATCCTGAGGACGTCCCCGGAAGTTAAAGATAAACAGGACCAGATGAAGTAGAGGAGGAAAGCAGAGTTTGTGACAATTTGAAGGAGTCTCCTCTGCAGCTCATCAGCTCGTCTGCTCTGCCGGAAAAAACCCGCATGTAAGTAACTTTTCTACAGCTTCCAAAAAGATTGAATTTAGCTGTGTCATAAGACATTGACAATAAAGAAGTGACCTCCAAGTCTGAATATTTTATTGTAAAAGTTTTGTGTCACTTTGTCAGTTAGATTTTTATAATAAATAATAATATATATTAGATAATATTATAATTATAATAAATTATGCATTTATTACAATTTTAAAGACAGTAATTAACATTTAAACTTAAAATGTCTTGATATTTTCTAAATTATCTACTAAACATCAGTTAGTTTCAAGAGATGCGGATTTATTTATTCATGTATTTACTTGTTTTTTTATTTACTAAAATGCAGAGACGCGAACAAAACCCTGTACATGCTGTTAATAATTACCCTAACTGTGTTATTTCGCAAACTCCCTCTGAGTTTATGCAACAAAGACAACAAAAACGTGAGTGGTTTACTGTAGCTCACCAACCTACTCATCATCAGGAAAAAGTGACGCACAACCAGTTCATCCAGCTCCGGTTTCAGATGAATCCGACGTGCGGAGGCCGTATTACAGCTAGTAGAGCCGCCGCGCCGCTTAAACCAGACAGGACGCATGCTGGAAGAGCTTCCTCTCATCAGGTCCACTGTGCGTGTCTCTGCCACCTGCTCAGCCTGTTTCTCAGGCTCACTGGGTTTTTCCATGACTTTCACACACAAACTGTCAGATTAGGATTATATACTATTTTTTTATTGATGTTTTATCTTTATTATAAGGATTAGAATTTGGGAGTTGCTTTTTCTTTGTGACTGAGTCAATCTCAGTTATAAGAGTCTTTTTCTGCAGCTGTATGGTTATATGCTGTTTATTGCCTTGATTTTTTTAGTTTAGAACTCGATTAGATTGTTTTTATAAAACGACAGAAAAAGCCAACCCCATTCTGCCCTCCATGATTTTACACTCTGTTAAAATTGGTTTCTGGGGCCCTAAATAACATCAGAAACTGACTGTCCTGTGCTTTAACTTGTTGTCAAGGTCACTGATTGTGTCATTTGGTCACTTTTCTAACATTTTATGGAACTTGCTGCCTGCTGAACTCAGGAGGCATTTCTAGTCTCCAGTTGTGTTTGAAAGCTTTTGGCGGTTTTTGATAGTATTTATCACATGTTTTATTGTGTCCTTATGAAAACCCACCTGAACTATTTCACCCAATCCTTTTATAAAACACTGTTACATTAAACACGTCTTCTCATTAACACCAACTCTGAACTGAACCGCAGGCCTTTTCTGAAATGAGAAAATGATTCATACCAGAGTCAAGCTGTTGAAAAATGTGCAGAATGTGGATTGTTTTTGTCCTGCTTAAACGATTAGGGGATTAAAAAGGTGTTTGCTGATCGGCAACGTTCCTTTTTCCTCCAAATGAACCACTTAACATTCTGCATTTTTTTAAAACCATGACACAGCTCTGCAGACAGCTTTGTGCAGTTTAATCTCTACATGCAGAGCGTGTTTTTCCGTCATAATTACACGCCTACAAGCATAACATGAGGTGCAGAGACTTTCTTCAGTGAATGACTCAGCCACTCCAAATTATTTAGCATCAGTTTCAAATCATTTATCTGAATGTTTGATGGCTTTTATCAGTGTGTCATGAGCTCTGACTCTGTGGTGTTTAAATGTGTAGTAATGAACTGTGAAGTAATTTATAAAGATCCAGTGAATCCTATTCAAGCTGAACACCAGCATCACTTTCTGATCGCAGTTTGAACCGTGATGATGGATGAAAACTCAAAAACCATTTAACAAGAAGCTTGTTGACAAGCCACAAAGTTTCCCTTGATCTGATGAAGCTGGAGTTTCTGATCACTTAAACCTGCTCGATGTTTTACAGAAGGAAAAATTAGGTGTTAAAGAAAAAGACTTTACAGATACAGTTTATGTTAAATAATTTTGGTTTAGTTTCGAGCTGCACTTTGCTTCATCTGGCGCTGGGTGTGTTGAATCTGTGCAGAAGCTGCAGGCAGTTTGGAGTGATCCGGTCTCATGAGTCCTCTAACAGAATAACCTGAGACAACTGGGGCAGTTTGTGGGCCAACACACCTGCTGACAGGTGCACAAGTCTCAGACCGAGTTACACAAATCACTTGAATGTTGCGATTATCTAAAAAATCATGCAACAAAGTATTAAATGAAGGGTGCCACCATTTCTGTCCAGGCTGGTTTTTATTGGCTGATTTACAGTATTTTATTTTTAATTACTTCTGTCATGTTTAATACTTCAACAACTGTTAGTTTTTACAGTTTTTTTAAAGTAATATAAACAACTATATCAACTAATTGTTCGTTGCTGTCATGAGCTCTGACTCAGTGATGTTTAAATGTGTAGTAATTTGCTAAAGAAGGCAAAGTGGATTGCAATTTAAGGATCATGTTACTTCTTCTTCTCAGAAAAATGTTGCTGTATATCCTCGGGCTGGTGGCTGCGTGGTTCATCTATCGCTGGTACAAAGAGAGCAAAAGAGTTTCCAACAAGGGGGATAAATACGTGTACATCACCGGCTGCGACTCCGGGTTCGGAAACAACCTGGCGAAACATCTGGATAAGCTGGGCTTCCGCGTGATTGCGGGTTGTTATACTGAAAAGGGCGAGGTGGAGCTGAAGAAGGTCTCCTCAGAACGGCTGAACACGGTTCAACTGGACGTCACCAACTCAGAGAGCGTCAGGAAAGCAGCAGCTTTTATCAAGAATCTGGTTGAACAGAAAGGTGAGACTTTTCTACAACTCATTGTTTCCGCTAAAGATTTATGGGTTTTTTTTCTTTTTAGTTACTTAATTTTAATTGATCCAATTAGTAAGAAGTAATCTGAGGAGGCCAGGTTCGGTTACATCTGGTCTAGTGAGTTTTTACTTCATTAACTCGTAGCCTGAAGCTGCTTTTCACCTCTCTTTGATGTGTTTATGTTATTGATCTCTGAGAATTTTGTTTTTCAGGCTTGTGGGCTGTCGTGAACAATGCTGGAGTCGGTACGCCATCCGGTCCCGTCGACTGGATCAACATTGAAGAGTACAAGTCCATGCTGGCAGTTAATCTGAACGGCGTGGTCGACGTCACCCTGAGCGTCCTGCAGCTCATCAAAAAGGCTAAAGGCAGAGTGGTAAACGTCGCCAGCGTGTTTGGGCGAATCAGCCCGTTCGGTGGACCCTACTGCGTTTCCAAGTACGGAGTGGAGTCCTTCAACGACAGCCTGCGGTGAGAAGAGAGGAGATCTAACTTGTTTCTGATGTGCATGCGCACATGCATGTTAACCAGCAACCTGCTTTGTGTTTCAGTATAAACATGGCGCATTTTGGAGTCAAAGTTTTGTGCATCGAGCCGGGTTTCTTCAAAACAAGCGTGACTGACACAAATATGTTAAAGAACAACTTGAGGAAGCTGTGGGACAGATTACCTCAGGAGCTGAAGGATGAATACGGATCTACTTTCTTAGACTCGTGTAAGTTACCAGATCTCCTTCTACCAAACAGTGATGTATTTGAGCTTGACAATTCCTTGATTTTCCTTCCAGTGCTTGAACAGCTGGATCGGAGGTTTCAACAGTTTACCGACAGCGACCTGATGAAAGTGGTCAGCTGCATGGAGCACGCCGTCTCCGCCGCCCACCCTCGCCTCCGCTACTCCCCGGGATGGGACGCCAAATTCTTCTGGCTGCCCCTGTCCTACATGCCGAGCTGCATTTCAGATAGATTATTCATCAGATATTCTCCACGACCCAAAGGGTCTGTGCTGTAGCTTCGATCTCACAGAGAAACATGCTGAGCCTGTATGACTTCAATATGTTTTTATTCATTATAAAACCATAAACATGCAATCATGTGAGCGTTCTAGATCTACAGTCAACATGTCAGATGTATAAAAAGCTTTTATATTATAAGACTTAACAACTAGTTGAATTATAGTGTCATCATCACCTCTGTGAGTTTTGTATCTGTTTTTTAGAAAGTTCATTTCTGTGTTTACGTGAACATTAAACACAAACAGTCCGCTTGGTGACCTTCGCTCCAAAAACTGGACTTTAGGTTAAAGGCAGTGCAGTTATCAAAACCATATTATTGCACAAGTCCACGCTGGTGAACCATTGGCTCTCATTCTTCTCTTGGACCTTGACTCTGCTGCATATCTTCACCTACAGCTTTGAGTTTTGCAGCCGGTTTATTAGTTTATGTTGAAGTTGAAGAAGCAGCTGAATTGAAGGAGCTGAAACATGGTATGTTTACATTACCATTTATATTCTGCATGTTATGGTGCTTGTGTTCAATCTGATGATCGTCATAGATACTTGTTTTGTGAAGGATGATTGATTTTGGGTTTTTTTTACCTGAAAAAAAGTCTCTGTAAGAAGATCTGATGCCATCTGGTGGTGGAACGAAAATAGTTCCATAAATGAGTTGCAGAGCTGAATGAAATATTTGTCATGCACAGACTTATTTGAAATATTACATATGTGTATTTTATGTAGCTGGAGCATGTTTTCTACATGTTGGTAAAACACAGAGATGAAAGTGTTAAGATCTGATGTGTAAAACTAAGATCTGTGCTGCTTCTACACTGATAACTGTTAGTAAAACAGTTTTAATTTTCAGACAGTTTAGTTTAAAGACTGTATTTAAAACACAACTTTTAATTTTTTAAATTGAAAATCCATCTGTCTTTTCTTATCTGTTTTGCTCTCGTAGGTTTTATATTAAATGGTGTATTTTTTTAAATTAACTTAAGTTGATGCATGAAGTATCTGAACTTAAAGGCTGATGTTAATGTTTTGTATGTAAACTTGTTACTGATTTCTACTGTGTCCAATAAATAGAATGGATTTTTAAATATCATTTATACATTTGAAATCTGGTAAATTTGAAATACAGATGTGAAATTTCAACATAAGAGCATTTGTCACAAACCACAGTGATGCAGGACTTTTAAGTTACACAGATACACTTTAGATAAACTAGATTAGACATAAGGTTCATAGTTAGTTGTTCCATCCATCCATCCATCCATGTCTTTCTTTTCCTGAGACTTTGGCTACATTTTTTTACACATTTTCAGTCAGGATTCTAATCATTTTTTAAAAGAATATTTATTTATTTGTTAAGTTACTTAACTGTTGACCTTTGGGTCACTCAATCATAAAGGTAATTTAGCTATTAACACATTTTAAACAGGATTTTAGCCTGTAATTAATTAGCTTTCTAGTCACTTTGTATCAAGCAGACAGTCACAAAGTGACTGTTAGTTACAATTTCTTTGGTTGAGTTTTCTGTGTCAGTTTGGCACATGAAATACGTTTTTAGCTCCAACAGGGAGATTCTCAAAGAAACGTTTGCCGAAACGAGGTATCATCCACTAAACAGAATGATACATCTCAGATCCTGTTTCAGGTCTTTGCTGGATTTTATTGGTTTTCATTTCTGAAGGACACAAGCTTAGTTCATCTACAGCAGAAAAGTTGTGACTTTCTCCATTCTTTAAACACACTGTACAACATGCTGCCAGGAATCAGGAGACAAGGACGGGACAGAAACAGAATTTTAAAAAAATAGCTGAAGTTCAAAGAAAAATCATGAAAGACCTTCAGAAAGATATTTGTTGGTTTAGTATGATTACATCCCTAAAAGTACTTTAGTTCTTTCCTCAGAAGTGAATTAAATCCTTTAAATGTCTTCTGCCCTCTAGTGCTGATTCTTCTTCTTCTTCTTCTTCTTCTTCTTCTTCTTCTTCTTATTATTATTATTATTATTATTATTATTATTATTATTATTATTATCATAAAGATCATTAAACCTACTTTTCTAACTTTATTTCATGTATCAGGCTTGGGAAGGTTCCAGAACAGGGTGTGGATAACACTTGACTGTAGCCTGAATATTACAAAAGAAAAAACTGGAACTAACTTAAAAATGTATTTTTATGGGTTGTATTATTCAGAACTACTGAATCATTTCCTGTTTCTCCCCATGTTTTAATCATTGATCTCATAAACCATTTTGTCGAGGAAAGGAGATTTTTTTCACATTTTATTGCATTAAATTAGAATTTTTACACATTTCGTTTTTGTTAAATTTGTTGTTTATATTTGATAAACATATGTGTATTCATTTCTTAAACCTGTTTGTGCAGTTGCTATATTTTCAGCTGTAGTTTTTGCAGGTCATCCTGTCGCTCCTGACCTTAGCCAGTGTTGTCCTTCTGGCTGTCTTCGTTGCCATCAGCTGGTTCATCAGAGATTCCTACAAGGTTGACGGTTTTAGACAGAAGCATGTGTTCATCACGGGCTGTGACAGCGGTTTTGGAAACCTTCTTTCCCGACAGCTGGATAGAAAAGGCTTTAACGTCATAGCTGCATGTCTGTCAAAGAAAGGTGCAGCAGATCTGGCTGCTGCTTCCTCCCCCAGACTGAAGACCCTCCTGCTGGATGTTACAGACAGCGCGAGCATCAGGAGTGCGATGGAGTTTGTGAGCAGAGAGGTGGGAGAGCGAGGTGAGCTGGGCGGACAGTGGGGGGTGAATATCACTGATAGTGTGCCAGTCAGAGTGAAGCACTGGGAGAGATAAAGGACTGTTCTATCTCTGAGCCATCGTCCTCCTACTGATGTGTTTAACACATTCTCTGTTCTTAAAAAAAGGAGGGTGAGAATATCTCAGTAACAATAAATCTTTCCAAAGGTCAGATAGAAAACATTGATCTGGATGGTATTGTACTGTAGATCATCAAGGATTTGCATGTTGCATTTGTGCAAAACATTAAATATTTGTACTAATAAGTTAAGTGGTATTCCATCATTTTTTATCTTATTTAATAATAATTTAAACTCTTTACATAATTGAACAATATTTAAACTGAGACTGAAGATATTGGTTGAAGAGATTTCAGTTAAAAGGTTAGATTAGATTTTTAGTAGTCTTGTGTTGGACATTCTCTCAGCAACACTTTTAAAATGTGTGACGTCTAGACTGCAAACAGTTCGTCTCTATGCTTTTATTTTGAAGCCGCACTTGCATAAAACAAATACAAAAGCCAAATCATGTTCATTAATTTCATGCTAAACAAGCTAGCATAAGTTCCTCCTGATCAGAATGAATGTTGGACATGCAGATGTGCAGGTCACATCTAACATCTGCACATAACTTGTTTCCAACAGCCCTTATAATCATAAAGCTTGTTTTTTTAAATCAATTTTTGAGATTAAACATCTTTTTCACCATTTTGTTTTGTTAGTTCCACCATTTTGGAGAAAATAAAAAAAGCAGCTCAGACGGGACACACTTCATACCAAAAGGCTCCCAGTGTGAGATAAAGATAACCTTTCCCTGAAACTTTGACCTGGTGCTGCATACCAGCCTGGCGTGACGATGCACGTGCACGTGCTGTTTACTATTAAACAAGTTCAAATGAGGTGGAGCTGGAGGAGCGGATACCCTCAGTTAGTTCTCAATTTTAGGGTCCATTGGGGCCCCCTTTAACCAGTGTTTCTCATCATTTTAATAAGTAACAGCTTTTCTTCATTTTCAATCAGTTTATTTAGTTGTCATTCATCATGATAACCTATAAATTGTAATTTATCTAAACAAAGTTCTCATTTTTGGTGTATTGGCTGCCCATCCTGCTTGTTGATAAACTCCTCTGATTTCGGGTTGTTTTGGGTTTTTCCACAGGTTTGTGGGGTTTGGTGAACAATGCTGGCAGGGCGATACCCATCGGACCAACAGAATGGATGCAAATGGAGGATTTCACAAAGGTCCTGGATGTGAATTTGATAGGGGTCATTGATGTGACCCTCCAGTTTCTACCTCTGGTAAAGAAAGCCCGGGGCAGAGTTGTAAACATGGCCAGTGTTCTGGGGAGACTGTCTCTGATTGGTGGAGGTTACTGTCTGTCCAAATGGGGAGTGGAAGCGTTTTCTGACAGCCTAAGGTGGTCAAAACAGGTTCACTGTGCATCTTCCATAAACTGAGACACACTGAGCATTTCATTAAAAAAATTATTACTCCCAATAAGTGTCAATTTAATGATTGTTGTCTTTTCAGGAGGGACATGCATCACTTTGGCATCAAAGTGAGCATCATTGAGCCTGGGTTCTTCAAGACCAATATAACAAACGTGGATCTTATTGACGCTGACCTGAAAAGGTTGTGGACACACCTTCCTCAGGATATTAAAGACTCATATGGAGCAACATACATTGATGACTGTAAGCAGAAGTGCATTTACAATTTTTTTATTTTTTTTTTTAAATGAGTCATGGAGTTTGTTTTCTCTCAGATGTGAGGATGCAGGACTTCTCCATGGGCCTCTTGTGCAATTCAGATCTCTCTAAGGTGACCAGGTGCATGGAGCACGCACTAACAGCTCGCTATCCACGCACACGTTACGGCGCCGGCTGGGATGCCAAGCTTTTCTGGATTCCTCTTTCCTACCTTCCTTCGTTTGTAGCAGATTTTGTTGTTCAGGTGCTTCTCCCTTTACCCAAAGGAAGAAAAAACTAAACAATAAACATCTTCTGCTGCAAACCAGGTGATTTTTCTATTTGTCAGTGTTTATGGAGACTAAGTTCAATGTACAGTTACAATGATGTTAAAATAAAAAGCAAAGACTGTGTTACAAAATAGGAAATTTATTCATTTTTGTCTCAGCAGCAGCAACTTCATTTAAACAGGAATCGTATGTGTGATCACAGATACAATTTGTCCTCATTGCAATAAAACAAATCAGTTTGTAAAGAATTCATGCACTTGGTTTGGAAGATGTCTAGATCTGCAGCCTCGGGTTTGGAGTTGCTCTTCAGCTACAAATCCAAGCAACACAAACACTTTCAAGTACTATTTTAACCATTCCAGTAAGAAAACATGTTGATTCAAAGGGAAATGTTGGATCAAGTGTGTTTTGCACAAAAATTTACCTTATGTGGCTCATTTTTGGAGCATCTATAATTAAAATAATGATACAAGCTAAAATCCTGTTTCTTTATAGTGTTTTAAAATGATACCTCCAACTTTTGGAGAAGCAGACCAGTTCAGACCATTTTGACAAGCTAATGGCTAGTTAGCTGTTTGCTTCTGACTTTTCCATGAAACGCAACTTCAAAAGAGCAGAACTGTTCCTTTAATTAGTCATTCCTAAAATGAGGTATGTGCAATATGGTGTAAAAACATATCTTCCCCTTCCTCTGGTGTCAAAAATATCCACATATTTCTCTGGTAGCTTCTAATCATTTAAGTACTGTACATACAGAAAGCAGCTCACATTCTTTCATTTGTTATAGCGTGTTTATGTTGAACAATTTAAAATCTAATGATATCTCTGAGGAAATCTTACTGTTGGAATTTACAAATATACAACATATTAAAATTTCTATCAACAGCTTCAGTGCAAAGATATACATAATGTACATCATAAAAAACAATATTACCACAAAAATTGGCATGAGAAATGTCAGAAGGCATAGTGACAGATTTTCTTTTTTCCTTCATTCTACTGTATTTTTCTGTCTTCAAACAAATTACGTTTTGTACACAGGCTGCATAAAAAAATAAATTCTGTGCAAAGTGTGTTTATTCTTCGATTCCCGTCCGTCAGAGAGGGAGTTATACGTCGGTGTCCTCTTTAACGAGGTTAGCTGTGTCTTTGAAACTGTCCTCGGTTGGTGAGAAGGTACTGGGACGTTCCTTCTTCAAAGGTTTGGACGCGGGGACGAACGGCGACGGCTCGGGGACAGAGGAGTCCCCACCGCATCCAACCGGCTTTTCATCCTTCATCTGCAAATCGGTTTACAGTTTAATCTAAAATACTGTAAAAACTCTAAAAACTGTTTTCTGTTTCCAAACCCACCTCTGAATATGAAGGGTTTTCAAACGTGGTGCTCGGCTTTAATTTTCGTTTGAATAAACTCCATTTTGACTCCTGAAAACAAAAGCAGTGATCAAATTGACACCGCCCTCAAACTGGTTCTGTTCATTTGAAGTAAATTCATCTAAAATCCAGATGTTTTCACCTGAACAGGATTGCTGCTAACTGACGATGTGTTGACGATGCTCTGATCTCCGCGGTACGTCGGGTTCACAAAATTGTTGGACTGATCGCCACTCATGTTAACAGTCACCTGTTAGAAAGCAAAGATGGAGGTAAAGTTTGAGCTGAAACTGATGAAGAAAAAGGGTTTTGATCTATTTTATACATTATAATATTTTGATCTTGAATGTTTCCAACAAACTGCCACATGCTAGAAGTTGCTACAAATGAATCAAAGTCCAAATCTTAATGGTTTCAACAAGTTTTTAGTAGTTTGAAGTTTTTATTAAAATTGAAAACAGAGATTAAAATCAAGTTTTTGTGCATTTTTATCAAACTGTTTGTTTAATGGGAGGTAAAATAATCCGTTTCTTTGAAAATAAATGTTGACATTTTTCTTTTAACTTATTTAGTTTTATTTTGTCTCGTGTAATTCAACGTGCATTGACATTTTGAACATGACAGACAGTACTGATGTATTTGTGTACCTGTGTAGCATGAATAACAGCTGGATCACCGGACACAGGAGCAGTGGCATACAGGGGGTTCTCGAACGTCATTGGCTGTCTTCCGGCATCAATGGCAAAGTTATCATCCTGTTCAGATTTCAGACAGATAAATTGTATATTTTAATCTGATGGTGAAGATGAAACTCAAGTTTCTCAGAATCTGCTGACTGTAGCAGTTCAGAGCTTCGTGTTAAAAATTAAAATGTGTCAATAAATCCCACAAATAACACGTGTTAAATGCTGACAGAGCACATTCAGCCACTTGAAACATCATTAACTAAACTCACCATCTGCATGACTGTGTCGATAACAGACACTCCAATGTGCGACGGTCCAAGATCCACATTATCACCTGACCGAAACGTGACCCCGTTCCCGGTGTCGGCCGACTTCACCAGACTGCTGAGGCTTGACAAAAACAAAACACTTCAAACCTGAACTTGTGTCTGAATATTTTTACTCTGAACTTAAGATGGCTAACTATAGGCCAAAAAAAACCCCCAAAACATGCACTGGATAAAACTGAAGGATACCTGGGTAGTTTTGGCATGGAGGGGATGAACGAACCGGTTCGTTTGTAGTTGAGGAACACACCGACAGCCAACGCTCCAGTAATCAGGATGATGATGACGGCCAGAAGGACGGCAACAGCTAAAGAAAAGTGGAAAATACTCAGACGTGGTTCTTGTACATCAGAAATGCAGAATATTTGCAGCCTGAAAGGAATAATTTGATCATCTTAAAGTGTATTTTTATGTATAAAAGTTACAAATAAATAAATATGTTGTAGAAATTTTTTTGAACAGCCTCATTTTGGAGAAACTCTGCTCCAAATTTAGCTCATGTTGGACATAACCTCTGTCTTTAAACTGTGGACACTCAGAAAGCTGTAAACAACCAGTGAGATGTGATTATTTTCCACGTTTTTCACTGAAACAAAGGGACAGAAATATTCCTTTAATTCAAATTGTAACTTTGTTGTCATATTTATGCTCCACATAAAATCTCAAACTAATTTCCCACAAAACAGAATCTTCATGAACACACTTCAGTGCATGTAAACATAACAAGCAATAAATCTATTAAGTGTGTTTAATAGAAAACAATCAGTTAAATGTGGGATAAAAACAGTTCAATAATTATTATTTTATAATATTATTTCATATTATTTTTTTCAGGCTGCATTAGCGACAGGTGTACGCATGAGTGGAGTCCTTTTCAGCCATGCTGACTCGTAATGACTTGTCACAGGTCATTTAAGAAAGTTAAACTGTAATTTATTGTTGTGCTAGCTGGTTAAAGAAACGTAAATGATCAAAGAAATTAGATTTTGATAATTAAACATTCTTAGAAGCTGCTGATCCAGCAGGATTTTCCGACAAGTATGATAACATTATGGTTCTTTATCTGCTGCAGCAACACAACGAGCTCATCACTGATGTCACTGCTCCTACAAGATAAATGCTGCAAGTAGAATATTTAAGGACAACAAACTATTTAATGGCTTATTATGGTAACAGGTGTAAAATAATAGACATTATTACTAAGGGGTCAGATAAAACCTGTAATGTTGTACCTGTTCCAGCTGGAGCACCTTTAGATTTCCCCATCTGACAGTAGCTGCCCAAATAGCCGTATGGACATCTAATAAGATTAACACAAACATTATATTCTATAAATAAGTCTCTGTCCATAACAAAGAGAAAATGCAAAAAAAGAACATTTTTTATTGCATTCCTACGAATAACTTGATGGAGGATCTTTCATGATTATAATTGACCCCTGCAGCTCCACTCACTTGCACTTTGGCAGACCCCCTTCATCAGTGTAGCAGGTTCCACCGTTCATGCATCTGCATGCAAGAGGCATGACAACGGGAGCCTCAATGGCTGCAGAAGCAAAAGCCGAGCACACAGAGGATCAAGGATGATGAAATGAAATCACACTACATCACAAACAAGCAGCAAGATGCATCGAGTGGAGAACTGATTTATGAGATAAGATGCCGCGTCACTATTAACACAAGGGTGCAGACAGTGTGAGCGGTCCGGTTGTTGTTGTTTACCTGCATCACACTCCGTTGAGTCAGCGCTGAGGGGAGGGGAGCCTTGCGGGCAGGCGCAGGTGTAGCCGCCAGGTCGCAGGAGGCAGAGGTGACTGCACACATTCTTACAGGGGTTGGGTACTGAGAGGAAGAGGATATAAAAAAAGATTTGATTTATATGCAAATCAACTAAATATTAAAAGAATGTGGAACTATAAGCTCAAATTTCGTGCTCAGTTATCACTTTTTATATGTTTATATAATTTATTTTAGAATAGGTCTAGTTGTGCTATTGTGTTATCATTTGATTCAGATTGTTTGCAACTTATTCTTGACTTTTCCACTTGAAAAGCTGGAGTTTTATTTCAGCGAGAGGATTAAAAATTCACGACGTCTTCGCCAGACTGGTTCACCTAAGAATGAAATGACACCCACTGACCTGACTGGTTGTGTCGGTGCTCCTGGTAAATACGAACTTGCGTCAGCCAAGGATTGATCGTAACAACTTTGACTTTATTTCCTCGCCCAAACTTGTTTGTCTTCCATACTTCACCTTTGTCCTTTGTTGTCCAATACACATGTCCCTCAAAGACATCAAGGCTGTAAGGATGTCCGATATCTGGAACATAAAAGGATAGAAACACCTTGAGTTATAATACTAGACAGCATCTGCTGCTGAATCATCTCCTGTTTGTACGTCGGACCTCCTGATATTACGATCTTCCTGTCTGTGCCATCGGGTTTCATGGACTCGATGATGTTTTCTTTAGCATCACACCAGTAGATTCGGTTTCCATTCACATAGTCCAGAGCCAGACCGGTGGGCCATCCCAGGTCCTCCTCGTTTACTAGCACCTCCCTGTGCTGACCGTCCATCCACGCTGACTCTATCTTGGGTTTCTTTCCCCAATCTGTCCAGTACATCATCCTGCCCAGAAACAACCAAGTCATCATTGGCAATGAAACCTTTCAAAGCAACATGCGTTTTTTTTTTTTAAACAAGGCTTCATACCCCAGAGACGGATTCACGACGATAGCAGCAGGCTGGTCCAGTTCAGTGTGGATCAGCCACTTCCTGTACCGCCCGTCCACTTTGGCCACTTCAATCCGGTTGGTACCTGAATCCGTCCAGTAAATGTGCCTGTGAAGTTCGATTAGCTGAGTAAATCTGAAAGAAAGTCACTGCGACTCTCAAAAACAAAAAAAAACTTCATTGTACTTACCTGCCAACCCAGTCTACAGCCACGCCCTCAGGTTTGGCAATGTACCGCAGGTTCAAATCCATCTCTTTTACCGGATTGTTGCCATAATCATTGAAAGTGGTCATGTAGGCACGTTTGATGGAACCGAACTGAGATCCCTGTCCGAGAACTGTCCAATAAACAACACCTGCAGAACACCAAGGAATATATTAGAAAACCCTGGAGGTATTTACAGAATGAATAAAATAAATAATATAATGTAATGTATTAAAATGATCAGTAGAAATATACTTACTGAGGCCTTCACCCTCTGGATCCCACAGATAGTCCAGGGCTTGTATGTGCTCTGCATTGTCCACGTAGTCTGAATACTGTTCCACCGACAGATTGAAACGACGGATGCGGACGTTGTCTGGTAAAAGCAGCACTGGTGGGTTTCCTGTACAGAAATGACATTTTTAGTAAATGTTTATCAAAATGGAAACGATTTTACTTTTATTTGAAAGATTTGACCTCGAGCAGCGCACTCAGTCCCATGCGGTTCACCAAGAGACAGAAAGCCTTCGGTGCAGAAACACTCATAGCTGCCCTTTGTGTTCCTGCAGTCCTGAGGACACGTTCCAAACACCTCACACTCATTCACATCTATCCCACAAAAAGAGAAGAAAACGAGTTAAAACTAGCTTAATGTACAAAATACACCCATCAGTGATTTAGTAGTCTGTAATTTACCTTCACAGGTGTGTTTTTCTGTGGCTCTGGGCCGGTAACCAGGTCTGCAGGAGCAGAGGAAACCTCCCTCTGTCAGGTCAGTGCAGTTGTGTTCACATATGTTTCTACTGCATGTATGTCCACTGCCAGAATCTGAAACAAGTGGACTGACTGTTAATATAAAAAACATGCATTTATTCTTTTTGCTATTCAATATGCGGCAAGTTGTGTAGAAGTACTGAGTACTCATGTCAAGGTGTCTTTAATACCTTAAAAACAGAAACTTGGTTGTAAATTTACAATTAAATTTTAAGTCTTATGGGCTTTGTGTCTGCGTCTTTGTTTCTTGGCTGCGCAATGAAGCATAAAATGTGAAATCCATCAAATTTATGTTGCTTACGGCAGCCGAGTTCATCAGACTCATCTCCGCAGTCGTCAAAATCATCACAGGCGTATTGAAGTGGGACGCACTGTCCGTTACTGCACTTGTACTCCTCCTCCGTGCAAGGTACATGTGTGGGTGTTTGACCTAGATGGAGACAATAAATCAGCTCAAGCGGAGATGGAGACATATATCATTCTGTTTGAATTATTAGATGGATAAAGTAATGAATAACTGCAGCGACCTCGTGTTTTTACTCACAGTTCTCCTGTCTTTCATCAGAGCCGTCGCCGCAGTCGTTGACAGAGTTACACAGCTCGTGGCTGTAGATGCAGCGGTTATTGTCGCATCGGAAACGGAACGGAGCCTCACATTCAATGTCCACTACGAATGAACAGAGTCAACGAGCCTGAAGTCAATCCTACAGCAACTTTATATTCTTAATGTTGGAGGTTTTTTTTATTTCTTACAGCAGAGATGCAGCTCCTCGTCTGAGTTGTCTCCGCAGTCGTTGTCTCCGTCACATTTCCAGTGAGGCTGAACACAGATGTGGTTCTTGCATTCAAACAGGAAGGGCGGGCAGTATGTGCCATTGGGAAAACGGGTTGCTGGAAATCAGAGAGGATTGGTCAAAACGTCTGGAAATGTCCAACATGGCCTCTGAGTTTAGTTTCCATCTTATTTTATTCTTGATTTCTTAAAGAGACCCTTCCATTAAAAACGTTTTTTCTGAGGTTTCTGTTGAATATTTTAGCTCCACAGGTGTTCTTACCTTCATAGTGGGTGTGAAAACAGGTCAACAACTTCTCTTTCAGTTTTAATCTCTCAAACTACGCAGGTGGCGATAAAACCCGAGTTCTCCCGAGTCCAAACGGCCTGTATCTGTTTCATCACAACTCCTTTGTTCGTTAGTATTCATCAGCTCCCGCAGTTGAAACCACACCTAGCATGCTGCTAGCTAAAAGCTGTTAGCATAAGACGTAGCAAACAGGAAGACACGACGTCTGACGTTGCCATGCACAGCGGGGCAGGAAACAGTATTCTTTGCTCTCATAGGCTAGTTTGTTAGCCAATCAGAGTTCAGTAAATTAGAATAATGAATATGAACGAGCTGCTGACGAAGCAGCCTGACGGAAGGAGCCGGAACCACCCGAATCTTAACGCAGACAGATTGAAAGGTCTGTTAATCAGTGTTTCCTGACGTTTTTTAAATATAAAATGTTTCATATTACTGGTTAATACTTAAGAAATAACCACAAAGTCCTGAAATGTGTATGAAATGGCCTCTTTAAATAAAATTGGTATTGTTCTCAAGGTTAAGTTGTTGGGTTTTTTGTAAATCCTCTTATTATTGCAAGTGATTTGGTTTCCTGTTTGTTTCACCTCTGGGTTCTTGTTAATGCCTCTCACCTGTCAAACATTTTTACCAGAATCTTGGAAGATAGTCTAGATCATTATATTTACGACTTGTCATGTTTTGATTTTGGCTCATTCTGAGAATTTACCATAGTTTTCTTTGGATCACCCACCTCTGCAGCACTGTATTGTTCTAATAAGGACTAGAGATGGGAATTCCAGCTTGTTCTGAATCAACACTGATGTTTCCTAAACTCTGTAGCTTAAAATTGCTGAAAAGATTTGAATCTTTTTTTGTCCTGTTTTTGTGTCTTTCGTCGTAGAATGAACACTTAGCTGGAAATTTAGCCCAAACCTAATCCAACAGTTTTCACAAGGTGAACACATCTCAACATAACAACAGCTCTCATATATAAGCCAGGACACAAAACCGGTTCATTGCTGAATGGCAAACCAGTAATAAAGATACTTAATTTGTCTTTTCAGTTGCTTGAAATGAGTCACATCCTCCATTTTACAGCTAAAACAATCAAAACAAACATGTGATGTGTTTGTGGAGGGACACTCACGACATGATGTCTCATCTGTGTAGTCCAGACAGTCAGCATTTCCATCACATTTAAAACGTTCAGCAATACAGTGACCACTCCCACACTGAAAGTAACCAGGATGACAAGTCCGCAACTCTGCAACAAACACGACATCAGAAAGATCCAAACGGCATCGTGGTTAAATTATCGAATGAACTTGAAGTTATTTTACAACCATCTTGTCCTGGACTCAATGTAGAGTAGATAGTTTTGTTTTGTAGCAGACTGATTAATCTCCTTTTCAATAACTAACTGTTGGTGGTCCTGTCAGTCTGCACCTCAGACTAGGAGTTTTATTGCTTCTTTGTTTGGTTGCAGCCCCTTCGTTAAACACAAACAGCCCGATCCTGAGCCAAAACAAAGAGCCTCCACTCACCACAGTCCCTTTCATCCGAGTTGTCCTCACAGTCGTTGTCATGGTCACAGACCCAACGGTTGGGAATGCAGCGCAGATTGTCACAACGAAACTCGCTCTCCGTGCACGAGCGTGGCGCTGGTAGAAAACAAGGAAACAAACTAAAGCAAAAGCAGAACTTTAGCCAGTATCTTCATATTTCTAACATTTTCTTTCATGTTTTTGATGTTATACACCAACTGCTAACCAAAGGAAAATTAAGAGCTGCTGATTTCCACTGGATTCGTGAATTTACTTATTTCAAACTCTCTCTTCAGCAGCAGTCAAACAAATCAAGGAGCTGCAACACTTTGTTTTAACGGCAGCTATTCTCCTTTGAGAAGCTCCATTAAACTTATCAGCTGCCATGTTTAAATTCTGCAGGTCAAAGGGTGACGGACTCCTTCACTCCCTCTCTCTGACACGCCGAGGACAGCGTGTTTCTCCAGCAGCTGATAAAACTTCCTCTCTCCCTGCCACGTCCTCGGAAAACCTCGCCAGGGAAACGTTTCCATCGGCTCTTCTTTCTCAAGGGTTCATCAAGCAATTAACTAAAATATAAGTAATGAAGTGCAGCTGGATGTGTGCATCGAGAGCATCACTCACTGCAGCTGCGTTCATCAGAGCTGTCTCCGCAGTCGTCATCTCCATCACACCGCCACCTCAGAGGGATGCAACGATGGTTGTCACAGCGGAAGTCTCCGGTGGGGTCACAGGTCACTTCATCTGGACATAGAAAGGAATCATTACACGTTGCTAAATAAAAATAAATAGAGCTCTTTTTTCCTCTTTTCCATGACTTAATTTCTGATCAGAGAGCTCAAGGTGGTTTTCACATTTAACATTAAATGAGATCAATTAAAGACTTAATCAGAAAACATTGATTTTTGGCAAATACTACAAAAAAATCAAAGGTTTGTAGCATAATGTCCAGTTCTGATCCCTGAAAGTCACTTGTTTTATATGTCTTTTTTCTGCTCTGACACACAGAGTTATTGTTGTTAACTTCTGCAGGAGCAGAAAAACATATAAAACATGCAATCCTCAAGAAAAATAAGGTCACAGACTCAGGATTGTACATTACTCATTATCCAACTGAATTATGAAATTTGTTTAGTTACCACATGGGGGAGCTGCAAAACTGTGATTTGTGTCATGTTAAGTTTGACATGTTTTGTTTAAGTTTATGTAATGAAAAATAATATTAATCTAGTTCATGAGGATAAACTGAATTATAGAAGAAACCAAAAATGTTCATATGAATAATACTAGGTTATTTGGGAAAATAAAATGTGTTTGTGATGAATAAATGCTGATGGATCCAAACAAACATAAATCCATTCAGATCTATATGCTTGTTTTATCCTGTTCAGTGTGATGTGGGTCTGGAATCTATCCCAGCTGATACTGGATGAGAGACAGGACCCTGAACTGGCCTTAAGTCAGTCACAGGGTTAGCAAAGATACTGCACTCCCCCCACCTGGAATCAAATTAGCATCAACTTGACTGGATTAAAAGAGGAAACCTGGAACACTCAAAAAAATCCCAGACAACAAGCAAACCATGATAAATAAAAGATAATCAGGGCTTTGCATTGATAATTTATCATTTCCATTATATCAATGTTGCAAAGGACTTCAACTTAGCTGTTGCACGGTTAGGGTTAGGGTTACATATCAATGCACACACCTGGTTTAGATCATCAACCTTACCATTAAGCTAAAGTTTAAAGATTTTTCACTGCAGAAAATTATTCTGCAACTTTTAATATCATCAATGAGAGCAAAAAAATGTACCAAAACAAGCAGTACAAGGTAAAATAAATAAATAAACACTAGGGTATTTGTGGCTAATTTTTTTTTTTAATGGACAGAAGTTTTGTGCAGTATATCTCAGCTTCTAGCTGTTTTTTAAAATGTCAGTGTGAAATAAAAGAAATGGTGTTTTTTAATTAAAAAGCAAAAGGTCATGCAGGGAGGAGAGCAGACTGCCACAGACAGATGTGTGAGCTCTGCTCATGCCAGTATTCTGAACGTCTGAAGAGGATAAGGCTTCAGGAGACGAGAACCACAGAAGGCAGAGGAGTGCAGCCGAGCTGGTCTGAGCCATCTCTACCACACGGTGCTGAGGAAGGGGGGGTCAAAGATAGCGTTGTGTTCACTAGTCCTGCCCCATAGACTTCCACCTGGCCCATCTTCTGCATTCTTACAGTAAGATTAGCACAGATCTCCCCTCCTGCGCAGTCATAGCACTAATGGAGCAAGAGCCTGTGATAAGAGACGGGAGGGAAGGGCTGCGATCGAGCACGTTCACATCTGAGCAAAGAGACCTATATGAACCCTGCCCCCACGCAGGGACAGAGCAACAACACAGACAACATATAACACATACATGCTGACTCATAGCAATGGACAGCTCATAAATCTGTGGTGCTCACAGGGAGAGGTAAATCCTGGGGGAGGGTGACTCTCCATCAGCACCTCCCTGCACCACAGCTAAACAGGAGGCTGAAATGTTGGCTAATTGCCCTTCATTCACCCCTAAAGAATTCTCGGGTAGATTGATGAAGGATTATTAAAAGCAGCAGTTCTCTCTCTTACAGGTGATTGTTGAAAAGACTCACCACAGCTCTGTTCATCACTGTTGTCTCTGCAGTCGTTGTGGCCATTGCAAACTGACCATAGTGGCACGCAACGGTAGTTGGTCTTGCAGTCAAATTCTGTGTGGTTGTCGCATCGATATGCTGGTCCCACTAGAAAAAAGGACAAATTACCAGACTACAACTTTTGTATAAAGTCGAATAAAATTAATTTAACTTGAGCAAAAGTGACAGTAGTATTGAGAATAATTTTATTAAGATGTACATTTAGTATAAGATCTGAATTAGACACTGTAAACTCACTGCATTCCTCCAGTGGCTCATCTGAATTGTCTCCACAGTCATCATCAACATCACATTTCCAGCTCTGCGGGATGCAGCGTCCGTTGCGGCACTTGAACTGTCCAGGCTGACAGGTCCTGGTGGAGCAGTGAGCTGGGTCTTCATCAGACTGATCACCACAGTCATCCTCACCATCGCATTGCCACGACTCAGGGATGCACCGCTTATTCGCGCATTGCCACTGATGGCTTTCACACTGGTGTGTAGCTGGAAAGAAAACAAGCCAGTCAGCTAAATGAGATCAGATTTTAACTGGAACCTAAAAGACGTCAGCAACTTTTGAACTCACCACACAGAACAGCATCTTCGTCCGAGCCATCGGGACAGTCCCGGTTGCTGTTACACAGGAAGTGTGAGCTGGTGCAGTTTCCATCACCACACTGAAACTGGCCGAGTCTGCAGTGTCGAATCGGGCAGGTGGAGGGCTCATCAGAACCATCTCTACAATCACTCTGACCATCGCATTTCCACCAGATGGGAATACACCTGTTAACATGGAAACAGGATATGAAACCTGAGCTGCTTGGTGTGGATGTTTAACAAAACAAATCAATGAAAATTGTTAAAATATCAGCTGAATTATCATTAAAGACACAGAGTTTAGCATCAATAAACTGCTCTAAAGGTACATATCCTAATACAAGTTTAGTTAAACCTAAAAAACTTACTAAATGCGACAAGAAGATATTTTGTCAATGCAGATTGAGCTATATAATATTAAAAAAATGCATTTAAGATGCTACACATCTAATGCAAAAACAGCTTATATTATATTCCTAATTAATTACCAAAATAAGTATTTACAATAAAATCAAGAAAGTGGGTATTAGAGGGCTGCAGAATGATAAAACAACTAAACAGTCTATTCTGCAATGAAAAATGGAGGTTTAAAATGCTATAATTAGGAAATTCGTGACAAACCGTTCATTGTTTGCACATCTGTACTGGGTGCTGGTGCACATCGGAAGGCATCTGGTCACACCTCCTATTTGAACAGCCAGGAAATGATCGGGGCACTCACAGATGTGTTCTCGCCCCCCGTGACGGATTAGGCACAGGTGAGAGCAGCCGCCATTGTTCAGAGCACAGGGATTGTTTACTATCGGAGGAAGAGCCGTGTCAGTTTACCTCAGCAAGGTAAATAAAAGCTAGCTTTTAAGGTTTTTAACTTACCGATGGGCTGCCTGTAGGGATGGCATACGTGCACGTCAAACGGTCTGTGTGTGGTGTTGACGAGAACTTCCCGACCAGAACCATCATATTTGTTGCCTTTCTCCACGGTGCGTGTGTTCCAGTCAGTCCAATACACAACGTCCTCGAATACAGTCAAAGCGAACGGATGTGGCAAGTTTCCATCATACACTGTGTGTCTGTGTCGACCATCCAGGTTGGAGTATCTGAGAAAGAAAACAAGATTCAGAGGTACACGTGGTTTTTATACAGTGCGCGAAACAAACACATTTACCTCCTGATGAACCTACTCGATGTAATTGAGATGAGCGTCTGACCAGTAGAGTTTGTCGTTGGTGTAGTCGATCGTGATGCCGTTGGGCCACTCGATTTTTGTTGTGATGATGGCCGTTTTATTGGTTCCATCCATTCCAACACGACCAATGAAGGCTTTGTCTCCCCAGTCTGTCCAGTAAACATACCTAACAAGGAGCCAAAGAAAATCCACTCACATTTAGTCAATACAAACATGAATTATGTAGATAAAAACTTCAAGAAACATGATGGTTTGTTTGACTAATTCTATTAAAATTCTAGAATTCCAATGTTTTGTTAAATTCCTCCTTGTGTCATCTGCCATTGTTTATCCTTAACTCCCCTTGCTGTTCGGCATCTCACACCTGTTCCCTATCAGCTGATTTGTCCACCTGCTTCTCATCCAGTAATCACTCCTTCCTGTATAAACAACCCTCCCATTGTTTTTAGATCCCACTGTTTACCCTCACCGTTGCACCATGTTCTGTTCTCCTTTGTGCTACAGTATCATAGAGTTCATGTTTGCTGCCTCAAAAGCCTTTTATCTTTTATTATTAAAACTTTGTTGTACTCCCTTCTTGGCTTCAGATGTCCATAATTTGAGTCAATTTAAAACCTTCACACATGATACATTAGAAATTTGTTGTCAAACTTTTACTTATTTGTCCCAGTGTTAGATAAAGAGATCAGCAGAGGACACATGTCCCAAGAATATGTGAGTGGAGGTTCATGAAAATGAAAAAGATAAGCATATTTTAAAATAAACTGTTGGGAAATAGAACAAATGCGTCTGAAAGGACTGTTTGAGTGAAAAAAGAAAAAGGTCAAATTATTATTATTTTTTTTTTGCATCATATAAGCTTTTTTCTCACCCATATTTGGGATGTAGGACAATGCCTCTGGGATTTTCAAAGCAGTAGGTGTTATTGACATCAACGCAGTGCTCAGCCAGTTTCCTGACAAATCGACCATCCAGTTCAGACACTTTGAGACAATCTAAGAAACTGTCCACCCAGTACAGCTTCCTAGCTACCCAGTCAACAGCAAGGCCCTCTCCATGCAGGACTCCATTGACCACCACCTCTCGGTTACTGCCATTAAAAGACATCCTCTCTATCACTCTGCGGCTCACATCTATCCAATAGAGGCGCCTGTCGACACGATCAAAGTCCAACGCAACCACACTGGTCAGGCCCTGCAGAATGAGTGAGTACGCCTGCCCATCTGTTGACAGGTTCCTCAGGTAGTAGCGGTTGCTGAAGATGAGGTAAGGTGAGATGTTGCTGTTCTGACGGCAGCTGCGACCATCTGGTTCTCTGAGGAATCCCGGAGCGCACTTGCAAACATAGGAGCCAACAGTGTTTTCACAGAGCTGGCTACATACGCTCGGTGTCTCAGAACACTCGTCAACATCATCGCACGTTTTGCTGTCAGACATGAGACGGTAGCCAGGACGACAGGTGCAGATGAAGCTGGTGGGAGTGTCAGTGCAGTTCTGATCACAGTGGTGAACAGATGGGTCTGTGCATTCGTTGATACCTGAATGAAGTCAGAGAATGGACAAATTATTAGGAAAGAGATTGTCTTTTTCCTTCTTTTCCTCCCCGTCTGCATCAGTAGGAATCTTGTTACACTCACCACATCCTTTCTCATCACTGTTGTCGGAGCAGTCGTCATTTCTGTCGCACACTTTGCTCGGAGAAACACAGTGTCCATTTTCACATCTAAACTGTTCAGGCGGGCAGGTGGGTGCTGGTGTATGACACGTGTGTTCGAGCTCATCGGACTCGTCCCCACAGTCGTTGTCTCCATCACAGACAAAGTCGTGTGATATGCAACGACCGTTCTGGCAGGTGAACTGGTGCGACTGACAAGGCTGGTAGGTGCAGCCCTGCTCATCGCTGCTGTCTCCACAGTCATTACGACGATCACACCTTAAAAAAAAGTCACAGATGGTGAACTTACAGAAAAACTCCCAACAAGTTTAATTTCAAATATTCTATATCCAACCTGTAGGCACTACGTATGCAGAGGCCATTACTGCAGGTGAACTCATTGATGCCACAGGATCTGTGAGTGCAGTTTTGGCTTTCATCTAATGCATCTGCACAGTCTGCATCTCCATCACACACCCAGTCATGCGGAATGCATTTCCGCTGAGGTGGTCGGTTGTTTACACAAGTGAACTCTGCACTTGAGCACGTGCGATTGGCTGGGAATACAATAAAATCAGAGACAAGGATTTGCAAGAAGTTAAATTATGTCGCTGACATATTTTAGAGATCCAAACATTCCAAACTGTATTTCGTTTGAAGTTGAGTCTCCCACTGAGGCTCAAGCTTTACTCAAGTCTTTAGCTTCAGGCATCGTATTTTTGAAACACACTGGTGAAATATAAGAATCTTGATCCACCCTGAGCCAGAATGCCAGAGAAAAGAGACATGCACAAAGTAACGAGTGAGGCAGGAAAAATCAGGAATGTCAGCTCCTTGGATTGGAAAACTTTTACAAGAGACTAAGATGCTGGGCTGCTGGCTTTTCTACAACACTTCCCTAGCGGTGTGTCAAAATCCTGAATAGGAAAAGCATGTGGGGAGCAGGAGATGGCAAAGACAGGAAGTCGTGGAGAAAAAAAAAAAGCAAGGGAGGTTGAAGACATGATGGAATAGTAAGCAAAGAGAGGTAAAGAAACTGCATACCACAGTTGTGTCTCTGATCTTCATCGCTCAAATCACCACAGTCATTGTCTCCATCACAGATCCACGATGAGGCGATGCACCTGCCATCATCACAGCGGAACTGATCTGGGTTGCAGGTTCTGACCAGGATGGCTGCGGAGATGAACCAAATTCTTTTAAACTCCACAGCAGCAAGTGCAACTGGTTGTGATTGGAAAATTCTATTTTCACCTCTTGTAAAAGAAAACCTTTTTATTATGAAATGTTTACCCTGTTTGTAATGACCATTATTTTAGGTACTTCCCCCCCACAGCTTTTAAACTTACAAAGGAGGCACAATACAACACTGGCAAAGCATTCAAAATAGTCATGGCAACTCCACATTCCCATGCATGGTGAGCTATCTAAACAAAAGCCAAAGTGAGGCTCTGTAACCCCTGATGGATAAAGAGAGGGGGAGGTGCTGTTTGTCTGGGGACACTGAAGGGCGTCACCACAGAGGAATGCAGCCCACAATAGGAGGCCTGACTGACCACATCATCAACAAAGAAATACACCACTGACTCGTACTCTCTGCTACATCACTCACAGGAGTCTCTCACACAGAACAGATGCAGACTGCCTGACAGACACCGATGCACAATGACCAAGCAGCTGATGAAAGGGGTGGGGGCTGCGCCACAAAGCTAAGGAGCTCATTTCGGGTGTGAGAGAGTTACGCGACACTCACTGCAGGAGAGGGGTTCATCAGAGCCGTCAGAGCAGTCTGACCCTCCATCACAGTACCAGTGAGCGGGGATGCAGCGGCCATTGGAGCAACGAAACTCACTCTGGGAACAGGTGGATGCAGCTATGTAGGAAATATAGAAAAAAATGAAGTCACATGGTAGAATTGATCTATTAAATGTGGCTAAACAAGAACTAAGCAGCAAAAGGACGCTTTACAATGTATGTTCAAATTGATTTCTGGGTCTTGCACAAAAGGCTTCACAAGTAATAACATTCACAAAAATATTCCCAAAATAACCGACACAAGAAAATAAAAATATTTTACATCTTGTTTTACAGCATACACAAAGTACAATGTTAATGTAAACATTATATAATAGCTATAATATATAGACAATTATATATGTAATGCTATATAAGGGGGGGTGGCATAAAATAGAAATGAGTTAGTCCTTTTTGTCTTATCCAAATAATTAATTAACTGACTTTAATGTGATCAGAATTCTGTTTCTGCATCTACATAATAGTTCAGTAAATGTGATTTTTTTTCAGTAGAAACAATGTCAAAATACAAACTGAGATAAATGCAGGGAGATGGGACATGTTAAAAAAATATAATGTAAGGTAGAGCTACATTTAGCACATGAAACACATTATATTCAAACTGTTTGTATATTTACCACAATGTGTCGGGCTCTCATCACTCATATCCCCACAGTCATTGTCTCCATCACACAGGTATGAACGTGGGATGCAAATGTTTGTAGACTGACATTTTGTTTGCTCTGGCTGACAAGTTCTCTCCGCTGGAATGATCACAGATTTAAACATATTTAGGACAAACAGTAAACACAAATCTCGCTTTAATCCTTGCGGTCGTACTCACGGCAGTTCTGCTCATCAGAGGTTCCGTTGTCATAACAGTTGTTAACGCCGTTGCATACGTAGTCTTTCGAGATGCAGCGGCCGTTGTTGCAGGTGAACTCTGTGTTGGGATCACAGGGTCTGAACAGGCAGCCCACTTCATCGCTGTTATCTCCACAGTCATCGTAATGATCACAGCGATAGTGGTAAGGAACGCAACGTCCGTTCCCACAAGTAAAAACTGTAGGTTCACATGTGTGGAAGGCTGCCGATCAGAATCAAGAAGTCAGAGATAAGAATACCAGGAAGTGAGTTTAGGAGAACTGGTATATACATTTAATGAGGCTAATTTTACCTGACAAGGCAATAAAGGAGGACAGCAACTGTGGGACTGCATGCAAAGACAAGTGCATTGATTTATGTTAGTGTAGATTTTGTTATTAAAAAAGAGGTGCAAGACAAATGAAATTCAATCACAAAGTGCAAGAATACACACCAGTATAGCTGAAGATTGGGTTATGGCCCATGAAAGAAACTTGATAGAGCAAGACAAAGAACGTGACATGTTAGTACTGAATTTGACTATGAGAATGATTATCACCAGGATGTTTTGTGATTATACAGCTTTGAAAAAGAGGAAATGGAATTCGGGAGCAAATGTAATGAATATTATTTAAAGATCACCCTACCACAGACCCTTTCCAACTCATCGCTGCCGTCTCCACAGTCGTTATCATTGTCACATTTCCACTGGGCTCGAATGCAACGGCCGTTCATACAGGTGAACTGCCCTGGCTGACAGCGAGTCCCATTATCAGGGATACAATACTTATTGTCTGCCAGATACCATCGCCCCTCTGATGGACACTGACACTCGGCTCCATTAGGTCCTAACAGGACAAAATTATTTACAAAAAGAATATCAAATCATGCACAGGGTTGATTGACTGTGAGTCAGCTTATACCTGGTGTGCAGATGTGGCTGCAGCCTCCATTAAAGCGCTGACAGGGACTGTCACACTGTTGCTGCTTCCTGCTGGCTAGAACATGGACGTCCATTGGTCGGGATGGAAGATTCTGAATCATAAGCCTCTGGCCAGAACCGTCATGCTTGTTGGCCTGATAGATGCTGCGGGTGTTCCAGTCTGTCCAATAGATGAACTGACCAAACATGGACATGGCAAACGGGTAGATGGCTGTGCTGACTATGACCTCACGGTTGGATCCTGTGAGAGAGGATCGCTCAATCTTCTGTCTAATGGCAAAGTAAAATGATGGAGGAGGCTTTTTAGTACAAAGATAATGTAGCAGATACAACAAAATACAGAGTTCAAGAGTGGTATATTATAGATCTTACAAACTAGCATCTGCCCAGTAAAGCCTTTCCTCTTCATAGTCCAGGGTCAGACCATTAGGCCACACCAGACTGCTGTTCACAATCTCTGATCGGAAGTTTCCACCCAAAGTGGCTCGTTCAATCTTTGCGTGGGTTCCCCAGTCCGTCCAATACATATATCTTTGTAACATGGGAAAAAATAACTTTAAAATGTCCGTTTTTTTTCTTTTAAAGAGGGTATGCTGTGCAGTTCTTACCCCCTGCAAGGATCCAACATGATGGCCCTTGGTCTGGACACATGGGCGATGATAGTTCTTTGTGCACCATCTACTCCCATAGAGCTGATGCTCTGGTTTACATAGTCACTGTAGTAAATTCTTTTGTTAATCCAGTCATAGGCAATCCCATCAGGAGCCCCGAGGTCTGTCAAACCATATAAGCCACAAAATAATTTCTACATTTGCTATTGCTCAATTAACAAATTCAACAAGTGGTAAACTTACCTGAAGCTACAACAACAGGAGCTGAAGTGGGGGAGGACAGGCTGATGTAACTGATCTTGCTTGCTCCTGCTCCTGAACTCTGGGTGAAATAGATCCTATTATCTGATAGGTCAAAATCCAGAGCCACTGAGGTACGAGGCACGTTGACAACAGGAAAGGGCACTGCATGGTCCTCAGGATCAAGGCGCAAGCTGCGTACTGTGCTTTCAGTCGTGTAAATGAGGTAATCCTCCTTTGACATCTCACAGCTCTCTTTATCTGCTGCAAGATCCCCAAAAGCACAGCTGCACTTTTTATTCTGTGTGCCTGTACTAGAGCCTGGAAGGGCGAAGCAAAAGTGGGCACAACCTCCATTGTTCTCTATGCAGGGGTTGTAGTTCAGCTCCTGGACACTGGTGGGCTGAGTCTGACTGTCAAAGACTGTTATATCCCTGAGCATGTTGATGTTGTCTCTAATCACAGCAGGAGGTTCTGTGTTTCCTGGCTCCTTGCTTGCTTGGAAAACCTTCTTGAGGTTTCTGTCCACCCAAATGATGCTATTCCCAAACACTGTAATCCCGTAAGGAGTTGGGTAGCGACTGCCGAACCTGATGATCTCTGTCTCTCCTCCATGTGGACTGATTCGAGCAATCATATCTAGAGAGTCATCCACCCAGTACAGATAGCCAGTTTGCCAGTCCAGAGCAAGGCCCCGTGGGGTGATAATCCCAGAAGAAACTAAAACTGTGCGGTTGGTTCCATCCAGAAGCACTCGTTCAATTTTGGGATTCTGACCGTAATCAGCCCAGTACAGGTATCTGTTTCTGGGGTCAACAACGAGGTGTCGTGGCATATCCACCTGGGTCTTCAGCAGCACCCTTCGGAAAGTTGTGTTCAGACGCAATACCTCGACATAGGTCTCAGTCAGGAAGGCGTTGGTGAAATACAAATTACCTGAGGACAGGTAAAAGTTGTTGTATACCAAATATTTGAGCTTGTAAGGTGTTTTCATCCCCCTAGGCTTTTGAATTATGCTAAGTAGGCTAAGTATTTTCCTATTTTTTAAGCAAAAAACCTTTTGCTGGGTTTTATTACATGCTCTTTCTAGATCTAACAGATTTTTGTTCCTATGTTAGGGGATTGAGGGGACTCTATGCCAAACATCCTTAAATGAGCTTACCTGCAGCCCAGTCCACAGCAATGCCTCGAATTCCATTGCGTCCTATTCCAGATGTAACTATACTATGTAATCCTGACCCATCCGGTTTTATCCGTCTGACTCCATTTTGTATCGCCATAGTGCTGCTAAAGTCACACCAGTAAATGAAACCAGAAGCCATGTGCACATCAATGTGGAGAGCATTACGGCCTGTAAGACAATATTTTAATACTCAGTTACCTTGCTTATGTTCTTTAATGTAACATTTTTCTCAAGAATTAATCCTCATGATGGTCTATAAGAGTCACTGACCTCGTCCAGCTACAGGAACCATGGCCTCAGAGTGATCTGACTCTTCCAGACTGAAGCCTTTAATAGCAGATAGAGTGGAGATGACAATGTAGGACTTGTAGGGAGCACAGGTCCTGTTGTCAGAGTTAAGTTTAAAACCTGTTGCACATGCACAGGTGAAGAGACCCCGTGGTCGAGGCAGACAGAGCTGTTCACACATTTCTGGGTTGTCAGCACAGCCATTAGATGTACCTGCAGAAGCTGAGTTTGTAAAGGAATTCCAGAGTGATGAATACAAGAAAAAGAAACGACAGGAATCAATATGAAATAATGCAAATAAAATGATGATGAGTGACTGTGCTACTCACTCTCTCGAAAGTGAGCTTTTAGGACCCTGAGTCCAGACACATTGTCTCGCAACACAACCTTGTTGGCCCCAGTGGACTTGTCCACACGCTCTATAACTTCAAAGTCACGGTCGGTGAAGTACAGGTAACTCTGGTAAACAGCTACGCCCCAGGGGTGAGACAGGCCTGTCACGATGGTGATGCGGTTGCTTCCATCTGGATCTCCACGCTCAATCTATAGCAATTTAATGTACATATTAAGATTAATATGGGTTTTGGAAATAATTATTGTAGAATTTAGGTACATTGTTTATCCAAACTAACAGAATTTGAGAGAGAAGTTAAAAAAACTCACTTTTCCAGTGCTTGTTACTGCCCAGTACAGCTTATTTTCTTTGATGTCCACAGTGATGAACTCGATGTGGTCAAGATTTTGGGTGAACAAGTTAACGGGATTCATGCCGTCCATGTCTGCAGACGCCACCTTAGCAGGGATACCACTCTCCGTTCCCTGGTCTGTCCAGTACAGCTTACTAAAGATAAATAGTTAATTTCGATTATTTTATTTTAAAGTTATTTAAACATACAGAAATGGTTTAATATTTAATCCAAGTTGTTGTGGTCAAAAATTATAAGTAAAAAATAACTTTTAAAGAAATAAAACACAAGTTAATATAAGTTATTTTAGCAAAACTAGACTGAATAGTTCAGCAGTGTCCTTATTCTTCCTTGATTGTAAGTCGCTGAGGTTTTAGATTGCAGCCTGTTATTGAGTAACACTTGCTGAGATCTCTCTAGGGGGAAAACAGATGGTGATGTGGAGGCTGACAGAGCTCAGTAGTTGTGGATTTAAGTGGCTGTGCCAGGACGGTGTTAAATGGGGCTTACCCACGTGCTGGATCCACTGCAATGCCAACAGGACTACCAGCGCCAGTCGGAGAGCCGTTATTAGTGATTAGAGTTTTCCGGTACTGGACTTCCCCTCTCAACTTTAAAACCTGGAGAAACAAACAATATATAGCTAAATAAATGAACAAACAAGAAAGTAAATGCAGAAGCACATATGTAAACAGATATATTACAGTGAAATTGTTTAAGTTTAAAGATCAGTTGCTTTGGCTTACTTTAGTTTGATTTGGTTTGGCTTCTTTTGGGTTTTTTTCTTTTTTGGTTGGCTTAATTTAATTGTCCAGTTGGTCCATCAGTTAGGCTAGTTGGTTTTGGGGATCAGCCTGATTTATTGGTTGGTTTGTTTGGGTAGGTGCAAGGTTGATCTGGTTTATTGGCTGGTTGTTTTGGTCAGTTGGTTGGTTTTTGGTTAGTTTGGTTGTTTTTGGTTAGGTGAGTCAGTCAATAAGTTTGGTTGGGGGGTAGTTGGTTGATGAGTTTTGTTTATTATATGGTTATTTGGGCTGGGTGGTTGGTTTGGTTTGATTTGTGGGTCAGTTGACCATTTTGGTTGGCTGCACATGCACAAGTTGGTTGGTGGGTAGGTTGGCTGAGGTGGGTCAAGAGAGAGACCAAAGAGGAGATATTACATGCATCATACATGTCAACCTTGAGAGTTCAGAATTAGGGAGACATTTATGGAAAATTTAGGGAGACTGTGGCTGAGGTGCGCTGGAGCGGGGGGGTGGGGTTGCGATAGTAATAGTGTTGCGTTGCAGTGGGGTGGGACCGTTTGCAGCATGTAATTTGTCCTTCAGGTGTTATCGCGATAAATAGCTGATCAGAAAAAACGTACGCCGGAAAGTGTCGGAAATCGGGAAATTCGGGAGAAAGTTGGCTTCGGGAGATTTTCGCGAGGGGCACTGAAATTCGGGAGTCTCCCAGGAAAATCGGGAGAGTTGACATGTATGATATGGATGTAGTGAAGGAGGACATTGGTTGGTTGAGGTTGAGAGAAGAAGATGCAGAGGACAGGGTAAGATGGAGATAGATGACTTGCTATGGAGACTCATGAAGGGAGCAGCTGAAAGAAAACAAAGAAGATCTTACCTCAATAGATTGTGTAGCTGGATTGGTGTAATACAGGTTCTCTGTTATCCAGTCCAAGGCCAATCCAACAGGTGAGCCAAGGATGGCTGCAGGGGCAAATTCTGTCCTGTTAGTACCATCTGACTTCACCCTGTGGATTTCTCCCTAATGGGCAAATGCATAATACCAACATCTTCACTAAATTGAATATGTTCTAACAAAAAATTTACTACATTTATTCTGTTAACCTCTTATAGAGAAACAAGCTTTAAACTAAACTAAAAATGAAATTCATCACCATAGCAACTGCTTCTCTGCAACATTACATGGTTTCTCTTTTACTATAGCAAGCAGGAAAGGCAGATGTATTCACTTACAGGATGCTCTACCCAGTAAATTGCATGTTCACTGTCATCAAAGTCGACATCATAGCCGTTTTGGAGGCCAGCAACAGGAACCATGGCATCGTTGGTCTTATCTTCAGGGTTGAGTGGAATGCCATAAATGATGCTGTCTCTCACAACCACCAAAAAAGGATCCTCAACTAAAAATAAAAAAAGACCCATATCAACCGATTTGCAAAACAGGAATTAAGAACTCAATTGCTGTCTGTTTTTCCTACACTGCATTAGAAATCTGCAATTCCATCATTTAAAAATTACAAAACAAATTCTGAAATAGAACAAGGCTGGCAGAACTCAATGATTTGGTATGGTAATTAAAACTAAGTGCGTAATGTTTGGCCCAAATTAGAAATCTGAAGCTACATGGGCTTTATCTATAAAGAGGATTGACTGGTGAAAGCTGGTTCCACAATCTGATTTGCTTTGTCATCAGAGATTAGAGTAAATGGATGGTTGTAGGGCATTTTCATTCTTGGGTAATCATTGCCTTCTGGGGGAGATTGCCTTCTGCTTGGTTTGAAGGGGGGTGAAACCTGAGATGAGTCAAGCTACTGACCTACAACAAACTCCTTGGATCTTCAATTAAAGGTCCCTTGTCTTCTAGAGACAGTGAAAGACAAGCTTATATGTCTCTTAATATTTGTGACTGGAACAGCAGTTTACAAGAGAGTCTAAATGGGAGGCTGTTGACAACTAGCTGGACCAATCGATAACACTGAGACACTAAGTTCAAAGATTTCTCCTCTAAGCAACATAAACTTGTACAGAAAGAATGCAAGGATCTTCATTTCCGCAAAGAAGAATTTTGCTTTTCTATGACAGCCATTATTTATAAGATGAATACCTGATGAATACACCAACTTCATCTGACCTAAATTCCTTTTTTTATCATTCATAGTGATGAGTGTTTTTCTGTTTTTGGCAGCATGCATACCTCTAGTGCAGGTAAACTGGTCAGCTGCCAGAGTCCAGCCTGAGGGGCAGGCACACGAATAATATCTTGGTCCCACAGCAGAAAGTAGACAGATATGAGAACAGGGGCTCCTCAAGCAGAGATTCTGTCCTACAAATTGTCCAATCAAACAGACAGGTGAGTAATCAGCATTGGTTTTCACTGGTTTGTATTACACGCTGGCTACAACCAAGCCAGTTCCAGCTAGCACTGATGCATAACAGATTGGATTATGTTCAGTATCATTATCATACCTGCTGGCTGCCTGGCTGGGTGTACAGTCACCAGACCCATGGGCTGAGGGAGGTTGAACAGCATCACTGTCTGGTTTTCGCCGTGCCACTTATGAGCTCGCATCACTCGGTTGATGTATCTGTCGGTCCAATAGACAAAATCCTCAAAAATGGTTATTGCGTGGGGATGTTGCAGTACCTTTTTATAGAAAGTGGCAAAAGAAAAAAAAGGTTGCGTCTTACACGTGTAATTAAAAAGAATATAAAACATGTTCTGTTTGTGTTTAGATCATCAACATTAATAATTAAATAATCTATTTTATCTCACCAAGTCACTGGCAAGAACTTGTTTCCTGTTGTTGCCGTTGTAATCGCAGTAATCAATGAAATCCAAATAAGCATCAGCAAAGTACAGCAGATTGTTCGGATAGTCAATAGTTAGCCCATTAGGCCAGTACAGTTTGCTGCTGATGATTGCTGTCCTCAGTTTCCCATCCATGCTTGCCCTCTCAATTCGGGGGTTCCTCCCCCAGTCGGTCCAAAACATTAGGTGAACACTACAAAAAAAGTATTTTAATACCATAGTACCGTATCACAGTAAGTGGAATATATATTATATTAAATCACTTTCTAACCTGTCTCTAGGGTCAAGCACAAGCCCTCGAGGGTTGGTGACGTTTTCACTGACTAATACAGTGCGATGGGTACCGTCCAGCTTAGACACTTCGATTGTTTCCAGAACGTAGTCAGTCCAGTACAAGTTCCTGCCCACCCAGTCTACAGCGAGGCTCTCTGTCACAGTCACTCCACTATCGAATATCTATTCACAAAATTCAGATTTTCACTCATGAAACATAAAGTTCAGGGTAAAAGCTCTGGTTCACTGGGCCTTACCACAGTTCTATCACTGCCATTTTGGTGACAACTCCAGATTCTGTCCTGGCTTGTATCTGACCAGTACACACGACTGGAGACGGAGTCAAAATCAAGGGCAACAATGTTGCGTCCATCTCGAACCAGTGACCGAATGACATTAGGTTGAGCGGTTATGTCGTCTTGCACAATTTGATTTCGACTGGCCACAAGCAGGAACGCCTGCCGCGAATCTAGAAAAACACAAACATCCAACCTCTGTTACTTTTTCCATTTTCATGCTAATGACAGCACTTATGAGTTTTTCTGTGGGGACCACAGCCATACAACTAGACTGTTAAACAGACCCTATTAAATGACAGTCCTCGGGGAATGCACTTTTGTCCAAATAATGTCCTATTGTATTGCAAAGGCTTTTAGCCGGTTATCTGTGGGGAAGAGGAGCTCATGTCAGGCACGCTCCCCCATAAACAGCCCTTTGTTTGTGATTATGTTCTAATTACACTGTTGATGGCCAGTGACTGACATATATGTTATTTGTCTTATCTTCCGAAATCAGAGGAGCTAAGAAAGACAAGGGAGAACAAAAGACTGTCTGGCCGTCTGGGGCCAAGCTCCCCTTTTATTGTGGCTCCTTCCCAACAGCTGGCGAAGTGGAAACAACAGAGATATGTGTTTCAAAGGCAAAATATGCTAAAGCTCAAATCACTGCAGGACTGATAATGAAAGCATGTCATTTCATTATCAAATCATAGGTCGTATACATTCCATGCAAAGCTGAGTTGAGGCATATCTTTTCTCACCTGATGCCTTGCAGGTACGTTGGTCAGCTTCGAGCGTGTAGCCATCCTGGCAGTGACAGCGGAAAGACCCTCTCTCATTAAAGCAGTGTTGACTGCACAGTCCTGGGGGAGTACACTCATCAATGTCCTTGCAGGTTTTGGAGTCATTGCTGAGTTGATAACCCACAGGGCATGTGCACTGGGCCCCAAATGGCCCTTGGATACAACCATGTGTGCAGCCAGCATTGTTATCAGAGCAACTCTCCTGATCTGTGATGAATGTAGGAAAAGAACCATTTAGAGATAAAATCTAAAACAAAGTTTATTGAATGCATGTTGCTCTCTAGTAATGATGGACAGCAAAAGCAAAAACTACTTCCACTGCTTAGAATTGTTATGTGCATAAATTATTTGTATTTATAAATGCAGTACACAGTGATTAATGACAACGTATGACAAGAATCATAAATGAAGATATTAAATCTGTTGAAAAAAAAAACAGAATCAAAACTAACTGCAGCATTTCTACCAATGATTTAGAGTTGGTTCCTACCTGGTAAAGGTTCATCTGAAAATTGTGAGAAAGGCAAGAAGGGAAAAATCACAGATCATTTTCAGGTTAATAACGGGACAAATCACACACATGCTTGATTCAAACACAAGAATACAAAGTCAAGTGGGTGACATTCAACACAATTATTTCATGAAATGAAGCCGCTGCTCTTCGTGTATTAAATGAAAAGTGAAATTAAATCAAATCAGTTAGATCATTATCATTTTTGCAATAAGACGTGTGAATATTAATGAAAACATTCAGACCCCAGTTTAAAACAAATACACATAACTTGTTGAATCAATACATATAACGCAGAAAAAGTTCTAACACAATTCTATTTTAGTTCTATTTTACAACTTTACACATATACTGTACATGTCCTCTTTTTTGTTAGGGTTAAATCTAATTCTTTTTAACTTTGTAAATAAAACAAATGTCCACCTTCCTCTGAGTTTTTATGTTAATACATAGGTTTAGTCAGATTAGTTTGAATTCACTCTACAAAAGTTAAGAAATTCAGTGAAACAAAGATGAATCTTGTTTTATGAACAAATAATTTGTTGCGTATTTTTCTAGATGAACAATTGAAATAGATTTAACCAAAACAACAGTATTGATACCAGAAAGTTCCTGATAAAATTTAAAAGGCACCTGCCACTTAGTGCTCGATAATATAAATAAATCTTCCAGAAACTTTGAGACATTTTTATAAAGCCTCCACCAATCAGGATCAGGTTTTCCTGCCTTTACTTGTGAAAGAAGAGATGGTGTGACAGCTGTAATTTTAATAAAAGGGGTAAACAGAAGAGCTAATGTTATAATGGGAATTGTGGCAGAACAGCAGAGAAATTGGCCTAATTCATTTAACATTTTGAACCAAATGGTAAAAATATGAAAAAACTGCTCTAGTAGTTTATTAAAATCCAGTGTGATGAGTTTAAAGTTGGAATTAAATCTGTAGGTGAAATCGTCTGGATGTAGTAAGCTGTTCAATAGAAAACAGGATTCAGCAGGGATTTTTGGGATTTTTGGGAAAATCAACCAAGAAAATCCAAAAAGTCCAACTGTGATTTTACCAAAACTCTAAAAGACATGAAAAAGGTGCCTTAATATTATCTATTGTCTGAAGGGCAGTTTAAAGTTTGAATGGAGTCTATTTTAGAGTTTATATTTGTCTTGAAGAATTAATAAAAATTAATTTAAACAAAACAATAATACTGATATTGTGCATAAAACCAAATAATTTCTTTAACTAATCATGAAAAATGATCTTAACCAAACCTGTATGTATTTCTGTAAGGTTTACATTAAAAAAACAAAGTGTATTTCTATTTGTCCAACATATGCCCCAGCTGTTTTTTCTTTTTTTTTTCTTGATTGTTTGATGATAGAAGCAGAGGATGCAACTTACTGCAAAGTGGAGACTCATCAGCACCATTGGGGCAGTCGGGTGTGTTGTCACACACCGTGGTGAGATTGATGCAAACACTGTGGCCGGGACACTGCCACTGCCAACTCGGACAACTGAAAGGCGGCGTAGGACAATCTCTTTCATCACTCATGTCCCTGCAGTCGTTGTCGCCATCGCAAATCCAGCTGTTTAAAACGCAGTTTCCATTATCGCAGCGGAAGAGCGTGGAAGGGCAGGTGCGGGGTGGACAAGCGTGGTGCTCGTCACTGCCATCCTGACAGTCTGGGTGACCGTCGCACTCCCATGTGGATGGAACGCAACTCCCATCTGACTGGCACTGAAACTCACTCTCATGGTGGCACATCCCAGGGGGCCTCGTAGCTGATAAAAATGAAGAAACGCCACAAATAAATTCATAATGTAGTTTGTTATTGTGCAAGAGAATATAATAACTTGCGCTAACAGTCAGTATACGTACGACAGTTCCTCTCATCAGAGTGATCACTGCAGTCAAAGACTCCGTCACAACGATAGAAGGAGTTGATACACTGGTGACCACCAGCGCACTTGAACTCACTCACAGTGCAGTTGTAGACTGAAAAATCCACAAGAGTATGTTAATGCCAACATGAAATATTTCTCCAGTTGTATTGAACTCAACTGCTGCTCAACAAAGCTAATAGGAGCAATAAACTAAGAGGCTTAGCAAATACTTGTTGAGTTTTACAGAGGATTCAATTAACCTTTACAACCTTTTCATAGCATCTAACTCACAAAAAAGGTGTTTCTAATTCTTTGAATCAAGTGACCAAAATGAACATTTCTTTTAATTTTGCAATTGGCATCAATTTAAGTTAAAAAAAACTTGCTCAAATACACATTTGGGCTAAAATTGAACATCTAATTTATTTAAAGGTGATATACCCGATTTCAGATTGCCTAGCTTAGAATGTCAACAAATGTAAACAAAGTCACAGAACTCTCAGCCCCTCCCGTCAGGTAGAATTCCTAAGCCACGCCCCCCAGGTTTGGAAACACGCGTAGCCCCAGAAGACGACCGAGTGCAAGACATTGGTTCGCAGTTCATTCAAGTAAGTGAAAACAATATAACAACAAACACCTGACATTAATTGTTACTTTGTCCTGAACCTGACGCGGAACCAGCCAGCAGCTGTTTCTCCTGCTGTGACATGGCAGAGCGGCGAACACTCCCAGCAGTGGTGTGCTGCGGTAATATGTCTCAGTTTTTTAGGAGCACAGAAGCCAAATAAATGCGAATGTCCGTATGGCTGGAGAGACTGTCCAATCATTCCTTTCGGGCTGAACCATTTGATTGGTTGATGTTTATAGACAAATACGGGAGAACCACTTTGTTTTTGTTTGTTTCGTTTTTTTTTTAAACTTATTTTTATCCATTCTGTGTTAAAATGTTTTTAATGGGCAGGAAAAAAAATATGTTAAGCTAATTTGTTATGCAAATTAAGGATAGCAGCTTTAATTTCTGTTGAGTCTAGAATGCTACTTACTGCATCCCTGTTCATCTGCTCCATCCACACAGTCTCTATCACCATCACAAACATAGTTCGGGTCTATGCAGCGATGATCCGGACACTGAAACTGTCCTGGATGGCAGGTACCCCCCAAATCTGTTAACACACATTTTAAACATGAATATAAACCTCTTTTCTCATCGTTTCCTGCTCAATACAAGATGTTTCTATTAAACACAAATAATGCTTTTAGAATGTTAGAATTACATCACGTTTAGTGTTATCTGATACTATAAAACACTTAAAAATGGGGAAAAGGACTAATTTACCGCTTTACAAAATAAAACACGCACATGAAATGTACAAGAGAGAATTTAACTAAGATCACATATAAAAAGTATGAAATCATGAGCAACTTTATCCCAAATATTTGGTTTTTAATATGACCAAATCCATCTGAGATATTTTTTATCAAAATATGATTTGAGGGCCACTTCGAACAATCTTAATTTAGCCTTTGCTCTCCACAAATTAAAATAAACAAAACTTAAATATATCAAAAGACATAAAGATTGTATAAATAAAATTGTCTGAAGACAGTGTAAATGGAACTTCTCTGGTATTTAAATCTAAAGTTTTATTGTAAAAGAAAGACTGAGATTTTCTTCTCAGGTTAATGAGTTCTGCATTTCTGCGTACTGGAAGAGATTAAGAATAAAGAATAAAAAAAAAAGATTTGTATTTTTACAAGCAGTGTGTCTGTAAGCTCAGACTAGATCTCACTGTTTAGGAAGATGTTTTTCTAACAACTGTTATTAAAAAATTG
>SSNP01000002.1:2313480-2327280 GCA_006937955.1 Pachypanchax playfairii | reverse complement strand
TTTTTAGGAGCACAGAAGCCAAATAAATGCGAATGTCCGTATGGCTGGAGAGACTGTCCAATCATTCCTTTCGGGCTGAACCATTTGATTGGTTGATGTTTTTAGACAAATACGGGAGAACCACTTTGTTTTTGTTTGTTTCGGTTTTTTTTTAAACATATTTTTATCCATTCTGTGTTAAAATGTTTTTAATGGGCAGGAAAAAAAATATGTTAAGCTAATTTGTTATGCAAATTAAGGATAGCAGCTTTAATTTCTGTTGAGTCTAGAATGCTACTTACTGCATCCCTGTTCATCTGCTCCATCCACACAGTCTCTATCACCATCACAAACATAGTTCGGGTCTATGCAGCGATGATCCGGACACTGAAACTGTCCTGGATGGCAGGTACCCCCCAAATCTGTTAACACACATTTTAAACATGAATATAAACCTCTTTTCTCATCGTTTCCTGCTCAATACAAGATGTTTCTATTAAACACAAATAATGCTTTTAGAATGTTAGAATTATTAATTAATATCACATTTAGTGTTATCTGATACTATAAAACACTTAAAAATGGGGAAAAGGACTAATTTACCGCTTTACAAAATAAAACACGCACATGAAATGTACAAGAGAGAATTTAACTAAGATTACATATAAAAAGTATGAAATCATGAGCAACTTTATCCCAAATATTTGGTTTTTAATATGACCAAATCCATCTGAGATATTTTTTATCAAAATATGATTTGAGGGCCACTTCGAACAATCTTAATTTAGCCTTTGCTCTCCACAAATTAAAATAAACAAAACTTAAATATATTAAAAGACATAAAGATTGTATAAATTAAATTGTCTGAAGACAGTGTAAATGGAACTTCTCTGGTCTTTAAATCTAAAGTTTTATTGTAAAAGAAAGACTGAGATTTTCTTCTCAGGTTAATGAGTTCTGCATTTCTGCGTACTGGAAGAGATTAAGAATAAAGAATAAAAAAAAAAGATTTGTATTTTTACAAGCAGTGTGTCTGTAAGCTCAGACTAGATCTCACTGTTTAGGAAGATGTTTTTCTAACAACTGTTATTAAAAAATTGGAAAATGAAGGAATCCTGAAAGTATACTCAAACAAAGACGTCTGAAAGGATTTATATTTTCTAATTAATGTGGGAAAATGAAATGTCGCACAGTTCTGTGTGTAAAAACACTCACAGCAATCGACTTCATCTGAACCGTCGCCGCAGTCGTTGTCTGTATCACAACGCCAGGTGTGAGGGATGCATCGATGGTTTGCACAGGTAAACTGATTGGCAGGGCATGTTCCAGGCACCTGCGTGGGACAGTTGATTTCATCGCTGTTATCGTAACAGTCATTATGCCCATCACAGCGCCACCCTGCAGGCACGCAGTGCCGATTGGTACAGGTAAAAGCAGAGGAGGAGCAAGTTGTGTCTGGAAAACAAAAATAAAATATAATAAGGTGATATACTAACACAACATCCGAGGAGCTTTTACTCCAGTCAGTAAATTTGATTTTCCAATGAATTACTGTTAATTCCACAGTTGACTTCGTCCGTGTTGTCATGGCAGTCGTCAACACCATCGCATCTGTAGCTGTTTGGCACACATTTGCCGTTGCCACAGGAGAAGGAGTTGGCTCCACATTGCAGCGTGGGGGGCTCATTGGAAGGGTCCTCAACGCACGTCTGCTGGTTTGGCGACAGCTTCATGCCATACGGGCAGCCACACACTCTCTGGGAGTCCGGAGCTGGGAAGCAGAAGTGGCTGCAGTCTCCGTTAGGGTTTGTCGGCCGGTTGCAGAGGTTGGAACCTGAGATGGGGAGTGAAAACATAATTACAGGAAATAAGTGAATTGCAGCTTCATGCATGAGCAGTAAAGTCAGAAAAACAATGAATAAAGCTACTGACCAGTCTGAGAGTTGGAGTTGAAAGACTTGACATGCATGATGTGGCTGATTCCCCTTCGGATAACGACCATCTCACCACCGTCAGTCTTACGCACACGCACAATGCCACCCAGACGCCAGTCAGTGAAATAAGCATAGTCTGCCAGAAGAGCAATAAAATCTTTATCTTTTATCACTTCCTCAGAAAAACAATTGCTCTTTGATGTGATCTTAATTAAAGCAAGAACAACTGGTACAGTTAATATTAGTAAGCAGGTGAAGTGTATCTGTATAAATTACATTTAAAACAACTGACCAACGTGCTGTACATGAAAAAATTGAGACATATTTAAAAATAATATAAAAAATAATAAATAGGTAAAAGGCAACATTTTCTAAAGCAATAAACCCCTATTGAATTACAACAATCAAGTTAGGAAATGGCACACTACGCAGACAAAAGTATTTGTTGACATTGGCCTCTAAACAAACAGGGTCTTTATTATGGTCTTTTGAAATTCATAGACTTTAATATGCAGCTGGTACCTTCTTAATAATAATATTATAATATTTTTCCTTTATTAATTCCTCATGGGGCCCCCGGGGGGCAGTTGTGGGGTTCAGTATCTTGCCCGAGGATACTTAGACGTAGCTTGCCGGCACTGGGGATAGAACCCGCGGTCTTTAGAACGAAGGGCGATCGCCCTTCCGCTAGACTACACTGCCTTTCACTCCTGTTGTAAGTCTTCCCACCAGATTTTAGCATGTTTCTATAAAAGTTTCTGTTCATTTTAGACACTGATATTGATTAAAAGGTCAGGTAGTTCATCTGGATGTGCTGGAAGCCCTTTTACACCAAACTCACTAACAGGGTCTTTGTAGTCCTTGCTTTGTGCACTGGGGCACGACCTTCCCCAAAGTGCTTCCATGAAGTAGGAAGTGTTACATTGTCTTAAAATACCTTGGTATTCTGAAGCATTAAGTTTGCCCATCACTGCCCAAACCCTGAAAAACAGCTGCAAACCCGCTTCCACCAAACTCCCAGTACCTGCCAAACCCAGACTCGCTCATCTGACCACCAAACAGAGAAGCATTTCTCAATGGAACATGTTTCACATTCCAGTGTGGTGCTTGACACCGCTCCATCTCACACCTGGCGTTTGGCTTGGTGATGAAGGGCTTGAACACAGCTGCTTAGCCATGGAAACCCCCTCCATCAAGCTCTTTTCATGGTTTTAGAATCTAAAACGCCGGTGGAAGTTCAGAACTCCTTTACAATGGATAACCAATACAGCATTAGCAATATGTTTTGGCAGTTTCTGACCGTGTTCAGAGAACTTATGTGGTCTTCCACTTAAAAGCTAAGCTGTTGTTGGTCATAAATGTTCCATTTACTAATTCTTTCCTTTAAATTTGACTGTGGAATAACCAGCAAGGATGAAATGTTACAAACTGCATTGCAAATGGGACATTCTTTCATTCTTCTTCAGCATGACGCATTTAGTCTCACAAATGTTGGAGCAAATGGAGACTAAATTGCTGGCTGCTTAATTCTAAACACATGTGGCCACTTAAACAAAACAATTAACAAGTGTGGCCAAATACCTTTGCCCATATAGTGTAAAAGCCTATACCCCAATTCAAAGCCCTTAAATAATAAACAGGATTTCATCAATGAGAAAAACCACTGAGCTACTCTGTTTTAGAAAGTCAGAATCTGAATCAGAAGAAACCAAGTCAAGCAGGTAAGATCTCACCCACAGCCTTTAATACCACAATAAATTATTTTACCAACACAGATGAAATATTCTACATCTTTAAATTAAAAGCACAATTTATATAAGCAACTGATGATAAATGCAAGAGCTTACCTTGAAAAATGGTGAGGCCAAAAGGATGCGAAATCTGAGTTATACGGTCTAAAGAAAGCCTGTTTTGTCCATGAAAATTGCTGTGCTCAATTTTGTCAAAAAAAGCGTCCACCCAATAGAGACGCATTGAGCTGTGTAGAAATCAAAGCAAAAGAACATGAGTAAATACTTGGAGAAAAGAAAATACAAGAAGAAAATAAAAGAAAGAAAGAAAATCACTCTTTAAAACAGTAAAAATTAGATAGTATGAAGGGAGTAAATCCTTCACAAACTGAAGAGAAAGTAGGGGCTTATTGTGGAACGGTTGTGCTGAGTATCTAGATGTGAGACATTTGGCTTACCTCCAGTCAATGGCTAAGCCATTTGGCCAGCCAAGAGTAGTGTTTACAATAGACACAGCATGTGACCCATCACCCCAAGCTCTCATAATCTTCGCAGGTCGGTACCAATCAGTCCAAAAAATATACCTGAAGAAGCAAAATAAACAAGAAGTCCATGAATTCTTATTCAGAGTTTACATTGGAAGCACTCCTGTTTCACCATTTCAGCCAGAGTCTGAGTGCTGATTATAAAACTGCCCTTCATGCTGAGCTTGTCTCAGCCGCTGAACACAGAGAACATATGACTTTGAGGCTATAGGAAATAACAGCTTGCTCTAAATAATAATTCCTTTTATTGGGTGAGGAATTGTTTGTAGGCAGTTTATGGATGGGTGAGCACCACCTACAGTGTCTAACGGCACATAAAACAACAAATATGTTCTGTATGTTTCTAAAAATAGATTAAATAAACATTCTAAAAAGTTTCATATAGATCTGTTTGTGTTGTAAACATGTTTAAAGTACATCTGAGATGACCTCATAATTACTTTGTGTAAACATGGATTTACCCAATTAGAGGATGTACCACAATTGCTCGTGGGTTGTTCAGGTTACGTATAATGGCCCTCCTGGACTTATCAGTGAGCCTCATGACAGATATGCTTCTGTATCGAGGATCAGTCCAGTAAAGATTTTTAGAAATCCAGTCGTAAGCCAGATCCTCCACTCCGTCCACTCGGTTGGCTGCCAGTATCTCCCTGCCTGCGGAGATCAAAGCAGTCAAAAGTTTAACTCAGAGATGAAAGAGAAGCACATTTAAATAAATAGACTGTCAGTTTGCATTTTCTTCCTGTGGACCGGACAGAAAAAAACTAGAGCAAGTCCAAAAACAACAATGCTGATCAGACCAGGGGTGTTTCTATTTTTGTGTTACTGCTTTATCACATACTTCTATAATTTGTGTGAAATTCCTTTTCAGTTTTAGGATCTAACCATATTTATGTCCAATCAAGAACTCTCTAAACCCCAAAAACTCCATTCTTCAATCAAAGAATAGAAAAACTATCACAAACATTATGACAGCTTTATTAAGACATTCACCTGTTCCATCCACTTTCTGTTTATAGATTATATCTTTAGCCGTGTCTGAGAAGAAGATAGCATCATCTTCAGCGCTAAAATCCACTCCGACAAAGTAGGAGGGTGATCCGGTGACGGGCAGGATGATGTCCTCCTGAGAGGAGAGGTTGAAGGGAATTCCTCTCACAGCCAGCTGGCTGGAAAACAGCAAAAACTGCCTCACAGCTGCAGGAAAGAAAACAAAAACACAGATGAAACAAAACCCATATTGTTGCCATTTTGCATCATTGTTAAAGAGGCCATTCCATTAAAAACGGTTTTTCTGAGGTTTCTGTTGAATATTTTAGCCTGCAGTTGAAACCATGCCTAGCATGCTGCTAGCTAAAAAGCTGTAGCATAACGTAGCAAACAGGAAGACACGACGTCTGATGTTGCCATACGCAGTGTGGCAGGAAACAGTATACCTTGCTCTCATAGGCTAGTTTGTTAGCCAATCAGAGTCCAGCAAATTAGAATAATGAATATGAATGAGCTGCTGCTCGAGGCCTGACGGAAGGAACCGGAACCACCCAAATTTTAACGCAGACAGATTAAAAGGTCTGATAATAAGTGTTTCCTGACGTTTTTAGATATAAAATGTTTCATATTACTGGTTAATACTTAAGAAATAACCACAAAGTCCTGAAATGTGTATGAAATGGCCTCTTTAAAGGGGTTATGACATCAAAATGCACTTTTTTGAGGTTTTTGGGGTATATCATGATGTGTTGTGCACTGATGAGGCCGTGTGAACGTCCAAAGCGAGTATCAAAGTTCCCGTTTGTGGGCGGTCCGCTTTGTTTCATATTTAAAAAACGGTTGAATCGGAAAGCACCATTTTTTCCTACGTGGCATTTCATCCTACGTATTTCATAACGTCCAATAAAAGTGCACAGTGAAGTAAACAGTCCAACCCCCCACCCCCAGCCCATACACCGGTAGCTGCGTTGCGCTAGCTTGTGCTGCTGCTCTTGAGAAGAGATGGCTACGCAAACGGGGACCTGTTGTGTCCAAGGATGCTCAACCCATGCTGGAAGTTTACACTCACTCCCGAAGGATGAAAAAACAAGAGAAGAGTGGCTGAAGTTCATTTATGGAGAAGTGCCACGCAGTTATAACCTCAATTTGAGAATATGTTCAGCTCACTTCACGGAGGACTGCTTCCATAACTTGGGTGAATTCAAGTTGGGATTGTCAAAGAAACTGATTTTAATTAAAAATTCTTTACCAACCCTGAAGGAGGCGACCACATCGTCAATACCTGTAAGTTTATTTATTTAATAAAATGCTGCCTTGCCTGATAAACATTTGTTTGTGGTCTGAAGAGTTCATGATGCTAGCATGTGATAGCCGCTCTAGCAACAATGTCCGTGAGCAACAGGTTTATCATACCATATTGTGAATCTATTTTCATTGATAACATCTGACAGCACTGTTTATTCGCTCATGTGATTAGTTGAGTTTTATGTGTTCACCCCTCCGTCTTCCTCAGAAGACGTTTCAGGCTCGAACATATACGGTTGTAAACGTCCACTCGCCATGTTACTGGACTGTTGACGGAGCCGAGAAGAAAGGCTTGCTGCGGGCAATGGTTGTAGCCAATCAGAGCGAAGTCAGCCAGGGAGACCCACATATCATTAATGAAAGGAACCGTGTTGCTGAGAAGAGGATTCTGACCTGCCCGTACACCCCCGCCGTGTTAGTTTTTTAATCAAATTCTTTTGTGAGTTGACATATGCGGGCATATCTACTACATGAAATAGCTTTACGCCAGTTTAAACAGTGATGTCATCACACCTTTAAGAGGGAAGTCTTCCCTTACCCACACATCGTTTCCCATCAGCATGGAGATCGAAGCCGATACGACATTTGCAGCGGTAACCAAGTCCTCCATTGTCACTCCTGTGACTCAGAACACAGATCTGCTCACATCCACCTCTGTCTGCACTGCAAGGGTTCGTCACTGAAAACACAAGGAAACAATCCATGAACCTCGAAAACACATTTCAAAATGAAATCTACTGTTTGAAAATGTAAAGTTCTAAAATTTGGGTATATTCACGATCTTTATTTTTGTGTAAGAAGTGTGATTTACCTTGAGGTTGTTTCAGTTGATGTATCACTGCTACTTCATGTGGAGTCTGAGACGTTCTATAAACCACTTCAGGTTGGCTGTCGGTGAACTTATTCACTTTCATTACAGCCATCTTGGTCCAGTCGGTGAAATAGACATTGTGCTCAAACAAACTGATGCCAAACGGGTGTGGGACCACAGCCCCTCCATGGACGACAGTTTTTCTATTAAAAAATAACATTCACAGCAATCATTTACTAGAAATGAATGCGTACAAGTCTCAGTCTTTGCAAATTCCACTTCCGTTTTAATCTACAAGTCTTTTAAGGATGTGAAAGAATGGCATCTGAAACATACCTGTGCAGACCATCATATGTTGCTGTTTCAATATAATCATAGCGACTATCAACCCAGTAGATGCGTTTGGCCTCTATGTCCAGAGTGATGCCAGCAGGCCAGCCTAATTTACTGCCAATAATGCCATAGCGGTTGGTTCCATCCATGAAGGCTCGCTCAAGGCCTGGTTGTCCATTCACTGCCTCCCAGTCTGAGAAGAACATATACCTGTGAAATGAGAAAAACTGATTAAACTCCAGTTCCACGCCACATATACGTCTACACTTCAGATAAACCATTATTGGTCTTAACTTTTTTTTAATTTGGTCTGGCATCCAGAGAAGTGGGTGGCAGTGCATCCCACCAAAGAGCTGTACAATAATTTGAGATAAGCCGTTTCTCTGTAGCCACCTGGCTGTCCCTCTCCCTTGAACTATAATATTGGATTACAATGAGGGGTCATCACTTACATTGCTCCTTACTAATCTACCCACAGCCATCTGTTAATCTCAAACATCCCACCCCCATCATTCCATGCCAATGGAGCACAACAAGACACAGAATGTGAGGAATGGGGAAGGTGCTTACCCGACAGTGGGGTCCACTGCCAGTCCTCTGGGGTTCCCCAGGTTTTCGGTGATTAGCGTAACCCGGTTGCTTCCATCAAAGTCCACCATATCAATCCTGTTCACGCTGGCCTCCACGACATACAGTTTATTATTCACCCAGTCCACTGCCAAATTCTCAGGGTAGTCAACTGATACATTTAAAACCACCTGCACGTTGGAGCCGTCCATATGCACCGAAAACACCTGGACATAAAAGATAGCATTGTTACCAGGTTATTAGTCTTTTGGTTGTCAGTCTTAAAGAGATGTCAAGAAAAAAAAAAGAAAACTAAGCCCACAGATGTTTAAATTTTAAAGTGGAATTCTGTGGATAAGTTATAAAGAATAGAGACTGATGAGAAAGTCGCAATCCCAAAATGGATTACTATCTTCTTAAAGCAACTATATAATTTAAAATGCCCCAGTGATTTATGTTAAGACAGTTTCAAAGCTTTTACATCCTTATCGGTTTGACATTATTCAGTTATTTATAGAAAATGGCTATTTGCATATGCAAACGGCAGCAGCAGTAGATAATAGCATCACTTGCAGTGCAGTCTGGAGTGATTCCAGCAGGAATATCATATTTCTACTGGAACAGCTGTGTAAAATTAAACTGATTATGGTTTAGAAATTTATAGAATCGCATTCCTGTGAATAAGTATAACATTTTGTTAGACTGGAGTTGCTTTCAGACAGCGGTAATTTAATCTAGACGTGCTCTGACAAGCTGTCAGAGCTGTGAGAGTCATTCTAGTTCAAATTAAAAGTAATTCTCTAAATTGAGATTGTTAAAAAATAAATAAATAAATAAACATACATAGGAAAAATACTTGACTTAAAAACGTATGGAGATTAGATAAAATGACAAACAGTAATCTAATTAACAGGAAAACATACGCAAAAAGCTTGTGTTTGCTTGTTTAAGTTTTAAAGCCATTGGAGGGGACTTCTTAACCTGTACGACTACGATGGGACGTCTTGCTCAGTCTGGAAGCTTGGCACCAAGCAGCTGGCTGAGAGGAAGTGCTTTTAGCAGCTTTGCTTTAAAAAAATCTACAAAACAGGATTTTCAACTGACCTGTTTAAGAGAAACTGAAGACGTGGAAATAGTCTGCTAGTTTAACCTTTCCGGTTGCATTCACATGCCCTGTTTGTGCTCTCTCTACTTTTAATCTGACATGCAGCCATTGAGGTGGCTAATATGCACAGATGTCCAGTCAGAGATACGTTCTAGCATTTCAGCTGAGAGGCTACAGTTCAAACCAATGAAAAGCCTTGACGTAAACCGAACAAAGACTGTTTAGCTTGAGAAAGAATGCATGCAAGTGGACAGTTCTGCTGAAAATGGGTACAGCACAATTAGTTTGGACAAGATTGAGTTACAAAAATTACACCTTGGTATGTGGACATCATACGAGCCTATCAGACAGGTTTCCAGATTAAGCCATTTGGATTATGTTACATATCTATTTCCCTTCATTATGCGCCAGTCTCTATGGGGCCAAAAGCAACCCCATTATTATGGTCTCAACATTGCTGATATTTTCAAAGATTGTTGAAAGAATTTCGTCTTGGCCAGGACCAGTTTAATGCATGAATTTACCCAAAAAACTGACCTACTGGCTTAAAATGTAGAACAGTTTGGAAGAGTAGCATCAAGCAACTGGCATAGTGGTAAAAATAAACAAAAAATACCTTATTTTGGATGGTATCAGTCCAGAAGATCATACGAAGATTATAGTGGTAGTCCACCCCAACTGCAATCCCTCTATTCTGAGAATTAACCAAAGTACGCAAACTGTTGCCATGGATGTCTCCGATCACCAGGTCCCTGCCGTTGGAAAAGATCAAGGAAGGAACTCCAGCTGTGAAGGAAAAAAGAAATATAAAATTTACGAAAAGCTGGTCAATCTTTATACCTGAGCCTGGTTTCTTCAACAAACAGTAAAACATTTTTAAATTTTCTTTGTGGAAATTTACAGAATGTAGTTCAAAACTGAAATCTCTGACTCAGAGAAGCAAAAGTTGACACTTTAAACTCACTATCAGAACAATTCTAATGCCAAGGCTAAATTCAGAGAGAGGTCTTATGGTCAACATTGTTTCTATCGGTTGCAAAGTAACTTACTAAAACTACATTTAGCCTGCAAAAATGCAACAGAAAGAAACACAGAAACAGAGCAGAATAGGGTCTGTCCTAACATTCTCAATCCGAACTAAACTGTGGAAGTGCCACTCACTCAAAACGTCGGCTCTGCAGAATCTGTGCTGCTCCAACACGTAGCCCTCTCGACAGCTGCAGTGATGGGAGCCCATACGGTCTTCACACAGCTGATCACACACGCCCCACATGGAACAATCATCGAAATCTTCAGCATGATGGAATCAAAATCCCAAAGAATGAGGATTAGAAACAACACACAGAGGGGGGCTGATCTATTCCTGAGCTGTAGCCTCGACTTTTTCTTTAGTCAAGGAAGTGAATAAAGAGTAAATACCTATACACGAGCGACTGTCGTTGCTGCTGACGATGTAACCAGAAGGACAGGAGCAAGTTCCTCCATCAGGCGATGCATGACAGTGATGCTCACAGCTAAGAGAAGCACATCTCCAGATACCTGACCAATAGAGAAACCAGAATATATGGCAGTTTTCTACAAGATTATATGAGAACTTTGCAGGATCTAATATTAATAATTAGGATGACCCTAACTGCAGTTGTGCGCAGCAGTCGTGTTAGTTTCATCCTCTCCGTCAGGACAGTCAACCCTCCCATCACACAGTTTATCCATGGGGATACACAGGCCAGAAGACGGACAGGGCCATTCTCCTGGGTAACACTCGCGTGGTACATTACCTGAAAACAAGATAAACTGATTATCTTTTCAGCTCTATACAAAAAAAGTGTTGCAGAAAGTTCAACAGATGAACCATTAGGAATAAAATACTTGTCTGTTGAGAGCAGGCAGCATTGTTCTCCATAGGAATCCAGATTTGAAGAAAACTGTCACTAGGACATTGTCACTTTAAACTGATGCAGGAGGATTGGGGCTGTGGGGGCACATTGGGAGGCTCAGAGAGCTCCTGCAGCCCATCTTTTAAAAACACACACTATTCACAGCCATGTAAAGGAATTCAAAAGCCCTTTGGGGGGGGGGGGCTGCACAATCTTGTGCCACAAAGAGGCATTTGAATAATGCACTTAAGGGAGAGCAGGCAAACCAACCAACTAAACCAAACCAACCATGGAGACCAGAGGTGAATCAGGTTTCTACGGCTCCAGTTCTTTCTTACCTAAACTGTCAAATGCATGAGGCTTCTGCCACCCAAAGCATAGCGTAACATGATATAAGAACAGCGCATTCCAGCTACTGTATACATACCACAGCCTTTTTCATCAGCGTTGTCCTCACAGTCATCCTCTCCATCACAAAGCCAGACTTGGTGGATACAGCGACCACTAGGGCAGGTGAAATAGTTCCCTCGACAGGTGGGATATGCTTCAGGAAATAGCAAAAAGTCATTTATACTTCAAAAATAAGAGCCGTTAACTGAAACTTGCTTGGTAGGATGTGCACCACATACTGCAGTTTCTCTCATCACTTCGATCTCCACAGTCATCGTCATGGTCACAAACGTAACGTTGAGGAACACACAGTCCATTGTGACATTGAAACAAGCCTGGATTACAGTGCTGCGCTAAAGAAAACAAAACAAAAACAAACTAAAACTATTTTCTTTGATGATGATATGATTTTTTTTTATAGAAATTTGTCTTCTTACTGCAGTTTGCCTCATCAGATCCATCACGGCAGTCGAGAATATGGTCGCACCGCTGCGTCCTGTTGTAGCAAGCCCCATTAGCACACCTCATCTGTGTACACTGTGGATAATCTGTAAGATTAAATCATCACTAGGTTACCGTTATGCTCTGAAACCAAAACTGATAAGTGTCCTCTTTGGAGCTTTTCAACAGAAGAAAAACTTTATGAATTGGAGAAGTAATAAACTGGAAAAATCAAACACGCTACCATAACAACAGCAGATTTTTTTAAGCTACTGTGAGATTACCACAGTGCTACAAGACTACCATGTCGGCACAACAATGGCATGGCATCTGAACCTCAGCTTGGCTAATCCACCAAAGAATCTGCAATCAACCTCTGACAACAAGAAGCATATTGTGGGCCGTTATGTCAGTCATCGAGCCTCTTAATCTTAACAAATTGATTAAAATGCCTCAAGAGCCAGAGAAAAAAAACATGGTGGGGGGGGGGGGTGAACATCCTGAAGAAGACTTACTGCAGTTTCTCTCATCAGATCCATCCAAGCAGTCCGCCAGGTGGTCACATCGGTATTCCTCAGGGATGCACGCCCCGTTACTGCAGCTGAACTGACCGCTGGTGCACGTCCTGCCAGCTGAGATCAAATAGAAGACTGATTTAATGACACATAGCAGGTTTTAGTCATATAATTACTGTAAAAAGGTTAAATATTGTTCCCAAAGTTCCTCAGCCACACAGATACTGCAGTAGGTTTAGCTTAAAGATCGCATTGTGTAAACCAACATATTTTAATTTAGATTTTTTTAAATGATATTTTAAAGTATAAGTTACTTTAAACTTTACTTACGGCAATGCTGCCTCTCATCTGATCCATCCTCACAGTCTTCCTCATTATCGCATACCCAAACATCTGGGATACACTCGCCATCACTCAAACACTGGAAATGACTGTCATCACATGTTACCTGAGCTGTCACAATACATAAAGACGCATCATTATTTACCTGCTGAATGAAACACACTGGTAGGAATTAAATACTGCTTTGCACAACAAAATTTACATTTAAATAAATTTTTCAAAAATTACAAGCACATCATCCAACAGAGGTCTAAACTGAGACATTTTTTTGTTAAGAAATGGTGGAATTACAGTTGTTTTGGGTAAATGTCATGCAGAATGGCACGATTTCATACAGTTTTTTAGCACTCAGTATGTGTTAAAGATGATTCTTAGCTAACATAACAGTAAATTTTAGCTCAATATCTGTGACTGAATTGTTGCAACCATCTTGAATCAGGTTGACTCCAAAAGTTAATCAGTGATAGGTGCATCCATCCACATGTGGATGCACATACACATAGATCTGGCAAAAATATTACCACCCGACCCCAAAAGTCAAGATGAAGTAGAGCCAATGCAGCAAATATCGAGTACAAATGAAACTTAATCAAACAATTCTTTTCATTTTGGCAAATATTTCACTCATAAGCCTTTTTTTATTATCTGTTTGGACCAACAGGATTTATATGACATATTTCAACCCTGTTCAGTTTTATGTTTCATTGCAACAGAATGAGAAACTCACGGCAGCCGTGTTCATCAGAGTCGTCTACGCAATCCGACGTGCCGTCACAGTGCCAGTCACCTGGTATACATCGACCCGTCCCGCAGCGGAACTGCCCCAATTCACATCCTGCAAATTTACAACCAAATTTGAAACACTTTTGTATCAATTTATTCTTTTACTTTCTCCTGCTAAAAATGAATTTTTCAGTATTTTACTGAACGTATTTG
>SSNP01000002.1:2161590-2302289 GCA_006937955.1 Pachypanchax playfairii | reverse complement strand
GGGCGGTGTGTTTGGGATCATTGTCATGCTGAAAGACCCAGCCACGTCTCATTTTCAATGCCCTTGCTGATGGAAGGAGGTTTTCACTCAAAATCTTACGATACATGGCCCCATTCATTCTTTCCTTTACACGGATCAGTCGTCCTGGTCCCCTTGCAGAAAAACAGCCCCAAAGCATGATGTTTCCACCCCCATGCTTTACAGTAGGTATGGTGTTCTTTGGATCCAACTCAGCATTCTTTCCCCTCCAAACACGACAAGTTGAGTTTCTACCAAAAAGTTCTATTTTGGTTTCATCTGACCATATGATGTTCTCCCAATCCTCTTCTGGATCATCCAAATGCTCTCTAGCAAACCGCAGACGGGCCTGGACGTGTCCTGGCTTCAGCAGGGGGACACGTCTGGCACTGCAGGATTTGAGTCCCTGGCGGCGTAGTGTGTTACTGATGGTAGCCTTTGTTACTTTGGTCCCAGCTCTCTGCAGGTCATTCACTAGGTCCCTCCGTGTGGTTCTGGGATTTTTGCTCACCGTTCTTGTGATCATTTTGACCCCACGGGGTGAGATCTTGCGTGGAGCCCCAGATCGAGGGAGATTATCAGTGGTCTTGTATGTCTTCCATTTTCTAATAATTGCTCCCACAGTTGATTTCTTCACACCAAGCTGCTTACCTATTGCAGATTCAGTCTTCCCAGCCTGGTGAAGGTCTACAATTTTGTTTCTGGTGTCCTTTGACAGCTCTTTGGTCTTGGCCATAGTGGAGTTTGGAGCGTGACTGTTTGAGGTTGTGGACAGGTGTCTTTTATACTGATAACGAGTTCACACAGGTGTCATTAATACAGGTAACGAGTGGAGGACCGAGGAGCCTCTTAAAGAAGTTACAGGTCTGTGAAAGCCAGAAATCTTACTTGTTTGTAGGTGACCAAATACTTATTTTCCACCATAATTTGCAAATAAATTCTTTAAAAATCAGACAATGTGATTTTCTGGATTTTTTTTCCTCATTTTGTCTCTCATAGTTGAGGTATACCTATGATGAAAATTACAGGCCTCTCTGATCTTTTTAAGTGGGAGAACTTACACAATTGGTGGCTGACTAAATACTTCTTTGCCCCACTGTATAGCAGAAAACAAAAGCTAAAAAAGTTGAAACCATTACTGTTTATTCTACTTGCACTTTAAATAAGTTTAACATAGTTGTAATTGAAATGAGGATGATGGGGCACATTTTTCTAAACTGTCATTAGGTGCAACATTCCTGTGTCAGAAAGTCTCCTCTAATTACTTCTGGCCTGGAGCTCTGCAGAACAAAGCCTCTTCATCTCGAGCACAGCAGGTAAAATGCTCCATGAATTCCCTGCCAGTCTGCACAGGACCAAGCCCATCTTTAAACCACACCAGGAGGAGAGTGCTGAGAGGTCACCTCAGCCAGCGGATGATCCAACGGTCTTTTTTAACCATGTGAGCGGAAATGTGTCGAGTTCCTTCCTGTAATTTAATTTGTGAAAGAAGTTTTGCTCACCCCCCGGAGGCAGCCTCCTAAAAATAGAAAATAAAAAAAGATATGAAAGATATTCTTCACTTACATTTCTCTAATCCTGAAAAGGTTTTGGAAAAGGTTCATTGAATACTCTAAATACGTATTTCTTGTGTGTATTAGACTATTTGATCAGCCAATGACTGAGCTGAGGAATCTAATCAACCACACTTTCTTTAATTAAATAAATCAGAGCAATTTATTTGTCATTGCTTTGAATAAAACAACAAGTATAAAATTCTTGAACCTTTTAACCCTTTTACCTCAGGCGGGACTGTTATGGTCATTCCAAAGTCCTGAGTGGAAGGTAAAGGTGACCAGGTCTTTGCCATTTTGGCCTCTGAACTTTAAACCCCACCTGGAATTTATGTCGTCATCAACATCACACATTTAAAAATGTTCAAGTTCTGTTTGATACTGGTACTTCTAACCAGATAGGTAACAATCAATCTGTGTGACGCCACTAAAAGACTTTAACTGGCTGCTAAATAAGCTCTGTGACTAAAAGGTGACAAAAACCACAAACATTTAATTATAGAACAAAAACTCTGTAATCTGCTTTTCAAAAATCTTATTTCCTTGTGAACTTGTACATCTGAAGTTTTACTTGCGGTTTTTAAAATACAAACTCCCAGTATGTTGTTTAACTCATGCAACGCTCTCCCTACAGTGATCCCCAACCCTCAGGCAACAGCAGGCGTCTTGGCACGACTCCACTGGATCTGTGTCTTTATAAAGGAGGAGTGAGCATCTCTTCCTCCTTCATTCTGCCTCAGAATGACTGCTGCTTCTGCTGGTGCACCGTCAGTGAGCTAACTGGAGCTCACCTTCCGCTCTGCTCCTCCGCTGATCCAAACGCTCTAACAGTGACCGACTCTGAACGTTTGTGGCTTTTTTTCCTCAAGAATAAGGATGTTCCACTGTTTTACCTCAGTGCTGCTGCTCATATTATTGTCCAGAATATTAGCCCAGGACTTTCATGAAGAGAGGAAGACATACAGGAAATCCAGGGTCAAACCTGTGGCTGCAAATATTCATGATGGACAAGGTGAGAAAGTCACAGAAAAATGGCAGCAGCTAAAATGTGAACAATGTGTTTTTTGGAGCTCTCTTTGATCTACTGACTGATTTTGATTAATTCTATTTCTTACTCTGATTATTGTGTCACAGCTATTCCACATTCTGCAGTGTGTTTCATCTAAACATGCTGAATATAGTGAGTTTTCTTTTCCACACAGCCATCCTGGACGAGGACTGTAGTTTGGAGCTCTCGTTCCTGTTGGACAGCTCTGAAAGTGCAAAGGACAACCATGAGCAGGAGAAGAGGTTTGCTATGGACATGGTGGAGCGACTCCAAGCTGCACGGCTGCCCACCGGCCGCAGCTTGAGCTCAAGGGTGGCCCTGCTGCAGTACAGCAGCCACGTTATTAAAGAGCAAACCTTCAAAGACTGGAAGGGAGCAGAAAACTTCAAAAACCAGATCACCCCCATAACCTACATTGGACATGGAACCTACACCACGTATGCCATCACGAACATCACACAGATCTACCAGGAGGAATCCAGACCTGGGAGTATCAGAGTGGTGGTGTTGCTCACAGATGGCGTTTCCCACCCGAGGAACCCGGATATTTTCTCTGCTGTAGCTGATGCCAAGAATCAGGACATCAAGTTCTTCACGCTGGGCATCACCCGAGTGGCCAACGAGCCAGCCAATGTGGCTGAGCTCCGCCTGCTCGCCAGCCCCCCAGCTTCCCGCTTCCTCCACAACCTACAAGATGAAAACCTGGTTGAAAAAATCTTCACTGAAGTGGTGAGTGTAATATCTTGTCTTTCACCTGACAACACACAGGAACATGTGATGTGTTTAGTTTGAATACGACATCCCTTCAGAACTCGCGCATGGACAGACTTGTTCAGGTATTTGTGCAGAGACAAACTGATGACAATGCTCAGGAGAAACAAATGACGACTCTGGATTTTCGTTAATACCATCAGCCATTCAACAAACGCTAGACGTAACTCCAAGGATTAATATTTTCCAGACTCTTAAAGTTCAAGTTTCTCAAAGTTTAATTACTAATCCTCAGCTCTTGTTTTCTTTGCAGACCTCCTTGGCTGATGAAGGAGTAAGTACTAATGCAGTTGGGTATTTGACATTTTGATCATGCATGATTTGATAAACCTGTATCCTGTTTTTGAAGTGTCCTCTGGCTCAAAGATGTGCTTGTGAAAAAGGAGAAAGAGGACTCGTCGGGCCAGCGGTGAGTATTTACCTCCAAATTAACCCACTTACAGGGGCCGCCATGTTGTATTTATGGAATCACAATGTGCAATCTAGTGATGAGGAGCTGAAAGTCACACCTACTCATTCACACGCAGTCATGTTTTTAAGAATTAACGAACTAATAACAGCAAAAGGCATTAGATAAATAATTGATTAAATATACGAGTAAAAACCGTGTGAATCGATTGAAGGTCAACATCTGTAGACATCTGTAAAAAAATATCTGAGCTGTGTTTTTTATTTTTCAGTCATGAATTATCCTGTTAGTTTACATGAAGGGGGTGGGACTTAAACTGTAAACTTATACTGTAAAAAACAGCTCGTGCACTTCTTTTTCAGGTAAAAGTCGCAGTAATTTTCATAAACTGAATCTTCTTTTACAGAAACAGCTTGATGTTCTCAAAGAAATGTATCTTTTGTCAGATCGTGTCCATCTGTTGATCACGAGGAAACCAGAGGTGTCACATTTAGAGTTTTACTACCAATAAAACATGACCTTTATCCATAATAAATCACACACGACCCCAACTACTACAGTTTAAAAAAACAAACATTATTTCTGAGTAATCAATCATCAGATGCTTCAGCTCCTCAGATAAGAGACAGCTCAGTGACAGTCTGTTAACAGACAGCTGTGTGACCAGGTGTCTTCACCTCACAGAGATTCTTCAAATTCTTACACTCAGACAGCAAAGGTCCCATAATAGTTCTCATTAGTTTAATGGACACAGATTAGACCGTTTCAGGTGGAGATAAACTGATGCATGTGGTCCAGGTGCTTCTCTAAACAGTAACCGTGGTGACAGTTTGCCTCAAGTGTCATTGTTTTAACAGTCTGTGATTTACAGATTTTAATGTCAGAGTGTGACTTGTTTAAGTCTTTATCTGGCAAGAGAACAAAATGTCAAACACAGAAATGTGTCACGTTTCAACCCTGGTTTGGTTTCTTTTTTTTTTTAGGGTAAAAAAGGTCGGCCAGGTGATGATGGAGCTCCAGGGCAGAAAGGCCAAAAGGTGCATGTCTTAGATGGACAAAGCAGGGAAAATCCCAGCTGGCAGCTTCTTTAGAAGACATTCAATCCTACCTTAATGTCTAACCCATAAATTCTTTGGATTCTTTAGATGAGTTCATGTGGTTCTATCACATGATCAGTAACTGTTAAGTGATGGATGGATGGATGGATGGATGGATGGATGGATGGATGGATGGATGGATGGATGGATGGATGGATGGATGGATGGATGGATGGATGGATGGATGGATGGATGGATGAAAAGAACAATGTAAATTAACAGCATTCAAATTTATGTCCCACGTTATTTTCTTTATAAAATAAACATCAGATGCATCTAATAAACAGCTGTATGGGGAATAACAAAGGTTTTGAGATTTGTGAGCTTTGCAAATCATTGTAGTCAGTTTCTATTTTCAGTTTAAACAACATCCCAACTTTTTGGGAAATTGAGTTGTACAGTGTAGCTCCACCTTCATTGCTACTTTATTGTCTGTTTTTTTTCCCTCTTTTTTTGGTGTCACAATTTGAAATACTGAGAGCGGAGAAAAAGGTGAATAAAGGTTTTACTGACCAGAATAGAAATAGGTTCAATCACAGAAAGCACAAATAAAAAACCAAAAAATGATGAACTCAATCTGATAATACAAGAACTTGTCCAGGAGTTTCTCAGTTTCACTTTTTTATTTTATTTTTTTGTTATTATTTTAATAAATCCGCTTGTGCTCACTGTCTGCAGCCTTATGTCCAAATTATCTCATTAAACTCGTCACAAATAATGTATAAATGCAGAGGGAACTTTTTTTTTAATTCTGGGAAAATTCTAATACATCAGTTCTGAAAAAAAATGTTTTTTTTTGTTAGTTTCCTGAAACCTGATGTATTGATTCATTTCAGGGTGAAGCAGGTTTAAGTGGAATACCTGGGCGAGAGGGAACCGAGGTAAACGTCACAAATAATGATCAACATTTGCATTTATTATTTGCTATCCTACTAATTTGTTTATGAAAAAATTAATAAATTATTTTGATCTGCAGGGGAAACCAGGTTACAGAGGAGAGAAGGTACTGGGCAATAGTTTGTTTGTTAGGCAAGAAAAACAATATGTTGAGTGTTTGTAATTTCTGCACAGGGTGAGAGGGGTGAATGTGGCACTCCAGGAATCAAAGGAGACAGGGTGAGACAACTTTATTGATGCTACATGAGGAGAAGATTAGATTTGATTTGTTTCAGTGTATTTCCTTTGTGTGACGGGTTTCAGGGTCTAGAAGGCTCAATGGGAACAAGAGGACCAAGAGGACTGCAGGTTAGTAAAAGTCCACGTGTTAGTAGATCGTTTTAATACTTTTCAGTCGAAAAATAACATCGGTTTGAAAATATACACTTAAAACTTTAAGTATTGAGTATCAAATGTCAGTTATTACTTTTATTAATAAGGATCACATGGTTATATTTGGATTATATTATGTAATAAGTTGTTGCTGATGATGATGATGATGATGATGATGATGATGATGATGATGATGATGATGATGATGATGATGATGATGATGATGATGATGATGATGATGATGATGATGATGATGATGATGATTTGGTGCAGGGGTTACCAGGACCTCAGGGAGACATGGGACCAGAGGGCCCTCAGGGAAAGCAGGTCAGCCCCTCTTTAACAACTTTCACTTACTTCATCATTCACATCTGCTGTGACCTTTACATTTCCTGTTATGGTAAGTTTGAAGGACAGGTTGAAGCTTTACCACCTCAGTTTTAACCCTGCAGCAACATCTTAAATATGACAGAATGACGAAAACGTCTTTATTTGTCTGAGTTGCTTTTATGACCTGAATCCTGTAGATAAATACAGACTAAAGAGCCTAAAGCTTTGTCCTCCCATCAAATAACACGAGGCTTGTAGTTAATAACATACAAGTTCTGTTTGCAGCGTCTCGTCTTGCTGCAGGCAAAGTTTACAAAGTTTTGGTGGTCCTTGTGCAGCAGTAAGGTTAGCTCCTTTTAAATGGGAATTCCCACTAAATCATATAAACATTAAATGTTATGTAAAACTGTGTTTATTGTACAAGCAAAGACAAAAAAACAACAAAGGCTTAAAAACTTTACTAAAAAATATTCAGTCTTTATTTTATTAGATACTTAAATTCAAAGCAAAAATCTTGTTTATGAGCTTTTTAGTTCTGTTACAAATTAAATCTGCTCACTAGCAAGAATGGTAAATGTAAATGTCCTGTATTTGTATAGCGCTTTTCTAGTCATTCAGACCACTCAAAGCGCTTTCACACTACAAGTTTTCACACAATCCGATATGTAAACCGGGGGGAGAGGGTCGGGGCTAACACTCATACAACCCAATATGCAGATCGGGGGGGCAACATGGGGTTCAGTGTCTTGCCCAAGGACACTTCGACATGTGGTGGTGGATGCCGGGATGCCGGGATCGACCGCTCTAACCACTGAGCCACAGCCGCCCCAAGAAGATTTGTGTTTATATTTTAAAGAATTAAAAGAGACAGAACAGAATTTTTAAAGGAGTGATGAAATGGACCCGAATGCAAGCACACAGAAAACAGTGGTTAAAGAGGTCCTTCCACTAAAAACAGTTTTTCTGAGGTTTCTGTTGAATATTTTAGCTCCACAGGTGTTCTTACCTTCATAGTGGGTGTGAAAACAGGTCAACAACTTCTCTTTCAGTTTTAATCTCTCAAACTACGCAGGTGGCGATAACACCCGAGTTCTCCCGAGTTCGAACGGCCTGAATCTGTTTCGTCACAACTCCTTTGTTTGTTAGTTTTCATCAGCTCCCGCAGTTGAAACCACGCCTAGCATGCTGCTGGCTAAAGGCTATAGCATAAGACGTAGCAAACAGAAAGACACAACGTCTGACGTTGCCATGCACAGAGGGGCAGGAAACAGCATACCTTTCACTCATAGGCTAGTTTGTTAGCCAATCAGATTCAAATAATGAATATAAACGAGCTGCTGCTTGAGGCCTGACGGAAGGAGCCGGAACCACGAGAATTTTAATGCAGACAGATTGAAAGGTCTGTTAATCAGTGTTTCCTGATGTTTTTTAGATATAAAATGTTTCATATTACAGGTTAATACTTAAGAAATAACCACTAAGTCCTGAAATGTGTATGAGATGGCCTCTTTAAAGAAACAAATTACTGATAATGATAAAACCCTTGATGTGAACATATAGAAACCTGGCTACTGCCAGTAACACCTGAGCTTGAGGGAAAGAACCAAGGAGTGTTTCTGCTGGGACATGGTGACTGATTACTGAACCAGGAGCAGCCGAAGAGGAAAACAAAGGAGCTAATCAGAAAAATGTCCATCAGGTGTGGCAGAAGTGAATGAAGGAGCAGAAGAAAACAAACTCAAGAACCAAACTGAACACGTAACTAAGAATCTAACACAAACAGGAAAAACAATGACTAAGAAAATACAAAACCAAAAGGAAAAACTAGATATAAGAAATCTAAAAGAGATCAAACAAGAAACAAATTAGAAGGACAAACTTTAGAAAATGAATCAAACTAAAGGTGATTCACAGAACCAGAACAAAAACAGACTCGGGAAAACATGGTAAAATAATTTATTCAAACAAAAAAGAAATGTCAGATCCTAGATTATGTCAAAAATGAACAGTTCAATGATTTATATAGAATATAAACAAGTGTTAAAGAAGTCATGCAGTATAAAAGATTTTATTTTACTGGAATTTTGGTGGAAATAAAATAAAAATCAGACGGAATCAGACAGAATGTGACAAGAACATGAAACAACAGGATCAGAAGTTACTTCCAATTTAACAATATAAACTTATTTTTAAAAGGATTTTGTGGGTCATTTGTGTCTTAATCTGTTAAAATCACAGGGTGAACGAGGCTCACCCGGCCCACCAGGAATTCAGGGAGAAACAGGTATTGGACTTCCTGGACCAAAAGTAAGTTAACTCACTAACTGTCCTTAAAAAGCTATATATATATATATATATATATATATATATATATATTTTTTTTTTTTTTTTTTTTGCATTTATTTGTGATGAATTTTTAAGATTCTCCTAATAAAACGTTGAATAATTTGCAGGGTGACATGGGATTCCAGGGCAGACCAGGTCCACATGGTCCTCCAGGAGTAGGTGAACCTGGTCCTCCTGTAAGTTATGAAGCAGCAGGGTTTAATCTCTTGTCTGATCTGCTACGGTTTGATGAGACTGATCCTCTGGATTGTTTTACAGGGACCCCAAGGACAACAAGGTGTTCAGGGGGAAAAGGGACCCCAGGGAGAAGGGTTTCCTGGACCAAAGGTCACTTGTATATTTATGAAAACCTTAATAAATGATAACAAATGATTCTGATTAGACTAAAGCAATAACAACCTTTTTATAAAATAGGTGTGGTAATCCTAACTAGAACCAGGTGTGTGAGAGTGAAAAGACGCGAGTTCACATATTAACTCAACAAAAAAAGGAAGATCATGATACAAAAAACTTCCAGAAATAATATATATATATATATATATTTTTTTTTTTTTTATCTTGTGACTTTTCATCAAATTCCTGTAAAACAGATTAGAAAAACACAGCTAGGTAATAAATAATTGATGCCTTTTATCAACCTGATTTAGGTCAACAAACAAACAAGGAGGAAAAAGTACTAGAACAAAGATCCTGAAGCAAAACTAAAATCTACAAGAAAGAAAACTGACAAAGTTCTAGAACATAAAATCAAAAGTTAATGACGACTCATTAACTAAAACTAATAGATTAGAAATGATTTGATAAAAGCAACATTTAACATGAATCCTAATAGAAGATTTAAATGACTAAATAAAGTGTACACAGCTGCCACATTTTACTTTGACTGAACTCCAGCTGAACTATTATTTTTCATCTTATTGTCAATCTGTCAAAATAAGCCTCTGTTCCAGCTCAGTGACTCACAGTTCAGGCGTTCACGCCATCGTCAGTGCCGACTCGGGTTTTAAGCCTGTAAAAATGTTGTTTCTCTCAAGCGGCAACATGCTGCACGGAGAAACACATTCTTATTTAGATTAGGTTTCTTATGCGGAACTACAGATACATGAATACGTTGGAAAAAGATCCAACTACTGCAATTAAAACCGTCATCGTTGCAATTAGAGACAAACTTTGAGGGCAAATTTATAAAATGAGCATAAATATGTGAAAAACTCTCAATATCCAAACTGTTTAACATCTTTTCTTCTTCTTTGAATCTAAACCAGAGATGATCAAAAACTCTCTTCTAGTGTCATATTAGATTCCAGAACCTCCAAAATATTACAGTCACAGAACAGAACAATGCAGATCTGGATAGAAGCTGCTGAGATTTACTTTGATACGGCTTTTATTTTGACGAGATTAAGCTGGTTTTGTTCCACAGGGGGATCGGGGGATCCCAGGACCGAGAGGCATGAGGGGACAACAGGGTGTCGGCATCAAAGGAGAAAAGGTGGGTTGTAAATTCATTTAACAACATTAACAACAAAGGCGCTAATGAAAATTAATGGGGAGCCTAAAAAGTCCTCTAGGCTACAGTTATAGAGACTTCCTGTGATAGTAAGACAAGAAGAGACAGATGTTTATTATATCAAACATCTGGTTAGTGTGAGAACATTTCAGGCAGTAAATGGTGTGAAGCTGCACAACGTAACAGGATGATTTATTAAAACATCTGTAATAATCCAGATGAGGACGTGATCAGCAAAGATCTCAGTACGAGTTGCTGCAAAACGTTTGCAGGAAGTTGATTCTGCTGTCTTCTGCCATCGCTGCAGGATTTAAACTATGATTAAATAAACGTTAGAAGTTGTTTTTTCATTGGAAGTGAACAGAAAGCTGCAGCTCTGCTGTAAAACAAACACAAGAAGAAGAAATAAATCAGAAAAAAAATGCAAACGGGGATTTTTAGGTGGTTATATAAACATTTGTAAATATGTGTACATGTAGCAAAGTGAGTCGTGGGATAGAGATGGTGTTAAAATGTCTGTGATGTTTAACTTCCAGGGTGAATTGGGACCCCCAGGACGTCCCGGGCCGGTTGGACCAGTGGGGATGGGCATTCAGGGAGAGAAGGTCAACAGAAGATGTTTAAATACCTGAAACCAAAATTCCCACGTTAGCAAACACCTCATATAATAAACGTTTGAATTCATTTACTTCAGGGAGTTGAGGGACCGAGGGGTCCGCCAGGAGTCAGAGGACTTCCAGGTGAAGGTTTACCCGGACCCAAGGTTTGTTGAAACTTGTTCAGTTTCACAAAGTTTATCCAAAACCAATTCAATGTCTCTTATTTAAGCATTTACTAGTTATTAGAGTTGAATTCCTCAACAACATCATATAACTAGTTGGACCAAACTGGAGATTCTTTGTCTCAAAGAAAAAATAACAAGAAACTGAAATACTGCAGGGAGACCAAGGCTTACCAGGAGAGCAGGGAGCTCCAGGAGAACGAGGCATCGGTGAACCTGGACCAAAGGTAACGCAAATGATTTCCAAACACGAACTGTCCTGGAACATAAACCAAAGATAAATATACTCAAACTGTTCTTACAGGGAGAACCTGGAACAGCAGGACTTGGTGGTCTTCCTGGTCTTCCAGGAGAAGATGGAGCACCAGGACAGAAAGTATAATGTCATAAGCACGTTTCTCTTAAAGTCCTTCTGAATGTTTTTGAACTTATTGTTGCTTCTCTTAGGGGGAACCTGGTTTACCAGGATCCAGAGGTCCTGAAGGAGCTCAAGGAATTGGCATCCAAGGAGAAAAGGTATGTTTTAAACGATGCACCGTTTACATTGTTTTATAACGTACTCATACAGCGTCTGGGGTTTTTCCTCCCAGGGTGATCAAGGTCTGAGAGGCATACGCGGGCTACACGGGCCTCCTGGGATCCCTGGACCTTCTGGACCAAAAGTAGGACGTCTAATGAAACAGGAACACTGATTGTGGTTTGACTAAAGCAGTCACTGATTGTTGTTCATTTACACTGTTATTATGTCATAATAATTTAGTATTTGAAGGGAGCCAGAAGATGACTCTTTGATTTATTGTTTACTGCTTCTTAAATCTGCTGCCAATTTTTATCTTTCCAGGGTGAACGAGGAATTCCAGGCCCGCAAGGCAACCTGGGGCAACCTGGAAGGTCCATATCAGGTCCAAAGGTACGATAAACACACTGTGTGTGTTAACTCGGCCGGCAGCCAAGAGAACTGTCAGATAGATCTGATGTGACTCATAAAAAACTGGCACAAATTATCAGTTTAACATTTCTATTGTTTTTGAGTTCAGGGTGAAGTTGGTCCTGCTGGTCCTCCTGGTCCCGTTGGAGAACCAGGTCTCGGACTACCTGGTCCAAAGGTTAATCCCGTCACTTTGAATTTAATATGTTTTCAGATTAGCTGTTTATATTATATCATATTATATCATTATCTATACAGGACTGGGCTGTTAGTTTTAATCTCTAAATCTGGTTTCACCAGGGGGATCGTGGTCAACCTGGTTTAACAGGTCCACTTGGTCCAAAAGGTGAAGGCATCCAAGGACCTGAGGTCTGTAAATGATCTTCTGTACAAATCTTGTGTAAAAATCGACATTCTAATTGATCCTTTGTCTGTTTCCAGGGTCCTGCAGGCGTACCGGGGTTACCAGGAGAGCCCGGACCAGAGGGACTGGGAATTCCTGGTCCAAAGGTTCGTGGTCTAAGTATTTTCTCTTCTTATCTAGATAATCAGCACTGATCATCTGACAACATCATGTCTTTTATATATTTATAGGGGGACGTTGGTTTCAGAGGACCACCAGGTTTGCCAGGTCCACCTGGTGAGGGTTTACAAGGACCACCAGTAAGAACCATCCCCCGTGTTACAATTTTAACTACAAACTCCAATCAGGAAAACGTTGAAACACTTTTAATAATTACAGTGACCTCAAGTTTTATTTAATTACAGAAATGTACATGAGACCAGATGTTTTCAGACCTGATGATGAAATTAATTTGAAACAAAAATTGTAATTTGAAGAAATTGTGACATTTAAAACTTGTTTTTTGTACTAGTTTAAAATCAAACTGCAGCTTTGAGGACATAAACAGTTTATGTATGTTAGTATTTTAGAACATTTACTTTGTGGAATTTTGGTTCATGATTAAACCTTCTGATGATCTGTTACAGGGTAACACTGGAAGGGCGGGTCCTCCTGGTCCAGCTGGACCTCCGGGACAAGGGATTCAAGGTCCAAAGGTAAACCGGTGCTTTCCTTTAATACAGTACCAGATAAGCAGATGTCATGTCACTTTAGATGATGAACATCAACATTTTAGTATAATAAGTCAACAGGGAAGGTGAGGTGTGGTTCTCGGGTTCTTAGACGAGACTTTCAGATTCTAGTCGCTGCATTTTTAAAGCACAGTTTCTGGTTCCAAAAAAACAGAACCCAAAAACAGAATATTTTGGCAATTATTTAGATCAGGGTTTCTCAACCTTTTTCATCTAAGTCATGCTGAAATCCCTTACTGCCCACCAATGTCCCATGCAGAGAAACAGAAGGTTTTCTGATACAGAAATCATATTTTAATGATCAGAGCACCAGTTATCAGTAACAGTTAAGTACTACAATGGGACAAACTGCAAATATTCAAATGGCAAAATGAACAGATTTCAAAATAAAGTTCCTTCGAAGCTTTGTCTGGATGCATTTTGGACAGGTGCTCCTTTAGCCGGGAGGGTTTCATTGCCTCGTTTGAAAAAACTTGTTCACAAAGCAGGCACATGGGGAATTGTGGATTCATAGGTGAAGGAATGAGTCCATATCTAAGGTAGTCCACATTGTACTGCCAACACTTATGAGGCAGCTGTGGCTAAGCGGGTAGAGCGGTTATCCTCCACTCAGAAGGTCGGCGGATCGATCCCTGCCTCCACCACCACACATCAAAGTGTCCTTTGGCAAAACACTGAACCCCATGTAGCCCTGATTTGTGTATCAGGTTGTATGATTGTTAGCCCCCCCAATTTACATATTGGGTTGTCTTAATGGGTAAATGTAAAAACTTGTAGTGTTAAAACGCTTTGAGTGGTCTGAATGACTAGAAAAGCGCTGTACAAATACAGGACATTTACCATTTACTTCTTCTTATTCTGAGTCATTGTTCGTTATGAATGTCCTGTACTACCAGCGCCCACCATATGCATCTCAGCGCCCCCTTCAGTGGTAAAAAACATTCACCTTATATAGTCTGAACGCCCACTGGGGGCACCCGTTGAGAAACTCTGATTTAGAGGGAAAGTCATAGTCCATTATCATACGTATGTGGACGGGGGTGATGTGTTCCACAATAAAACTACCTCATACTGCAGAGAAAACATTACAGTCTCTTCAGAAGGTTGGAATTAATTTGAAATCTAATCTCAGGGTGATCCAGGATCTCAAGGCATGACTGGGCCAAGAGGGGCTCAGGGAGAAGGATTTCCTGGACCTAAGGTGATGGACTGACATGCATCTTATAAAGTATTTTATAGATGTCACATTCACTGATCTAAACCTGAGACGTTTCTTTCCATTGGAACAGGGTGACCGAGGATCACAGGGTGAAAGAGGAATGAAAGGTACTAAAGGAGACTTGGGAGATCCTGGAGTTCCTGGAGAAATGGTAAAATAAAATTCAATACATAATAAAAGCATCTAAAAACTGTTCACACAAGTCATGAATGCTGTTATGGTGTCAAGTTGAATCAGCAATTTAAAATGTTGAATGATCAAACCCCAAATTGGAGCTGTTTCTCACAATAAATCTGTTTTCATCCTGTTTCAAATTTGAGGGGAGACCCGGGATAAAGGGAGAACCGGGCCTCACTGTAAGTTCACTAAAACAAAAAGATTTTTATTTAAAAAACGAATGAATTTCATCATATATATATAATTCTTACACTTTTCAGAGGGATGACATTATCAAGATGATAAAAGAAATATGCGGTAAGACTGAAAGCTACTGTATGTTTAATTCTAAGTGTAAATGGACAATTGACAGCTACTTTATGAAAAACTACAAAATATGTGAACATGAGATCAGATTAGAAAATCTGGGACAATTTTTCTCTCTAAATATCCCCTAAATTTTAAAGAATATTGATTTGTCAATGTCTGAATCTCATTTTTTAGATTATTATAAAATGATAAAAGTAGCAGCTTCTTTGGTCATTCTTTAGAACTGTAGGGTTTATTTTATATTAAATACATTTAAATCAATTGTTGGTTGATCTGTCGTTGGATCTTAATGGATTAGGACAATTTAAAAACTCCGATTACAAATCTTAAGGTAGAAGATGGTTGTCATGTTTATTTGTGTGTCATAATTTTCAGGATGTGGCATCAAGTGCAAAGAAAGGCCAATGGAGCTTGTGTTTGTCATCGATAGTTCAGAGAGTGTCGGTCCAGAGAACTTCGAGATCATCAAAGACTTTGTCACCAGGCTGGTGGACAGAACCACCGTCGGACGCAATGCTACCAGAATCGGACTGGTTCTATATAGTCTGGATGTCCATTTAGAGTTCAACTTGGTTCGCTATATGAGTAAGGAGGATGTAAAGCAAGCAATTAGAAAGATGCTCTACATGGGTGAGGGCACTTACACAGGGACCGCTATAAGAAAGGCGACTCAAGAGGCCTTCTTCAGCGCTCGGCCAGGAGTCAGAAAAGTAGCAATTGTCATCACTGACGGCCAGACGGACAAGCGAGAGCCAGTCAAGCTTGACATGGCCGTGCGGGAGGCTCATGCTGCCAACATTGAGATGTACGCTCTGGGAATTGTTAATTCCTCTGATCCGACACAAGCCGAGTTCCTGCGAGAACTCAACCTCATTGCCTCTGACCCGGACAGTGAACACATGTACCTCATCGACGACTTCAATACACTGCCAGGTGACAATCCTACTCAAATGTTAGAAAGTACGCCCGAAAGTATCCTAAATAACACATTTTTGAATATTTCTTCTTTCAGCGCTGGAGTCTAAACTAGTCAGCCAGTTTTGTGAAGATGAAAATGGCGCCCTGATTTACAATCCCATCACAAACGGACCCTGGAGCGGCAATAACGGGCTTGGGTTTAATAGAGTCAATGGTAATGGATACAATGGCTTTGACTATAATGGTCATAGTTCTGGAAATAGTGGACACGGGCATAGTTATGAAAAGGAGAATGAAAATCAGAGACAGATCCACGGCAGGGTTCGAGGTGACACTTTCATGTTGCCCATCAGTGCTGATCCTCTACCGTTTCAGGTCTTTGCTGTGTTACATTATTCACAATCTATTCTTTGAGCATTTTTAAAACGATCACAATAAACACACAGTATTTTGGTTTTTATTGAACTTCAGGTTGTTGAAGATGATGATGGTGAAGATTTAGACTTGAGGGCTCAGGTAAGGCCTGGTAGCAGCAGATCTACAGTCAGTGAAACAACAATGCCATCACCTGTGAGAGAAAGCTCCGCCTCCAGTGAGACATCTTCAAATGCAACATCTTTGTTAACAATGGAGTCAGATTCCTCTTCAGACTCAGAGCTGCAGCTCCTTGTGAGTCCAGACTTACCTAAAGGTGAGAACTTCAGTTCCGAACCGGTAATAATTTATCAATATTTTTTAATTTTTGTGAGCGATGTGACACATTAGAAATCAATTTCAGAGTGTATTTAGTATTTTTTTTTTTTTACATTATTTAGTCTGTAAATTATCTCCATCACAAGTTAATTTAAGAAGGATTCAGTGTGCATGTTGATGTCACTGTGTTCGCAAATCTTTGAAAAAATTCACCTGCAGTTTCTTCTCCAGAGGTCCGTCCTCTTGATCCTCGCTGTGGACTCATCTTAGACCAAGGGACCTGCCGAGACTACGTCATCCGCTGGTACTACGACAAACAGGCCAACGCCTGCGCTCAGTTCTGGTACGGAGGCTGTGGTGGAAACAGCAACCGTTATGAGACGGAAGATGAATGCAAGAAGGCTTGTGTTGTTTCCAGAACAGGTGAGCTTTATAACATCTTGTGTAGAACAGGATTTCCTTCAGTAAATTTTCATTTATATTTTCATTTATTTTTTCTGAAAGTCAAACTTTTTTCTTCTTTTCAGCTAAATAAGAAGATGATTCAGAAAACGGACGAATCCACAGTGCCCTAATTTTTTATTTTAATGATTTCACTTGTGTTCAGGAATTTTTTTGCACTTCTCTATAACATTTTTTTTCCATAGTTTCCACATTTTTTACAATTGCTGCTTTAAAGAAAATGTTATCTTCTTTTACCTCAAACCTTAGCTAGTATTAAAAACACTTCAAAAGATTAAGTTCTCTGAACTGGAGTTTAACAGATAGATGCATAATCCCTCTGAGCCACATGCTTTATTTACATTTCTAGAAAGATGGAAACAGTGTGATTCTTTTGTCATGTTAATATAATTTGCAAACATTTTTTTTACCTCTTTTTGTATATGTTACCTTGCCTAGTGTTTTATTTGGGTTTATTAATGGCAGCTGTAATTGGAAGCTGCTTTCAGAAGATTATGGCTCTCTGCAAATGAGCCAATAACATTTTTTATTGGAAATTGTTTATATATCCAAATAAATGTATTTTTATATGTTTTGTAGTAAATAAAGTTTAAATTGTGGCTGTTTGTCTTGTCTGTGTTCATTTTAATTATTTTTAGGAATTACTGTTGTAAACAGGAAATACTATAAATGAACAATATATAGTTTTATCTTTTATTGTGTAAAATGGCTAAATTTTACAAATAACTACATTTTAAATAAGATCCTGGTCGGATATCAATCACTACATCTGGCTTTAAAGTTGCTACCAGACAAAACACCAACAGGAATTGACTTCGAGTACACAATTCTTTTTGTCCTTCAGGCTTGCCGTTTGTTGTCAAGGTGATTATGACGCTAAACAGGCTTAGCTCGTCCTGATTTTACTGAATGCAGTGACTGACTTTACAATTCATAACGTGAATCATGGCATCTGCTTTAGATTCTCTCTGGGAAGACAGAGACGTCAGATTCGATATAACTGCGCAGTAAGTAATTGAATTTATTTGAATCTCATTGAACGTCACGATTTAGCTCGTCAAAGCTAAGTGGCTAAAGCTACAACCGAGAAAACATTGTATTTAGTGTCATATTCAGCTCAGAAAAGATTGATTTATACCATATTTGTCTTATTTAAAATAAAATAAACGTGTAGCTACAATAGTTAATCGATTAAATGAACTCTGATGCACAAACAGGCAGATGAAAACTCGTCCAGGAGAGGTGCTGATAGATTGTCTGGACTCGATTGAAGACACGAAAGGAAACAACGGAGACAGAGGTTGCTTTTTACATTTAAAGTAACCCAGATTTTACAGGGCTGGCCATTTGGCAAAAAAATTATGTTTGTATTCTTTTGCAGGACGACTTCTGGTAACAAACCTGAGAATTATTTGGCATTCCTTAGCATATCCAAGAGTCAACCTGTGTGAGTAAACCCGCGTACTTGAACGCATCACTGTTTAATTCTGACTAAATCAGCCAATCTTGAGATGTTTTGGTAATGCTGCTTTATTCCATTTAATGTCAACTAATAATTTCCAAATGTAACATAAGAAAATGTTCTAATATGTGCTGGAAAACATGTTAAGTCTGTGATCAGCATTATCAGATTAACTTTGAATATTCACATTATTTAAAGCAAAGATAATAAAGTTAAATCAGATTTAAATTATATCAACTCAACTTGTTTTTTCAGCTGTGGGTTACAACACCATTATTAATATCACAACAAGGACAGCAAACTCTGTAAGTAACCCTATATTTTAGTTATGTATCTATAAAATACTTTTTTATTCTCTTATATGTATTATATATATATATATATAAACTAATTACAATTCCAAATTATATTTTTACACAATTTGCTTCACATGTTGACTCAACTCTTAGTGTTATTTCCAGGTTAAAACATTTTAAATTTTCAGTTTATCATTTTACCTTTAAGCCAGTTTAAAAAGATTAAATAGATTTAGTAACAAACTGAATGAGTTAAACTTCACTGATATAAAATGAAGAATCTATTTTTCTTTTATTTAACTTCTCTTTTCCAGAAACTGAGAGGCCAAACAGAAGCACTCTACATCTTAACAAAATCCAACAACACAAGATTCGAGTTCATTTTTACTAATTTGGTTATAGGAAGTCCTAGACTGTTTACCTCTGTGATTGCTGTTCACAGGTAAAACAACAATGATCAAAGAATAAATTTGGGATTATCTTCTAAATCTAATTTCTGACTCATTAAGTATTAAAACCTTCTTTGTGTTGATACAGGGCTTATGAGACTTCTAAGATGTATCGGGACCTGAAACTGCGAGCTTCTCTTATTCAGAACGAGCAGCTGAGACTTTTACCCCAAGAGCAAGTGTATGATAAAATCAACGGGGTTTGGAATTTATCCAGTGATCAGGTACTGGTACTTTCAGTGAAGTTGTATCTTGCCAAGATGTTTAGTAATTCTTTGAGAGTATTTTCAGTTTCCTTGTGTGAATCCCAGGATGTTGGTCTTATGTTACTGGAAATTTAAACACATTTCTAAAATCATAAGACAATTGTTTTTGGGTTTTTTTTCTTTTTTTTTTTAAATGTCACAGACTCATTGTGAGCTTAGACAGCCCTGGCCCTGAGCTGCGTGGTGCTCTAGGTGAAAAAGGATTTTGGCGCCCCCTACCATCCATAACCGACACAACATAACTCAATAACTGGATTTCATTGCATTAAATACTTATTTATATTAAAGTGAATAGTACAGAATATAAATAGAACAGTGCAATGGGGAAAAAACACAATCAAAACAATGTTAACACTAAACAATTACAAAAAGTAACAGATATGCCTTTTACTTTATGTTTATAATAGTAATTGGGATTTGGCACCCCCTCCAGCAGATGGCGCCCTAGGCAATGGCCTGAGTGGCGTATGCTCTGTGCCAGACCCAGGGTCCAGTTTGAATCTTTTTTTGTATTGCTTACATGAGTCAGATTAAATTATAATTGTGTCAAGAAATTTTGGGCAACTTTCACTCTAATGTTGTAATTTATTTTCAGCTTCAAGGTACTATCTGAACTAAATGCTCCTTGGTCAGCTCAGTGAGAAGATGAGCTTCATCTAAATGTTCTTTCTTTTAGGGCAACCTTGGAACCTTCTTTATTACCAATGTTCGGATTGTGTGGCATGCCAACATGAATGAGAGCTTCAACGTTAGCATCCCTTATCTCCAGATTGTAAGAACAGTATTCTCATATAATGAATCCAAGTGGTTTTATGTTGATTCTGATGTAGAAACATTCTCCCTCTAGTGGTCGATCAGGATAAGAGACTCAAAGTTCGGCTTGGCTTTGGTGATTGAGAGTTCACGCCAGGTGACTTTATTCTTGTTCATCTCATGTAATCACATTCTTAGAGTTTTTTTCTCTTCAATTTTTGTGCCTGTGTTATTTAAGTATGCGCTGACCTTGTGGTTTCAGAGCGGAGGATATGTGCTCGGGTTTAAAATCGATCCCGTGGAAAAGCTTCAAGATGCGCTGAAAGAAATCAACTCATTGCACAAAGTGTATTCTGCTAATCCCATTTTTGGGGTGGATTATGAGATGGAGGAAAAGGTAGGCAGACATACAGGAAATGAGACAACCATCGAATCTTTAGTCCTGACTCCCTCCTGAGGATAAAACCAACACCTGAATCAAACCAGTTTATCTGATTCATTTGACTGGTTTTACTTTCAGCCTCAGCCTTTGGAAGAACTCACCGTGGAACAGCTTCCCGATGACGTAGAAATCGAGCCCGATGACCAGACAGACACCTTCACTGTGAGTCAGCCTGCTGGCCTTTTTTTAACACTCATCACTCTGCTGAGATTTGAAAAGCTGTCAGCCTCTTAGAATAGCTGTGAGTTAATGTTCCCGTTGCTCAGTGCTCCTGTTTCTGATGTTCATCAACAACAATAACTTTTCATAATAAGCAGAATAACCTTCTCTTTTTCACTGATTGTGTTAATCATGCTTTCTTTCAGGCCTACTTTGCTGATGGTAACAAGGTAAATATATATATTTGTGACATGAACACTGTTTTTGAACACTTTGGGGTTTTAAAATGTATAAAACTCTAATTTATTTATTGAAATATCACAGCAACAAGACCGTGAACCAGTTTTCTGTGAGGAGCTTGGCCTTGCCATCGAGAAGCTAAAGGATGGATTTACACTTCAAGGGCTGTGGGAAGTAATGGGCTAAAACATGAAACATCTGTGTACATTCTGTACTTGTATTCATCTGTTTATGAATAGATCTATTTTATGGTTGTACAGTCAATGTTTAGTAACAAATTACATTTTCTTTTGCTAGAAAAAAAAACTGTCTAGTTTCGTATGAATAAAGCATGTGAAAATAAATGTTGAAGATTCTTTTCTTTACATTAGAATAATAACTTGTTATAATAGTTACAATATATTAGTATGTGGAATAAAACAGGATAGGTAGAAACAAATATTTGAAAAATGTTCCAGGCGATTAAGTGTCTCCTCCTGTTGTAGCAGCTGTTGTCTGACTCCGCCCACTGGTCAGGTGACCTCCCACTGACTGTCTCACAGTAAACCTGAATCATACTGTATTGTGGTAAATTATGACTCGATGGATGTCCTCAGAGTGTGGAAAATAGGACTAGATATAAAGCTACATCAACGTGTCGTGAGCTTTTCTCTTTAAAAGTTTTGTATTTTGCCAAAAGTGGATTCAGTGAAAAGATCACGGGTTATTTTTGTGTGGCAGCACAATAACGTTGATGCTAATTACTGGAGTGACAAGCCTCCACAGTTGTTTTAGCTTTGTGACAGCTGTGTGAGGGCTCCAATTGGGCCAACCTGAATTCTTCACAGATGGGGTGGTTGGCTATATTTAGAGGACCACAGTTATATTGAAGTGGCCTCAGACCTGGCTGTCGGTAGTTCACCGTCTTCAGTCGCTGGAAAATCAGTCGTCTCCTGCTGTTTTACCAACCACTTCCTGTCTGAAAAGAATGGATGCCCAAGGCCTGAGAGAAGACCTCCGCTTGTTTCAGAGCACTCTGCTGCAGGATGGACTCAAAGAGCTTCTGAATGAGAACAAATTAATTGACTGTGTTCTGAAGGTTGGAGACAGGAGCATCCCCTGCCATCGGCTCATCCTGGCAGCTTGCAGCCCATCATTCAGGGAACTTTTCTTCTCAGAGGATGGAAAGGAGTTCGACAAAAGGGAGGTTATTCTAGAGGACCTTGATCCAAACATCATGGAGGTGGTTGTGAATTACCTGTACTCAGCTGAGATCGACATCAACGAAGACAATGTTCAGGAAATATTGGCGGTTGCCAACCGCTTCCAAATTCCTTCTGTTTTCACAGTTTGTGTGAACTATCTCCAAAAGAAGGTGACCAGGAAGAGCTGCCTGGCCATCTACAGGCTGGGGCTGATGCTGAACTGTGCCCGACTGGCAATGGCAGCTCGAGATTTCATCGCTGATCACTTTGAGAACATAGCAAAGGACGATGAATTCTTAGAGCTTGCCCCACCTGAGCTCTTTGCCATCATCGGGGCGGATGCTTTGAATGTCGAAAAAGAAGAGCTAGTGTTCGAGTCTCTTATGAGATGGATCAGAAAAGACAAAGAAAAGCGCTCAAAAACCTTGGAAGAGGCTTTTGAGTACGTCCGCTTCCGTCTGCTTCCGGAGAAGTACTTCAAGGAAAAAGTAGAGAAAGATGAGCTTATTAAAGCCAACCCCGAGCTTCTCAAAAAGATCAAAGCCATCAAGGATGCATTTGCAGGAAAGCTGCCTGAGAAGAAAAAAGGTCAAGGTGATGCTGAAGGAGAGGAGGAGGGGAAGCTGCCAGGTTACCTGAACAACAACCGCAGATATGGCATGTACGCCAAAGACATGATTCTCATGATTAACGACACTGCTGCTGTGGCCTACGACGGCCAGGAGAATGAATGTTTTCTTGCAGCGATGTCTGAGCAAATCCCAAAAAACCACGTCAGCCTCACGTCAAAGAAGAACAAGCTTTATGTGTTGGGAGGATTGTTTGTAGATGATGAAGACAAAGAAAATCCTTTACAGTGTTACTTCTATCAGGTAGAGACACTTTGTTTGATTCAAACAGCAGCCATGACGTGAAATGACTTGCTTCCCTTTGACTGTTTTCAGTTGGACAGTCTTGCTGCTGAGTGGGTAGCTCTGCCACCGATGCCTTCACCCAGATGTCTGTTTGGTTTGGGCGAATTCGAAAACCTGATCTTCGCCGTTGCAGGAAAAGATCTACAGTCAAACGAGTCTCACGATACCGTCATGTGCTACGACACTGAGTAAGTTCAGCAGGTTTAAACCACCGTTCTGTCGGGTATAACAGAGAATAAGTTCTGTTTTCTTATCTGCACTTTTAGAAAAATGAAGTGGGTTGAAACAAAAAAGCTTCCGGTAAAAATCCACGGCCACAGCGTGGTCTCTGAGAACGGCCTGGTGTACTGCATCGGAGGGAAAACGGATGATAAGTAAGATCCTATATTAAAACATTTTTTTCAAAAACTTTATGTTAACCCTGACTGGGTGATTGTTTTGTTTCACTGTGAAAAAAAAGTAAAGCGACCAATAAGATGTTTGCATACAACCACAAGAGGTCAGAGTGGAAGGAGGTCGCTTCCATGAAGACCTCCAGGTCCATGTTCGGGGCAGTTATTCACAAAGGGAAGATTATTGTTGTGGGAGGAGTCAATGAAGATGGACTGACACCGACATGTGAAGCCTATGACTTTGCAACTAACAAGTAAGTCTTTGCTTTGACCATTGACACATTATGACTAACATGATGCTGAAACCAACTGAGCTGCCCCCTAGTGGTTGGCTGCAGAATAGTCTTAAGTCTCGCGTCATTCATTTACATGAATTGTATATTTTCTTGACAAATTAAAATACACCTCAGATATTTTAACCTCAGATGTAGACCTCTATATACTTGCATATTCACTTTTAAGTTGTTATTTGATGCATAATGACACTTCTTGATTGTATGCCGTAAGTAGGCGGGACTTTCAGTTCAACATCTCGTGTGTTGACTCCAAAAGTACATGTCAGCTCCTGTAAACTGGATATAATACCAATATATTGGCTTTATTTTTCAACAACAGAAGACGATCTTCGTCCATCTTAACGTTGATTATTTTTGCTTATGAACTGGTTTTATTAGAGTTGTTTGTGGCTACACAACATCCAGAGATTTTATGTTTTACTGACGTTAAATTGTTATTTTCTGTATTCGTGTAGAATACATTTTAAAACCTTGTTGGAATGATAAGATTTTACAAATTCTCTAAAGGACTCAAATATTCTAAATGGAAGTTTTTTTTAAATAATTTACTTTTATTTTTTCCTTTAACCTGAAATATTTGCGTCTTGTTTCTTCTTGACTTGAGAAAGACGAGGTCAGGTTGGCTTATGTATCCTGACATCTGTGTGTGGGGGGGTTTTGTAGGTGGTCACCTTTCCCAGAGTTTCCCCAGGAGCGGAGTTCAATCAACCTGGTCGTGTGTGGAGGGCTGCTGTACGCTGTAGGAGGCTTCGCCATGGTGGAGAATGACGACAAAGAGTGTGCACCCACTGAAATCCCTGACATCTGGCAGTATGTTTGAATTTTAGTTTCATATTAAATCCAATTTTATTAATTTCCTTTACAATACTTGCAATTGTTTTACTGTCTGTATTAGGTATGAAGATGATGCCAAACAGTGGACCGGCATGATCAGAGAGATGCGTTATGCAGCTGGGGCCTCGTGTGTCTCCATGCACCTAAACCCCGCCAAAATGCCCAAATTATAAAGAGATATTTTCACATTACTCTTGCACTACTGAGAATTTTACACATGATTTTATTCAGTATATATTCTGTTGTCCATCATGTCACTTGTTTGTCCTGTTAAATTTAGGTAAAAATCTTTTTTTTTTGGTCTTTTTTTTTTCTTGTATGACTAAATAAAATTGTCAGTTTTTATTGTTGCATAATTTCTCACAGTCCAACTCTAAATGTTTGGTTCTGAAAAATCTTTATGCAAAAGGAACAAATAGATACACTCAAAAATAAGATTTTTGTACAAAATAAATTTTACTTACACAAAAAAACTCTTGTACTGGAATGTGGAAAATAGAAAATAGGTTTAAATATGTGTTTATACAATTTATCCTTTAGAAAAAAAAAAAGAAAGTAAATATATAGTTGCTGTTTGTTGATTCAGCACTTTTTTAAACTAAAGTTTATTTTATCACTATAAAATATCACCACCTATTTATTCTCTTTACTTAATATTTCAGTCTTTTTAAACATATAATTAAAATTTTGGTTCATCACTTCAGATTTAAGGTCTGACACACTTCAAATTAAGTGTGATATAGTTTTAAATGCAGAAAAATGACCAATTTAAGCTCTTATTGTGAAATTTTTTTTTACAAGAACATATTTCTGTGGGAAAATAAAATCCCACCACAAACACAATTTAACTCACCTCATAGAAGTTTTTATTTTTAAAATATTTTATTATGAAACTGCTCTGCGTTGTTTAACATGAAGGAGGTAGATTCATGTCAACTTAACATTAAATATTTTAACAAAACTAAGAAGCACTTTATGAGTAAAGCCCAATCTGGCGAGATCTTAAATGTTAAATTTCTGACATCCTTCTTTAAATAAGAAATATTAAGAAACTATTCGAGTATTTTCTTTCTCAGATATTCTTTCCACGCGTTGTGTGTTGAAAGCTCCATGGAGTTCCATTCAAAGTGAGGAATCTGTAAAAGATGACACCTGTTTGCTTCAGTCTCTTACTCATTATTCATTATTACTACTTATTAATTCAACTGGATGTGAATAAAAAAAAAAGCTCAATTCAGAAATCCTGCTGAATGTTCTCACCTGAACAACACGATATCCCAAAATTTCCAGGTGTCTCTTCCTCATCAAGGCCTCGCCTTTTATGTGATGAGAATTTTTGCAGAAGGATCTTGAATCGAGAAAGTCGACAGCAACTCTGAAAAAAGGTAAAAACGGATAATCAGTCGCTTTAAACTTTGTTTTCTAAATATATTTTTTTCTGTATCAGGGACCGTGTACATCTACTTCTGTTGAAGAGTGAAGCTAGTCTGATATGTCAGGTGTTTTTTAAAGCGAATAAGAACTAAAACAACATACTAGAAATATACTAGAAAATAGATAATAAAAATGTGAATCCACACAGATCAAGACCTGGACATTTATTTTACAAACCTTTTAAAAATATGTGTAAAACGTATGAGACAAGTCATATTTCTCTTTAAATCAACAGTTTTCCAGAACAAGGCTCAACACTACACTGTAAAATCAGCTTAGTTGAACATAAATCCCAAACCTCCAAGATTCCACTTTACAAGTGACCAGACCCAAATAATCTGATGTCGTTGTTTTGATGTCAGACAGCACGAGTGCTTCTGTTTGCATTTTTTATTGCATATTATTTAGTGCTGTCAGTTAAACGCGTTATTAATGACATTAACTGAAACCCATTTTAACGACGTGCATTTTTTTATCGCGAGATTAACGCTCGTTCTATTTGGGCCAGCCCTTTGTAGTTTTTCTCCACGATTTTGCAAAAAACCCGTTACGTTAGAAAACTACAACATCACACCGGCTCTAGTAAGACCGGTCTTGTGCGAAAATGTGTTCCCCTGAAATATTCTGTTTCCCCTGTCTCGGGAGCGCGCACCGCAGCCAGAGGGGCGGAGCCGACAAGCTTCACAGCCCTTCAGATCAGTTTCTCGTTAGACTGAAACTAGACTGATAAAAGGACAAGTTTCCCTGTCGAAGTTCTTGCTTTATTAAGTTTCCGTTAAATCAATGAACGAAAACGAAAATTGTTGTTGAGTGTTTTTTTTACTCGCCGTGAGAATCAAGTCTCTCGGTATTCACGTACACTAAACCCGGCGGTTAGACTTGATTAGTCTGAGCTACAACAATGATTAATTTTACTCTGGGATTAAAAATACATTTTTGAATTTCAATTGAAATGATTATCATCCACCAAACACTATTTTCTATAACTTCTTGTTTGTTTAGGCTGCCATGTTTTTATATTTCTTTATATATGTAGATGGATGAACGGACAGACAGTCAAAGTTACAGGGGGGAACAGGATTTCTCAGCACCCTGAAATATTCCGTTCCGTGAGAGAGCTGTGGCCTTATTGTTACGTTCAAAACAAACTTGAAAGAATATGTTAAACCATCATTTAATTGCACTACAGGCTGTTTTGCCTGATTTACCTTAACATGTGCACTTTATTTTATTTCGTATCCCCCTGTTTTGATCCCTGTTGAAGAGATGGCTTATGTGACACTTTTTTCTTCAGCCTTCTGTTGAACAGTGTTATATTGTGTGTGAGATCATTTTCTCCAACTGTGAATGACTGTTGAATTTAGGTATATGCCAGTGTTTTTTTTCAATAAAAACATTTGCACAAAGCAAGCCGATCCACTCTTCCATAAGAGCATTAAAATGAGAAAAAAAATAACTGGGACAAAAAAGAAATCAAGAGACACTTGAACTAGATAATGTGCGATTAATCAAGCTTAATTGTGAATTAACTTGGACATAAATTCGATTAATCGCGATTAAATATTTTAATTGTTTGACAGCACTAATATTATTGTCTAAGACTGTGGGATCTGGGTGTATGAACTTTATTTCTCACCGCTGAGCTCCGGGCGGCAGCTCGTCTCGCATGTTTTCCAGTGAACCTGAATCCCAGATGACCTTCCCTCTCTCTGAGATCTGCAGGGTGGTCGGTTCGAAGTAAGACAACGGCTGCATGTGTTGGTCCAGTTTGCATTCAAAGTCTAAAAGGAGGATGCAAATAGTGTGACTTTATACAGTCCCATGAAAAATCTTACAATATGACGACCCCTATAAAAGGATTTATGGATAATTTATTCGTTTTTTAAATTACATTATAAAGTATTAATAAATATTTCACTATTTTCATTTTTATTGAATGCACTATAACTGCTTATCAATTGTTTGGACAGTTTGTAGAGCTTTATAATAGATAAATAAACTGAACTCTGGTCAGCTGTAACACTCACCTACAGTGTAAAAATACGGAGTGATAACTGCTACTTGAACAAAACTAATCCCGCCCAGAACTTCACCCAACATTCTGTGGATCTGCTGCTGCACTGGACTGATGGCGGCATTCCCTAAAACGCACAATGACAGTAAAAAAAAAAGACACGTAGTCCAAAAGAGCTGAATGTTTAAATCAGAATAACAATCTATTACAGCTGCTTGTTACCTTTCCTTTGCAGCAGCTGACAGTAACGCTCGTGAAACCACGGCACCTGGAACTCAGGACACTCCAGACACACGGCGCGGTTGAGCTCCATGAGGCGCTGACGCGTCCGCGTGTTGAGGGTATCAGGAAGACCTGTAAACACATGAACTTTAACTTCAGCCCTTTGGTGCATGTTTACTTATAAGTCAATGTGGTTTATTTTGCCAAAGAGGCAAAAAGAAAAGTTTTAGCAACCCACTTTCCAGCTGGCAGTCCAGTTTTCCAAGAAAATCAATGCTGAAGATTTCCTTGATCAGTTCCTCGGGAAAACGATCAGCTATGGCCAAAGAATACGCCAGGAGGACAAGCAGATGCGGGTCAAAGGAACCTGAAAGGACAAATGTGAAAGGAATGTGGGTGTAATTTCAAAATAAAATAAGGAAATCAAACTGAGACCTGATACATACTCATCTGAGGAGTGAAGCGTTTAATACAGGCGTCGTAGAGCTCGTCTGCCTGCACAGGGTCGTAGTTCAGGATGGAAAAGGGTAGCAGGGTGGCGTATGTTGCAGAGAAGTGAATCTTAAACAATAAAACACAAAAGTACAGTTAATATAGATGTTGTTTTTAGGGGTTAAAATGTTTGCGATGTCTGTTCGAGCACCTTGTCAATGTGTTCCAGAGCCACGCTGGCAATTCTGTCCATCAGCGGAGGGCAAAAATGATTCATTCTGGTTAGGAAGTATGCCACTTCTGAGACGTTGCTCCAGTTCATCTGATCGGTCATCCTGTTAAGCGTGACGACAGCGTCCTCCAGCAGCATCTCCTCAAACCACTCACCCGAGACGTACTTCAGCTCTTCCAGAAGTAAGTCCAGCCGATTGGCCGTTTGCAGCCTCTCGCGGCCGCAGTGGCTCAGCCTCTGCAGCAGTCGCACGTACTTGCTGTGGGTGTTGTGGCGGTACGAAGGATCATTTCGGATCCACTTGGCAACAGCGAACGAGATGGTGTTGAGCTCGCTGAGGTTGCACTGTGCTATCACTTCATCAACCCGCGAGACCACGCTCTCGTCGAGTCGCGGGCTGGGCAGCATGGACAGGACCCGAGTCAGCATGGTCACCTCGGACGGGTAGAAGCTGCGCTGCAAGAAGCTGCAAAACACCGTTTTAGTTCACTTTTAATTCAACGGAACTGGAATGCAACAAACATTCCTTTAGGAAAGACTTACCTAACTAAAGTCTTTCTTAATGTAGCGAAGAGTTCTGAGTTCTGGTACTGCAAGAGGAAAAGGGCTTGTGTGATTCTGGCCAACTCCACAGACTTGTAGGCAGGAAGGTTCTTTTGGATGATGGATGCAATTCTGGCAAATAAATTTAAAAAATATGAAACAAGTATTTCAGTGAAACATGTTCTACAAAGTGTAATTGGAGTCCCTGAAAGTAGATTTTTTTTAGGTCAAAATAAAAAAAGTTTTCGTGTAAATGTAACTATCAATCAATCACATGTTATTTATAAATGTGCTTTACAACAACTGCAGGTGCCCAAAGCGCTGAACAGCAAAAAGAAGGTTAAAAAGCAAGAGATACATAGAAGCAGTCAAATCCACAAAAATAACTAAAAAACAGTTTCCAAGTGACGCAACACTCAACACTGGAAATGTTTCAATCTGGCCTTAAACAAGGAGAGAGTTGTGATAGAACCTAATTCAAAAGGTAGAGAGTTCCAGAGCTTTGGTCCGACCACGGCGAAGACACGGTCACCCCGTCTGGACCGTGTTGGTCAGCAGAACATAAAGCTCTGCAGGGCAGGTATGGTGTGAGCATGTTACACAGATATAATGGTGCTAGGACATGAACAGAACAGAAAACAAACAGCAGTACTTTATAATGGATTCTGTAGTCAATGGGGAACCAGTGTAGAGAGTACAGAACAGGAGTGATGTGGTCACGTTTACGGGTGCTGGTGAGGAACTGGGCCGACGCATTTTGCACAAGTTGAAGACGGAACAAACACAAAAGAATCTCAAGCTGTAAAAGTGCTCCAATAAGTAATTATTCTTATTTCCTAACAGCTTTTTAAAATCCTCTTCTCAATCAGGCTAGTTGCTAGATTGTCATTCAAATCTGAAATTTCTTTTAACTGTCCAGAACCTTTTTATAAAACCCAAATTCTAAAGATTTGAACTATTTCTTTAAGTGATTTAGGGTCTTATAGAAGAAACACAAACTCACTTGTTTAATAAACTCAAGTTTCTACACTGAATTTCCTCCAGAGCTTCAGCTATAGCCAGAGCTTGTTGAGCGCTGAGCTCATCTGCCAGCAGCAGGGTCATGTTCTCCAACCTGAAATCAACGAGACATCATCATAAACCAGACGGACAAAGAATAAAGAAATAACGGACATGCGTGGATTATTTATTTCCACTCGTGTATGAATCCAACCTTTGTCGGGTCTCTGTGCTGGCAATGGGAGCCAGAGCAACGAACAGTTTAGAGAAGGAGTAAGAGTCTGTGCTTGAATCCATCAGCTCTGTCAGCCTTTCTTTAGCAGCCAGTCTGAAGTCACAGTTGTTGAACTGGAGAGACTGATAAAGACCCAAGATGATGCTGATATTCTCCACGTTCAGCCTGGGAATGTTGTGCAGGAAGATCTCATTGCACTTCTCCAGCAGAGGTCGGTGAATGTACTTGATGTTACGCAGAAACTGCACCATCCTCCTCGGCGTGTTGTAGTTTGAGGAACCCATGGTGTGCAGGAGCTGATACGCTCTGCTGACCAGGTCGTCCCGCAGCCGGGGGGACACCAGAGTTGACACGCTTATCATCAGAGCAGTTAGAACCCTGGAAAACGAATACATAAACATAAAATGCGAGCTGCTTTTTGTACAATCGAATATGTCTTAACTCGACGGCTGACCTGGCATCGTTAATAGACGACAACCTCTGATCCAAGATGCTGGCGATGTGACCCATTAGAGGACTGTTTTGAAGGTGCTGATCACTTAAACAGACAGCAAACTTGGACAGAGACGACATTGGAAGCCTGCAAAAATGTGAATATGGTGTTAAACAACAAAAACAAACAAACAAAAACACATAAGGTATGTTCGAAGCTTATATGTTGGTAGTTTTCTGTTTGCACTTACTCTGATTATCCTGCTTGATAATTCAAATTAAAAGTGATAAAACATACCGGTCTATTCTCAGCCATGCTTCTGAAACCATCTGCTGTACGAGAGAGTCGTGTGGTTCCACATTTAGCCTGTAAATGGAGGGAAATAAATCATGTTTATATCACAGATGTGTAGCTGAAATAGTCTCAAAATAGATATTAGAAGTTAATATACCTGAGGAAAGCATAAAGCATGTCGAGCAACGTAAAATCCTTCATAAGAGCGATTTTGTTCTCTGCCAAAACCCGGAGAGTTAAGAACTGCGGGTGATTCTTAGTGAGGTTTATGGTCCGGAGCAGTTCAGGTCTGTCTTTCTGAAACTGCCACAGCATCTTCACAGCACAGCTCACATGGTCCACAGTCAGCTTCGCTTTGTTCCTGCTCACCAAATCAAACACCTGATCTTCAGCTACACAAACCTGCAGCCCCTCCAGGACCTGGTCTCTGTTTACAGCACCAGAATGAAAGAGTCTTCTGAGGCAGGGGTTGACACATCGAAGTCGAAACATCATTTCACATCTGGGTTCAAGGTTAGGTCTTCATTTCAGAGGTGATCATTGACTGTCCAAATCAGTGTCAACAAACAGGAAGGATGAGAGCGCTACAGTTAGAAGATTCTTCTTTAGAGACACCAATAATCTGAGAAAAACACACAAAGTTAAAACACAACCAAGACATTTACCACTGAAATATGTACGTCTTAAAATTTTAGTTGGCATGGAAACACTTACACAGTTTAGAAAGGTCATCTTTCGAGAAAGAGTTAAAGAAACAGCCCCATCAGACTGAGTTTATTTACCAGTTTCAAATTAAGTTACATTCACGGTGCTCACGTGGCCGCAAAATAATCCCCTTAAACGAGCTTCATGATAGTATAACCGGAAGTTTTAACTAGATTTTGACATATTGTTGGAAAAATCTGATTTTATATTTAACACTAAAAGACGCAACCAGTTACATACCTCAAAGTCAAAATTAACGTGCATGTGTGAAGGAAGTTTTACTTCCGTGGCAAGTGACATAAACATTGATTGTTTTTAACCCTCAATTAAGCCTTTAAGGCATCCGCTCAATGCTCCAGTCGGCATGTGTGCAGTGGTTCCAATTTTTCTGATTAGAGACTTATTGCACTACAGTTCTTATTTAAGGAAATTTGTGTATAATTCCTATAAGATAGAGTCAGTATAATGTTTTTTGCATGAAGACGGTACGAGTAACTTACCGAAGGGCAAATGAAATCAGTAAAAAGTCAAAAAACGGTAGAAAATTTTGCAGCTGCATACCTGACACATTTAGCCGGATCGTAAATTGCATGTCAATATCCGACTGAATATCAACTGGACATGAACCATGCTTGTGCACGTGGGAACTTATACCTGGCAGACCAGTTTTAGGGCACAACTACCTCACAGCGTTGACTGGCGCACGTCGTCCTTGCCGCGCCATCTTTGGAAAACACTGAGCCAAACACTGAATGAAACTTCACTTTCGTCGTTTATACGAACTTCTCGCTGTATGGACTAAAATCCTTGATTTTCCAGGTGGTGTATCTTCATAATGTCTATTTGTTTTTAAACACGTAGGGAATGTGCTAGACGGGACATCTTATATTAAACCTTCATGCATGGCTCTGTCGCCGATGTTTGGCGCTAATGCTAACGACAGGCCTACAGATACTTAGTGTAATGTGTCACAATGGTGCTTTCATGTTAGAAGTGGTCTTAGCAGGTGTGGAAAAAAATCAACCCTGGCGAAACATAAACGTTGAACTATCACATTGTAACCAGTTTACTGCTTTAAACTCAAGCTAGGCTCCAGCTAGCTTAAGCTAACTAGCGAACCAGGAGCGAGTTGTCATCGGGGACTCCAGTTATTCAGTAGTTTTTATTGAGACTCACTCAATAAAGCGAACAGAATGATCTACTTTGCCACTTTATATATACTATTCATAGTTATATCAAACTGTAACTTTGTTTTGCGAGATTTGCAGCCTATTCTTCATGAATATATTTTGGTGTGCATTAGTTTTTGGTTTTATTTGTCTGATTTGCAGGTATTCTGTGTAATCATGGGGATCAAGGTTCGTCCTCGCTGCTTCTTTGATGTTGGAATCAGTAATGTTCTCGGTAAGAGGAAAAAAAATGTAACTGTTTTGCCGGTTCAGTGATACATTAAGTGTCATAATAGTGTCCGATGTTACAGGACTCATATCTATGATTTGACCCATGTTTTAGAAGATTAGTGGGCCAAATAATCCTTGAAATATCAGTGGTAAAAAAGGCATCATATAGTACAAAACAGAATGACAGTAAACCTGTGACTCTGCTGCATCTTCACAGTTGGCAGGATTGTTGTGGAGTTGTTTGCAGATATCTGTCCCAAGACTTGTGAAAACTTCCGATGTCTCTGCACAGGTAAAGTAACTTTCCACATCTGACCTGAAATATCTGGAAATCGATGGTGTTAAAATGGAGATCAGTCGTTAAAAGTACTGCTTCTGCTTCATTTAGGTGAGAAAGGCATCGGTAAAGGAACTCAGAAGCCTCTACACTACAAAGGATGCCTTTTCCATCGAATCGTGAAAGACTTCATGATCCAAGGAGGAGACTTCAGTGAAGGTGAGGAAACAGGTTCTGAACAATCACTACTCACGTCTACATATGACATGTTAATATTATACAAAAATACCATGAAAAACCTTGCAAGAGTCATTTTCTATGTTATTAATTGAGTTAGTTGATTTTCACCTCTGATATGAACATTTACAGTCAAATTATCCAGAATTAATTTCTAGAAACTGTAAGCGATGACTCATTTGACAACAAATTGTCAGTGTTTCTGATAACCATAATGAACTGAGTTTAAATAATACTCTGAACCTTTTTATAGAAGCAGCTCCTTGTGTATTTTTATTCTTTTGACTCAGGAAATGGAAGAGGAGGTGAATCCATCTACGGAGGCTTTTTTGAAGGTATGAAGTGCCTGTCAGAGCTGTAACTTTTTACTCATATTGGCCTTGACTTTATGTTGGCTGCATGATCTTGTTTTTTTGTCTTCAGATGAAAGTTTCGCTGTCAAACACAACAAGGAGTATCTGCTGTCGATGGCCAATCGGGGCAAAGATACAAACGGTTCACAGTTTTTTATGTAAGCTTTGTTTTTTTATTGGTAAATATTGTTTATTAATATTTCTGTCATTGTTGTTCAACACTCAAAAGTTTTACGTATGAATTGAATAATTTTTCTTTGAATTACCTATGGTGACGTTCAGAACAACCAAACCTGCACCACATCTGGATGGGTGAGTGCCATCAGATTTTATTCACAATTTAAACTGTTTGTATAGTTCTTCTCGTAATGTATGATTAAGATCTACTTTCTTTTAGCGTCCATGTAGTTTTTGGTCATGTGATCTCCGGTCAAGAAGTTGTTCAAACCATGGAGAACCAGAAAACTGATCCTAACAGCAGGCCGTATGCTGAAGTGAAAATCCTGAACTGTGGAGAGCTCATCCCTAAATCTAAAGGTTTTAAAGAACTAATTTGTTTTCAAAATGAGTTGTGAACTTCTACAAACCGCTTTTAACACATTACACACATTTTGCAGCAAAAAAAGAGAAAAAAAAGAAAGAGAAAGCCGAGTCAAGCTCCAGCGGTAGCTCGTCTGACAGCGCCACGGAGTCATCATCTGAATCAGAGGAATCAGAAAAGGAATCCAAGAAGCAGAAAAAGAAGGCAAAGAAACTAAAAAAGAAACAGAAAAAAGAGGAAAAGAAAGGGTAAATTTGTTTACTCCATTTTGTTTCCTTTGTAAACAACAAACATTCATCTAAAATATAATGTCAAATATTTTCACAGGTCTGATGCTGAAGTCATTGAGGAGAAAGAACAGGAAGACTTGATTACATCTACAGTACGTCCTGAAGAAATCCCACCTATACCCGAGAACCGGTTCCTCATGAGGAGAAGTCCTCAATCAGTGCAGACACCTAAGAAGGAGGAGGAGAAGGATCAGAGAAAGAGAGAGGACAGACCAAGACAGAAGTTAGTCTTTTATGGACAATCATGAGGACTGTTAACTCGATGTGACGCCACCCAATTCATTTTCATGTCTGTTTCTCTTGCAGCACTGATGCGTATAATTCTCAGTCAGCGTATCAGAGACGGTTTGTGGTGACGACTCGATCGGGCAGGAAGATTAAAGGAAGGGGACCGAGGGTGGGTGTACTGCAGCTGGAAGAAGAGCTCAGCTAAAAATGTTTTTACTTTGTTCAGCAAAATGAGAGATTTAGATTAAAGAGAAGTTTTTCTAATTTTGAAGTATATTTCTGTGTAAAAGTTTTAAATACTTAATATCTTATGAGTTGTAGAGAGCTTATTGAACAGTCTCCTTTGTAGAATTAGATTTGTCCAACAGGACTGATAAGCTAATGTCAAGTCCAAATGCAGCTGAGATCAAAGTGTGTTACTGTGTTACTTCCAGCTTAAAAGCTGCAACCTGCTATTTACTCCAGTTTATTCCCCAAACAGAGGTATCGAACTCCATCACGCTCCCGTTCAAGGTCCAGAGATCGATATCGGCGCAGCGAAACTCCTCCACACTGGCGTCAGGAGATGCAACGCCAGAGGATGAGAGCATTCACTGGAGAGCGATGGATTAAGGGTGACAAGTAAGATCTTGATATGATTTATTTTACAGATCCTAGGAGTTGGATACTTAGAATGTTTGCAGATTAAAATCAAAATGAAATTGTTTTGTCCTAATATGTTAAAGCTGTTCAGGTTCAAACCAAATCTTATATTTTAAGTCACAAAAAAATTGTTACCTCGTGTTAGCTGATAAGTTTCTTTACACAGATCTTTTTGATTTTAACAGAAGTGAGATGAATGAGACTAAAGATGAAGAGACTAAAGCTCCAAGAGGAGAGAGAAGAGCTTCCAACACTCAAGATGAACACACAGCTGAGAATAAAAAAGATAAAAAAACTCGGTCTCACAGGTCTAAAAGCAAAGACAATGATACTGTAGAAAAAGTTGAGAAGCATAGCAGACACAAGGCAAAGAAGAAAGAGAAGTCTCGCAGCCGCAGTAAAAGCAGAGAAAAGAATAAAAGGTCAAAAAGCAGAGAAAAGAGTAATAAGCACAGAAGTGATGACAAACCCAATCGCTCGAGGAGCAAAGAAAGAAATGTTCATAAGAAAGAAAAAGACCCTGATAAAAGTAAAGAGAGGAATAAGAGTCAGGAATCTGATAAAAAGCAAACAGAGGAGCCAAAAAACAGAATTGAGGAGAGAACTGTCACAGTGATTAAGCAGCCGTCAAAATCACGGAGCAAGGAGCGATCGACCACAAAAGACGAGCGCAGATCCAGGAGCCGGAACAAGGACAGAGATGGACCTGCTGCATCCAGAGACAAAGAAGAAAAACGAGAAAAAGACAGAGGTAGAGAGAGAAGTAGGAGTAGGGACAGGCGACGAGACAGGGACAACAGAAGACGGGGAACATCGAGGGATAAAGATCGCCGATCTAGAAGTCCAGACAGAAATAAGACTAAAGACTCCCACAGAGGCAGGCGGTCCAGAAGCAGAAGTCGCAGGAGAGACCACAGCAAAGATCGGTCATCTCATAGAAAAGATCGAAATGTAGGCAATCAAAGGAGACGACGCAGCAGCAGCTCTCAGAGTGACAGGGCTGAAAAAAGGAAGAGACACAGAAGTCCAGATTCAACAAGAAGACCTGACAGTTCTTCCAAACCCAAAGACAAGAGAAGTCCAGCCAGATCGGATAATACAAAAGGTAAAGATAGAAATGATAACAAGAAGACTCGGTCAAGCTCCAGTTCTGACAGCGACTGATGATGGTCTCTCATCAACAGTTCATGTAGTCTGTAAATTAAATTTCTTAACAGTTCACGGTCCTTCTAAAGCCAAAGTGACGGTCCGATCTATTAATGCTGATTCCAAACTCAATAATCAGAAGTGACACCGAAAACAAACATAATGCCTGTAAAGGTAGAACGGGTCATAAATGTACAAGTACCAGGTTTTCTTTACATTTACATGATAAGAAAATCAAGACTGAAGAATATTTCTGGAATTATTTGTCTAATTTGCTGATTTTAATTTGGACTCAGTCTCGATAACAAACATGAAACTGAGCTGTTTATACAGAAAGGTTGGAAATAACCTGTTTTGCATGCAACCCTGTTTTTTTAATGACTGTTTGATTTGAACCTTTTTGTCTTTGTCACAAGTAAATTTTTACTGTAACTTTTTTTTTGTGATAAATCTGTTTAAAATGTGAGCAGTTTGTATAAACTCTGTATAAGAAATCTGCTGGAGTGTCGACTGAATTAAAAGACTCAGTTTGATTTCTGCTAGTTTTTATATTCTGTCAGTCCAAAACATGATGGCAGTCAAACAATACTAAAATAAATCACCTTCAAAACTGTTCAGTTGCCCCCAGCGGAGCCTTACTTTGTCTGATAAATCTAATATTGTGACATTGTCCAGATGTTTAAAACTTGATGCAGATGGTAATAAATTAAACTTTTTTAATTTACTAATACTGAAAACAGCCAATGGATGTATCAATACAGCAAAGTGAAAAGTTTTTTTTAGCTTATCACCATAGCAACGTCTGGTTTGGTACGTTAAGCTAGACAGACTCCCATCTTTCCATCCTGACCGGAAGCGCGCCATATGACCCGAGTCACCTGGATGTTTGTCGTTTGAGGTAGAGGAAACGTTAGAAAGCTTTGTTCCTGTTTTTAAGTTACTATGGAAACCACAGTTCAGGCTGGTGGTGTGTTAGCATCACAGACCTCTTCTGTCGTGGCTCGAACATGTTCAGCTCTACATGCCTGAACAGAAAACGCCATCAGACATTTATGCAGTCTCTCATTGTTTATTGCAAGTCTTAACAGCAGTTCTGTTTGTAAGAAGATCATCATATTAGATGATAGTATATCATAAATACAGATATAATCTCGTCTTTCTCAGCTCTCTGTATAAATCCATTATTTAGAGGGAACCTGTGATCCAAAGAACTGAGGAGGTAGTTATAGGAAGCTGAAACTCTCCAGCTTCCTGTTTTGAGGCTACAGTGTGAGATGCACTCTGAGCCACATGGAGGACATCAATGTTATCACTTGAGTGTAATTATTTAAACATCTGTAAGGACATTATCCCCACTAGAACAGTGAAATATTTTTCCAAACCAATGACCCGAAAAAACAACCAGGTACCAGTTCAATGGAAAACAACCCGCGTTGTTCTAGTACCAGAGACGTCTCATCCTTCAGTCCCGACTACAGGCCTGTTGTCCTGACATCCCACTTCATGAAAGTCTTAGAGAGACTCATATTGGTCCACCTGAAAAAGCAAACAAGTACCTTTCAAGAAACACTGCAGTCTGCTCATCCTTGTGGGGTTGGAGTGGAAGACGCCATCATACACCTGCTTCAACAAACCCACTGTCATCTGGACAAAGTAGGCAGAGCTGTGAGGATCATGTTCTTTGATTCCTTTAGTGCCTTTAACACAATTCAGCCTGTTTTACTGTGTCAAAAACTCCAGAAGACACAGGTGGATTCCTCCACACTCACCTGGATTAAAGACTACCTAACAGACAGACAACAGTTTGTAAGACTGAAGAGTTGTACATCTGACCAGGTGATCAGCAGCATAGGAGCACCACAGGGGACTGTACTCTCACCATTCCTTTTCACTCTGTACACCTCAGACTTTCAGTCCAGGTCAGAGTCCTGTCATCTGCAGAAATACTCTGATAACTCTGCAGTTGTTGGTGGATCAGAGATGGACAAGAGACAAAGTACAGAGACCTGGTGGACCGCTTTGTGTCCTGGTGTGGAAACAATCATCTCATCTTGAATGTGAACAAGACAAAGGAGATGATTGTAGATTTTAGGAAGAGCAGCAACATGCCAAAACCCATTTCCATCTTGGAGAAGAAGTAGAGGTGATGGAGGAGTATAAATACCTGGTGTTCACCTGGACAACAGACTGAACTAGAGACACAACAGTGAGGCTGTTTTTAAGAAGGGACAGAGCAGACTGGACTTCTTCAAGAAGATTAGATCCTTCAACGTTTGCAGCAAGATGTTGAAGATCTTTTATTAGTCTGGGGGCGGAGCATCAGAACAGGTGAAGGCTGGTCCTGTTCTGGGGACTGATCTGGATCCTCTTAAGGAGGATGCTCTGAAAAATGAAGAACATGATGGAAAACCCTAATCTTCCTCTTCACAACACAGTAACTCAACAACAGAGTGTCTTCAGTCAGAAGCTTCTTCAGATCCAACATAGACACAGGAGATCCTTCCCGTCCACAGCTAGAACCCTCTACAGGAGATCCTTCCTGTCCACAGCTAGAACCCTCTACAGGAGATCCTTCCCATCCACAGCTAGAACCCTCTACAGGAGATCCTTCCTGTCCACATCTAGAACCCTCTACAGGAGATCCTTCCTGTCCACAGCTAGAACCCTCTACAGGCTGTCCTTCCTGTCCACATCTAGAACCCTCTACAGGAGATCCTTCCTGTCCACAGCTAGAACCCTTTACAGGAGATCCTTCCCATCCACAGCTAGAACCCTCTACAGGAGATCCTTCCCATCCACAGCTAGAACCCTCTACAGGAGATCCTTCCCGTCCACAGCTAGAACCCTCTACAGGAGATCCTTCCCGTCCACAGCTAGAACCCTCTACAGGAGATCCTTCCCGTCCACAGCTAGAACCCTCTACAGGAGATCCTTCCCATCCACAGCTAGAACCCTCTACAGGAGATCCTTCCCGTCCACAGCTAGAACCCTCTACAGGAGATCCTTCCCGTCCACATCTAGAACCCTCTACAGGAGATCCTTCCTGTCCACAGCTAGAACCCTTTACAGGAGATCCTTCCCATCCACAGCTAGAACCCTCAACAGGAGATCCTTCCCGTGAACCCTCTACAGGAGATCCTTCCCGTCCACATCTAGAACCCTCTACAGGAGATCCTTCCCGTCCACAGCTAGAACCCTCAACAGGAGATCCTTCCCGTCCACATCTAGAACCCTCAACAGGAGATCCTTCCCGTGAACCCTCTACAGGAGATCCTTCCCATCCACAGCTAGAACCCTCTACAGGAGATCCTTCCTGTCCACATCTAGAACCCTCTACAGGAGATCCTTCCCGTCCACATCTAGAACCCTCTACAGGAGATCCTTCCCGTCCACAGCTAGAACCCTCAACAGGAGATCCTTCCCGTCCACAGCTAGAACCCTCTACAGGAGATCCTTCCCGTCCACAGCTAGAACCCTCTACAGGAGATCCTTCCTGTCCACACCCAGAACCCTCTACAGGAGATCCTTCCCGTCCACAGCTAGAACCCTCTACAGGAGATCCTTCCCGTCCACATCTAGAACCCTCTACAGGAGATCCTTCCCGTCCACAGCTAGAACCCTCTACAGGAGATCCTTCCCGTCCACAGCTAGAACCCTCTACAGGAGATCCTTCCTGTCCACATCTAGAACCCTCTACAGGAGATCCTTCCCGTCCACAGCTAGAACCCTCTACAGGAGATCCTTCCCATCCACAGCTAGAACCCTCTACAGGAGATCCTTCCCGTCCACATCTAGAACCCTCTACAGGACATCCTTCCCGTCCACATCTAGAACCCTCTACAGGAGATCCTTCCCATCCACAGCTAGAACCCTCAACAGGAGATCCTTCCCGTGAACCCTCTACAGGACATCCTTCCCGTCCACATCTAGAACCCGCTACAGGAGATCCTTCCCGTCCACAGCTAGAACCCTCAACAGGAGATCCTTCCCGTCCACATCTAGAACCCTCAACAGGAGATCCTTCCCGTCCACAGCTAGAACCCTCTACAGGAGTCCTTCCTGTCCACAGCTAGAACCCTCTACAGGAGATCCTTCCCATCCACAGCTAGAAAGCTCTACAGGAGATCCTTCCCGTCCACATCTAGAACCCTCTACAGGAGATCCTTCCTGTCCACAGCTAGAACCCTCTACAGGAGATCCTTCCCGTCCACATCTAGAACCCTCTACAGGAGATCCTTCCCGTCCACATCTAGAACCCTCTACAGGACATCCTTCCCGTCCACATCTAGAACCCTCTACAGGAGATCCTTCCCGTCCACATCTAGAACCCTCAACAGGAGATCCTTCCCGTCCACAGCTAGAACCTTCAACAGGAGATCCTTCCCGTCCACAGCTAGAACCCTCTACAGGAGATCCTTCCCGTCCACATCTAGAACCCTCTACAGGAGATCCTTCCCGTCCACAGCTAGAACCCTCTACAGGAGATCCTTCCCATCCACAGCTAGAACCCTCTACAGGAGATCCTTCCCGTCCACAGCTAGAACCCTCTAATGACTCTCTGAAGAAACACTGAATTACCGGAACATCTAATTTAGCTTAGGATATTAATAGTGTTTAAATCTGAATTGTTCTTATTCTGATGTGAAAGTGATGATACAGAAAACACAAGATGTTGGAACCTAAACTATTCCCATGTCAAACCAAGTCTCCTCTTTGCCGTCTCAATATCTGCCGGCTGGTGAAGTTTTCTGATGTTTTCTGTGGTCATGGAGACATATTTGGGCATCTGGGCACCGGTGGAGTCGTGAACAAGATAAGTGGGTCTAATGCCACTCAAAGTGGTCCCATGTGCACCTCTGATTGCTTCTCCTGCAGCTTTGTAAAGCGGAACCAAATTTCTTTTGACCTCCGCTGCAGCGCTGATGACCTGCTGTGAATACTGCTGAAACTTTTCTTCCTCTTCAGCGACGAGTTGTGCGTTCTTTGCTTCAAAGTCAAATTCCAGTTTTTTCAGATGTTGATGCCTGGCATTTTTTTCTGCCTGTATTCAAGACAAATATTGAGGTTTTATTCTTGTATAAGATGTGATTGTTGAAGCAGAAGGAATCTGATGAAAGGAGCAGAAATATTTACCATTTGTGCAGTATAAAAATCTTGCAGTTCTTTTTGTTCTTTTTTGTTTTTCTCAGCTTTCTGTCGCTGTTTCTCAGAAAAGATTCTGTCCGCCTCTTTCTTTGCCTGCAAAGCATTCTGGGTTTCCTGCTTAGCACTTTTGTCCATGAGTTCCTTTTCTTTTCTCTGGTGAGACAATCTGTGTTAGTTTGATATAACCTCCACACGTGTGTTGCACGTCTTTACACGTGTTACCGTTAATTCCCTGTGTGTGATGATGGACTTCAACATGTCGGACTTCTTCCTGTCCTCCTCCTGTTGCAGTTGGGCCTGTTTGGCGTCTCGTTCAGCCACAGCTCTGGCGATCCTCTGCTCCTCGCTGGCGGTTTGCTCTCCCCGTTCGACCATCAGTTTGTTCATAATCCTCTCTCTGCGCAGTTGCGCCTCTCTGAAGAATAAAAATCAAAAGTTTGAGAAAACAAGTTGCAAAAACAAACAAAAAAAAAACACAGAATCTGATCTGTTTGATTGCAGCGTTAATTACCTGAACAACTCCTTCTCTCTTTCTTGTCTCAGCGTCGTCATTTTTTGCTTGACTGTTGCAAAAAGTTTTCTTTGCTCCTCCTCAGCTGCCTGTTTTTGTGCATTTAGCTCTTTTAGGAGTGCCTGGTTGTTCAGATGTTCCTGCAGGCAAACAAAACTGTTCAGTCAACCTAACGCATGATGCACATACATCATATGCATGAAATCCTTGACATGACCCACCAGACGAGCTTGCATGAGCTTTCTCTTCTGGTTTGCTCGTTGTTCCGCCTCCAGTCTTTGCTCCCTCTGATGGAGCTCCTTAAGACGCCGGATTTCTTCTGCATCCTTTTTAGTTTGCAGCTTCTGTTGCTCTCTTGCTAACTCAGAGGTTTTTATCCTGCAGAGAGAGAATGAAACATCCTAATTTAAAATTGAAATGCATCCTAAAGGAAATGAGAGTGTGTCATGACTGCACGTGTTCCCAAACAGTTAAATTAGAGGAACGTGATGCCGCTGCAGAGGTTGATTAAGACTTACTGGTTTTTCAGGTCTTCTGCTGCAGCTTCACTCTTGAGCTTCGTTTGCAAAGCCTTTTCCTGCTCTTGTCTCAAAGCTTCCTCCTCTCTCAGCTTTTCTGTCTCCAGGAACTTTTTGTCCTCATCTTTATAGGCACTTTTTATCTTTTGCTTCACTTCAATCTGAGCCTCCCTCTCTTTCAGCACCTCAGTAAACAGGAGTGCACGCTGTGGAAGAAGCAGTAGTTATTTACCAGGAAATCAGTGTGATACGTCTGTAAAATGGGTAAAAACTGACGTGTAATCCTTTGACCCGGTCGTTTTGATAATACAGCTGAGTCCTGGCCCTTTCGATGTCCTCTTGTCGCTTTTGTTCCTTGTATTTAGCCTCTCCTTTATCAATCTGTCTCCTTTTTTCCTCCTCAATCTCATTTTGAACTTTCTTTGCCTCTAATTTCTTTTGTCTTTGACCCTGAAACGGATGTAAACATGTTGCTTTCGCAGATAAAACATGATGTGACTTTAATAAAATCAAACTGCAGTCTGAGTAAATGACGGTGCTGAAACTCACACTGATGGTGTTGGACCACAGTTTCACCACCTCTTTGGACTTTCGCTGCAGCGCGTCTTTCTGTTTAGCTGCATCTATCAGATGCTGCTTTTCTTTATTGACACCGCTGAGTTCATCTTGAACCCTGATCCAATCAGACCTCCTTAAGACGGCGACTCGTCGGGGGTCTGGAGGCTGGATTATTATATTGTCTGCCTTCTTTGATGCTTTAAAAAAGAAGAAACAACATAATATTATAGTGTTTATGTTCTTGAGTATGTACTATAATTGGGCAGACCCCCTATTAATGTCAACTGTTTTGTTATTATTCAATTGTTAACAAAAAAATTGTACATATTGAGAGAAAATAGAAAGTTACATTGTGAATGGTTTAACACTGCATTCACAGAAATATTAGGAGAAAAGTGGATAAATTAACACATAAAATGAATCTATTTTGTTCTCATTAGTGTATATAATAATAAAAACAAATATAATGTTTAAGATCTTTGTAGAAAATTGACTCTGAATGTTTTAGGGAAATAGGTACAATTTAGGAAAAACAGACATTTTGCTTGGCAAATTACAAATAAATAAACTGTTTCTATTAATTTTCTAGCTTCATTTTGACCTCTGGCCGTCACAATTACCAGACAACTTAAACCTCGATGTGTTTTATTTATGCTCACCCCTTTCATCTTCCTCACGGCCGTTCAAAGAACCAGACGCCATTTTAAGTCGGTATATTCAATTAAAAATACAGGGAATTGTTCAAGTTACCAGAAAAGTTTATCAAATTACGAGTAACTACTGCTGTGAACTAAGTCTGGATCAGTGTTACAGGGTAACCTTAACAACCAATCAGAAACTTCGCTCTAAGGTCAACCACCAATCACAATTTGTCCCTCCTACTTTGACCTTCCGGTTTATCCAATCAAAAGTCGTTCGTGGCGCAAAGCGTTTGTTGAGTTGTATCCAGGCAACGGTAAAAGCCAATCACATCGCTCCCCACTGGTCACGTGTGGCTCATAACTAATGCAACAAAACTCATTTCTTACGTATAAATTGCTCAGTTTACTAATTAAAAAAACAAATAATAGTGGCGATAATTGTATTATTTTGTTCCTTTGTTTTCACGTGATCCTTCCCTCTGTTTGCACCAATTTTTGATGTTTTATTTTAAAAGCCTTTCTAAAGATCGAGATGTTACTCTTCTTAACACCCTACCCATCTCCTCAGCGTCTACAAGAGGCACATTTGATTCTTTCTCAAATCTGAGCTTGTTTCAGTCAAACCTGGACTTTAAACATTTGTGGTGACAAATGTGTTATTACCCAGACAACGCTGAAACGAGGCTGTCATGTGATACCTAATGAGTACAGGGTTGGACAGCATCTGTTAAATTAGGACTTGCATGACCTGATTTACTGTTAAATGAGGGTTGAAAATCGTTTGAACTTTTATTTTAGATCCACCAAAACTGAATATACTGTGTTTATTTTGCGGTTCAGGTTCTGATAGATGATCCTATGATTTGTGGAAATGAGGATAAATCCGATGATCAATAAATAGGTCTACCTGATTTGTTCCAGATGTTTTGTTTATTTTGTTGTTAATTTTGCTGCATTGAAACAAAAACTATATAATTTAAGGTTGTGTGTGTGTACCAGATCTTGGCTTATAACTGTAAAATATGCTGCATTTCATAACTCAACAAAGACTTAATTCTCACATCAGACTAGTTGGATTTTTATGCCTGAACTGGTTTCCAGTCCGCGCGCTGTGACGTCAGAACAGGAGATGCGCGAGAGGCGGGACCACGCTGTGAAAATGTTCGTCTGAAATCCCTCTTAAACAGCATTCAAACTCAGCAGAGGAGAGACAATCTGACCCTTATCATCACTCCTCATCCAGCCACCAGCACAGGCCCCCCGGATATCTGCAGGCAGGAAAATCTCCCACGATGGCTCCGATCTGCATCAGGACGGTGCTGATCAGTGAAAGTGTTGATCCTCGCTGTAGAGCGATTCTGGAGGAAAACGGCATCCGTGTTACGGAAAAGCAAAACATGAAAAAGGAGGAATTAATCGCAGAGATTAAGGTAAGATCGACTCTGTGTTCAAGGTGCGCAAACTGATTTCAGTTTTAGATCCGCCCATTTTATCGTGAAGCTGATGCAACTCATCCCTGACTTTCCATCACTGCCACGCGCATCCGACTGATCAGATGGTGTAAAATGAACGTTTTGAAACACATTTAGATCATCAGACTGAATGTAATTAAATAACTCAGCTGCAGCTGGATTACCCTTATGCATCCTGGATGCAGGTCTGCTGTAGATTCAGGGCCGGTGTTTGACTCACAGGCTTTCAGGCTAGTGAGGGACACTGCCCCCCCACCACCAATGTTAATTGTCCAAGAGTTTAATTTACTTAAGAAATCTACAAAATAACCTGGTAGAAATACAGTTTTTAATATTTTGTGCAAACCAATACTAATTAATAGAATAATAGCAGTATTTCAACATATGCTGAACATAGAATTACTTATTATTTTAATAAACATGTAATAAACTGAATATAAATCACTAGCTCACCAGTATATTACCCAGAGGTGGTATAAAGACTCTCATCAAACCCATGTGTTTTTGTCTCAAATCTCAGGACTACGATGGCCTCGTTGTCAGATCTGCCACCAAGGTAACAGCTGATGTTATAAATGCTGCTGATAATCTGAAGATCATCGGGAGAGCCGGGACCGGCGTGGACAACGTGGACGTTGATGCCGCCACCAAAAGGGGCATAATTGTCATGAAGTAAGCCTTAAGTTTTTTCCCACGGATTTGTTGTTTCGTTTTGCTCTGATGTCACTTACTGTCCGTCGCCTGTCTGATCAGCACACCGAGCGGGAACACGATCAGCGCCGCCGAGCTGACCTGCGGCCTGCTGATGAGCCTCTCAAGGCAAGATGAGCTGTTCTTCTGTGCAAAATCTGTCAACGAGCTCATCGGGTTCACTAATATGTCGATGTGTTTTACAGAAACGTGCCTCAAGCTGCGATGTCCATGAAACAAGGGAACTGGGACCGTAAGAAGGTAAACAGTGAGCACCGTCCAGCCTCGTTTGACATTTTTGTTGCATGATTGGCTCCATTGTTCACCCAGTTGTTGATAATGAGACACGACACTCGGGTCTTTAAAATTTGTTTCCCTTATTAACAGTTCATGGGTGCAGAGCTGTACGGCAAAGTACTCGGTATAGTTGGACTTGGAAGGATAGGAAAGGAAGTCGCTGCAAGAATGCAGGCGTTTGGCATGAAGGTGAGTAACGGTGCTGAAGCAGCGGACACCGTGTTCTGTTCGTATCTGTGTGTGATGGTAGAGGGAATCTGTGAGATGTGAGTTTCAATCAGGAAAAAATCCAAAACAATCACATCTGATGTTTTTATGTGTGTGTCAGTCTCTGTAAACTGATTAATCCAAGGTTCTGCCGATTGTAGTTGTTTTAGTTTATTTTTTAAATGATTGTTTGATTCTCCTGAATAGACCTTAAAACTTTTCCTTGAAAAAAAATAAACTCTTCTAAACTTGGAGGTTTTTCTGAAGCCGTAACTCTTTGAGCTGCAGGTTTTTCTCTGAAAGTCCCGCCTACTCACCTGCACACAGTCATGGTCTCTTGTTAAGCAAGAAATCACTGATTACAGCTAAACATATTAGTAAAGTGAATCTGAAATGACACAGCAAGGTAAGAACTACATGACTCAACATGTAGGAAAAATGAAACTGTCTTGATCACCTACATGGAGGGGGCGGGACTTAAAAGCCATGCCTGTTCCAGCCATTAGAGGGCGCTCGTTTTGTCTAGACTTTCAAGTGTCCATGTTTTTTAATCTTTAAACCTGTCAGACACGTGCTTCATTCAAGCTACTTCCTTGTGAGCATGTTTTTCACCCTGTAACAGATCTGTGCACGACTCAGTAGCTCACACTCTAATATAAAATTTATTTTATCTTCCTGACAGACGATTGGCTACGATCCAATCACGCCTCCTGAGGTGTCAGCCAGCTGGGGGGTGGAGCAGATGTCTCTGGAGCAGCTCTGGCCACAGTGTGACTACATAACTGTTCACACACCTTTAATGCCCTCCACGTTAGGTGAGCGTCTCGGTTTTCACTGCAGCCAAACCAGATGCTGGTTTAATGGTTTAATGTCTGTTTAATGTTTTGGAAGGTTTGCTGAATGATGAAACATTCGCTAAGTGTAAGAAAGGAGTGAAGGTGGTGAACTGTGCGAGAGGAGGCATCATTGATGAAGCTGCTCTTCTCAGAGCTTTGGAGTCTGGACAGTGTGGAGGAGCAGGACTCGACGTCTTTGTCGAGGTAAAATCAGACCGATATCTGAGCAATGATCTTGTTTGTTTTTGAATTATAATTTATGTTATTGGCTGCAGGAACCGCCAAAGAACCGGGCTCTGGTGGGCCATCCAAACGTTATCAGCTGTCCTCACCTCGGGGCCAGTACGAAGGAGGCTCAGGCTCGCTGCGGCGAGGACATCGCCCTGCAGATCGTGGACATGGTGAAGGGCAGGAACCTGGTTGGAGCAGTGAGTCCCACTGAGCCGTCTTATTCACGGACTCATACCTTTGAATAGGGCTGGGTTTAAAAAATCGATTAATCGATTTAAATCGATTTAAGAATAAAAAATCTATAATCGATTCATAAAGCACTAAATCGATTTTTTAAAATATACATTTCCTTTTGTTACAGTTATGCCGCATGCCACTGCTTCTGGATATTTTTAATGAAAACATGAATATTAAACGTATATAAAATACGCACTGTTGAAAGGCTGCTTCAGCATTTCATAAAAATTGCCATCTACGAATATCTGATATTCAAGAAATACTAATGTGACAGAAATATCTGAAAAAAGAATCGATATTGAATCGAATCGAAATTAATCGAAATCGAATCAATTTTTGCTCTTGTGAATCGAATCGAATCAATTCAGGAAATTAGGAGTGATACCCAGCCCTACCTTTGAACGCCATCAGCTTGGTCTTTAAGACGAGTTGAAGCACTTCGTCTGCAGGATTTTTTATCTATTATTACAAAGTACATAAATACATCCAAATAGTCTCATCTGAGGCCTTTTCCTACAGCTGTAGATTATGTAACATATTTGTAGGAATATTTTGGTATTTTTTCTTCTGAACTTTGTTAGATAGTTAAAAACTGAACTTTATGTTTCAGTAGTGTCTCTTTGTGGTATCACATGATCCTTCTGGTTGGTTATTGACAGTGGAAACAGGACTAACGTGTGATCTGAGCTGTTTTTACCATTTATATTTTCCCCTGTGTATTGCATCTTTTTAAAGCCACCAGATTAGGTATACATTCATTACAAATTAAAACTTTCTCATAATTCAAACTATTTTGTATCTATTATTTTAACCTGCATAAAAAAAACAACCCCCACGATAAACAGAATCATCAGTCTTAATATAAAATTCTTTGCAAATTAAAGACATCATGATAGAGCTTGTGCAACTTAGGTAATTGTATCTGTGACCTACTCATGCAGGTAAACGCTCAGGTGTTAGCCAGCACCTTCTCCCAGGAGTCTCAGCAGCTGATCAGACTCGGAGAAGCCGTCGGCGCCGTGCTTCAGTCCTGCAGTGCTTCTAGGAAACCGTTCAGTCATGTTCAAATCACCACCCAAGGTACAAAATAGTGGTTAAACTTGTTTTTGTAGCCCGTGATTTAAAAAAAAAAGAGTTAATTCTTCTGTTTATCTTGATGATTTTTTAAGAATAAGTTAAACATTTTGCTTTAAAGCATTTCCCTTCTGTAACTTCCCACTTTGACCTGTTTGCTGTAAACCAGGAGACGGTATGAAGTCCTGCACCGGTTACATGACCTCGGCTGTGCTCGTCGGACTCTTGAATCAAGAATCTGGATGCTGCCCAAATTTCATCAACGTTCTGAGCCTCGCCAAGGAGACTGGAATCACGGTATAAAACCATGTTGAATACGACACACCAGCTGTTCCTCGTCTGTCTGGGAAGTAATTCATTTCATTTACGAGAACTGCCTTTACCAGGTAACTCAAAGCCACTGCGACGGAGCAGCTGCAGGCGTGTGTGAGGTGGAGGCCGTGGCCAATGGCTGCAGCTTTAAGGCGAGCGGAGCAGTTCAGGGCGACGTTCCCGTCCTGCTGGAGCTGAGCGGCAGCGTGTTCAGACAGCCCATCTCGCTGAAAGGAAATCTGCTGTTCTTCCAGGCTGCTGCCAATCCTGAGCTGCTGTCTTCAGTGGCTGGTAACAAATTACAAAATGAACACTATTATGTCTTTTATTTATTACTTATGCAGATTGGCTGCTTTACTTTTAATTGCTACTATAAAATTACCTTAAAAGTAAGATTCACAATCATAATTGTGCATTTTAATTTTAAACATGCAAAAAAAAAAATTGAATGTTCCAATAAGTCGTTGTTATTTCGTGATTGCAAACACCAAAATTAAAAGTATTGGAGAAACACTCACATTACATGCTGCTTTTTTTGTGCAAACATTCAAAGACAAGTTTTTTTTTATGGAAAGTGGATTAGCTTCTCTCAGTTTGGAGAAATAGAGATTCATTCTGACCGTATCGACGAGCTAACGGCTAGTAGGAGCGTGGCTAAGATCAAAGGGAATTAGATTTCAAACAAATCTAAACTGGTTATATTCATTTTGAAATTTTAACCTGAACAATGTAAGTTTCACATTACAACGAGTTCAGCTGGAATATCATGTTGTTTCTGCTGAAATAACCGTGTAATGTGAGTTTGACTATGTAAATGTTTCTATATGTGGAGCATCTTGTATCTTAAAGCTATAGTGCGTAACTTTTACATGTCCGTGAATGTCCATTTCAGCCAAGCCACTATTAGAGGAGATGACACAATGCAGATTAAGCCAATCGGCTCCTCAAACATCTCACGGTATTTTTCAATATATATCATTTTTACTTTGCGTGTCGACCGGCGACATTCCCGCGCTGGCGCGCAGGAAATTACGTCTTTTACGTCACAACAAGAAGGGAGGGGGAGGACGAGCGGAGAGTCTCGTAGCAGGAGGCAGAGTGCAGGCAGAACGGGAAAGCGACATGGCGGAGAAGCCAAAGAAACGGCCGAGACACACTTATCTGGAAGTTCTTCTGAAGAGTCCATCTTTTTTCAACAGCTGTCCTTATTCAAACAGAATAAAAATGTTGTGGAATTGCGAATCACAGCGGCAGAGGGATAGCGGTTGGGGGAAGGGGGGTTGGGGACAGGTGGGCGTACGTCATATTGAAGCGCCAGCTTCATTGTTGTAATAACACAAAATTCCGCTAGGGGGCGACAGAAGTTACGCACTATAGCTTTAACCCTACTGTAACCAGCTCTGAGCTCATGATTCCAGTCAGTGCTAATATCTTTTTGTCCAGACTGAGGTTGTTCAAAGAGGGTAAGATTGTTAAATGTTTGTAACTTAAACCTCTTTTAAAACATCAGAAGTATGTATCAAACTTTAACCCACCTGAAGTGGAGATTTAGCAAAGAGAAGGTTTATTTTTGCTGGTGAATTGTGAGTAATATATACTGTAAACCATCATTCATTCCTACTGATGTTTAACCATGACGGTTCTTTATTTGGAAGAAAGGTGGCGTTGACTTACGAGTGTTAAATCACAATGTTTCCAAATTCTTTCACTTTAAATTCATGCCTGTGTTTTCTTTGTGATTGTTCTTTGTTTAGGACTTTTGGCCTCAGAGGGTGTGCAGATTGAGTCCTTCAGCGCTCCTGTGGACCACAGCGGGGACGTGTGGTTCTGTGTGGGGGTGTCGTCCCTCCTGCGTGATCTCAGTGCCTTGAAGCCTTTGGTTAAAGATGCGGCGCAGCTCAGCATTTAAACAACACACAGTCCCAGCCTGACATTTCTAATATAAATAATCTGTTTTGGTTTATCTGTCTAACAGCTTCTTTTAGCAGTTGCACAAACTGATGTTAAAAACTGGTATTTTTATAACATTTCAATCATTTAGATGCTTAAGGAGTTTAAAGCTTCAAAACTGAAAAATGTTCGTGCTGCTACATTTGATGGTTGGCTCGTTTCATTTCAACAGGAACTAATTAAACTGTTTATTGAATAATAATAATACAAAATGTGTAATTATGTGCCCATTTTTATTATTAATTTGTATAACAATCATTAAATCTGACACGTGTTGCCTGCAGTACTTAGATCCTCCACCAGAGGGCAGAAGAAACAAAGATCCAGAAGATTTCTGAGGAAAGTACTGATCCTGTTAAAGAGGTAGAGGTCTTAGAAAAAAGTATGGAAGATATGATACATTTGGTGGCTTAAATGTAACTAGAATCTTGCTGAAAAATGTCTGAATTAATGAAGAAAATCTGACTGAATTTTGGTAAAAATATTAAGAGAATATATTAAATAGGACAAAAGCCCTGATAATATTAATAACTGTATTTTCATAATAATAATGATAACAAAAGGCCTTCATCACATGCAGGCTGACAAACTTAACAGTCACAATTAACAAAAAATATAGTTAGCTAAATAAATGTTTATGGCTTTTATTGTGAAATTAACATTCACAGTGGAAACACTTCAGCATTAGATTTTTGAATACTTAATCTCAGGGTTTTATTTAATCCAGTCAGATTGTATATTGTGCAGTAGAACAAATACACACTGGTGTATAGTAGAGGTAATTTACAGATCAAACTAGAAAAGACCGCCATGAAGCATTTTAGTTCCCCCCATATTGTGATTTACACCAAAATGATCAACATTATCAGATTTGTTCACCATGAAAACACGTTTATGAAATGTGGTGGAAGAATGTGGTTATGAATGAATCAGGCAAGTTAATTTTTATTTAAAAAAATTAAGAGTTTTATTATAAAATCAGAGAATGGTCAGTCAAACGTTTAGGATATAGAATGAGGCTCTAAAGCATATAATGCTTGTTGAGATGCTGATAGAGAGAAACTATCAGAAACCTGGACGTCATCAGAACTCTGAGTTTAGGACATCCTGATGAGAATCTAATCTGAGTACTTGTTGATGAAGAAAACAAGAGCACTTTGTCATTGTGACATGTTTGTACAGATGACATGAAGTAACCTGAATCTCTTCAACACAATTTGATTGATGTTAATTAATTATTAGTTCAGTTATTCATGAAAATCACTTTTTCTGTCATGGTGGTTTTCTTCTGGATCTCATGTGGAACCACTTCACCAACCACATGGACTATTTATTGTGGAGTTATATTAACAATATCTCTGGTTTGTATGATGGAAGTTAAAGCAGTTTATATAAAATTTAAAAGCAGCAGCAACCACTTTAAAATCCCATCCCACAATCAAAACTTTTACATTTGTTATAAAATTAACAAAGTATATGAATTTAGAAGCTTTTCGCTCGTTTGTCAAGTTTCGGCATCAGGAGTCATTTTTTCTTTCGTTTCTCATGAAAGTTTCTTTATTCTTTCCCACATGGATAATTAGCTGATGGAGTTGTGCTATATTCACACATGTTCAAACATTTACATTTCAAGCAAAAAGATGGTTTAATTTAGTCGAAGCAGATGCTTCCTGCATCCCACCTTCATCCTAAAACATGACCCTAAAAGATGGATGTTTGACGTAGTTAATTATCAATCAGTCCGATTATTATTTGGCATTTTGCTGATCAAGCAGGTTGAGTTTGGAGGACTGCAGGAAATCTCAGTATCTCAAATGTTTTTGGCAATTTTCTGCCAGTCTGGCCGCAAATAATCAACTTTACAATAAAAACAGATAATCTTTTAATATTACGGTACAGTTTTAAATGTTGTATGTCAAATTTAAAACAACCTTAAAGTTCAAGAGATGTGTACATTTTTCTCCAGTAATCTGATGTGATTTTTCCTAATGGAGCGCTTAATCCCTGTTGGGATTAAGGAAAAGCCTTGACTACTACATTGTGAACACCATGGCAACGGCAGAGACTGGGGGACAAATCGTGAATGGACCAGGTCAATGGTTTCTCCGGGGCTGTTTTTTGAAGACACGGCTCATTTGTATGTGATTTGTATTCTGTGAGTGGATAATGTGCCATCCGTGTGCGCGTCACGAGAGGAAAGGTCACGTTTAGGGTGCGAGAGAGAAACACACTGCGAGTTATTCCTTTTATAAATAGGTTGCTTGGCTTTGTCAAGGACCTGGACACTACAGAGAGCAGGAGAGGAGGAGGAGGAAGAGGAGGAGGGGGAGGGCTGGCTGCTGCGCACTATACCAAAATAGGATCGAGCTGCCTGCGACCGTCCTGAGCTAAATTGAGGATCTTGTTTGGGTTTTTTTTTTTTATGGAGAGGAGCGCACTGAGTAGAGAGGAGTCCAAGTGAGAGGAAACACGGGTTACATGGAAATAAATAAGAGGTAAGCGCTTTGATGTTTGAATAAATGACCGAGATTTATTTGATTCTGTTCATGTCCTTTCTTTACACGTGTTACTGTGTTTTATCTTTAGACATTATGTCTCATAAAAACGAGAGCTACACATATGATTTCTGTGATGGAGACCATCCAGTTGAGCTCCTGGACGCGCTCAGGCACTTCTACATCCGCGGCCTGTTTACCGACGTGACCCTGCAGTGTGCCGACTCCGGACAGGTGTTTCACTGTCACAGAGCGCTGTTGGCTGCTCGCTGCTCCTATTTCAGAGTCATGTTCACAGCTGACATGCGGGAGAGATCCAACAGCGTCATCAAATTGAGCGGCGTGGACTGCGGAGTCCTGGGCGCTCTGCTGGATTACGTGTACAGCGCTCAGGTGCGCATCACCGAGAGCAACGTGCAGAATCTGCTGGAGGCTGCAGACCTGCTACAGTTCAGCACCGTCAAACAAGCCTGCGAGGAGTTTCTCATTCGCCTCCTGGATGTTGACAACTGCTTGGGTATGCACACTTTCGCTGAGCTCCACCTGTGTCCCCGACTGGAGAGGGAGGCGCGCAGGGTGATGCTGAGCAGGTTCACGGAGCTCATCGAGCAGGAGGAGTTCCTGGAGGTGGGACATGAGAAGCTGAGGTCGGTGCTGGCTGATCAGAGCCTCACTGTGCAGAGAGATGACGTGCTGATAGAGGCAGTAGTCAGGTGGGTAACCCATGACTTGGATAATCGGGTCCACCACGTGTCGGACCTGATGCACTCCATCCATCTGGGTCTGGATGAGATTTACTTCAGAGCCTCCTTAGAAGTGCACAGACAGCACCTAATGAAACGTGATGGGAAATTAAAATCTATGATTGTACAGGCTTTGAGGTCCAATGGCAAAGAGATATCTCCAAGTAGGAAAATATCTCCCAGCATGTACATCATTGGAGGATATTACTGGCACCCTCTTTGTGAGGTTCACATCTGGGATCCTGTCAGCAACACCTGGGTGCAGGGAAAAGACATGCCTGAGCCTGGAAGAGAGAGTTACAGCATCAGCTTACTGGGTCCAAATATCTATGTGAGTGGTGGCTACAGGACAAACACTGTGGAGGCCCTGGAAACTGTTTCAGTTTATAACTGTGACTATGATGAATGGACTGAAGGCTCACCCATGATTACAGCCAGATACTATCACTGCTCCGTGGCTTTACACGGCTGTATTTATGCTATCGGGGGCTACAGAGGAGGAGCTCCAGAACAAGAGAGTGAATTTTATGATCCTTTAAAAAAGAAATGGTTCCCCATCGCCAAGATGATCCAAGGTAAGAGTTGATACACGGTTTGACTCAATCACTGTTTTCAGCTTCAATTTCTGTTTAGATACAAGACATGTAATAAAGTTGATTAGTTTATCTTCAAAAAGCTGTTGGGTTTAGACATTGTTCAGAAAAACTACTGGCTTTTTTTCAGAGCTTTTAGACAAAACTGCATTCTTTCCTATGTGGATGGAGTTTGCTCAGTTGCCGTGGAGACAGTTCAGTTGTTAGGACAACATCACAAGGGGTCCTAACATTGTCACAAACCACTCAATACCCCTAAATCCTTACTTCTGCTTCACTGTAAGTAGATGCAGAATCACTACGGTCACAAAAAGACAACTAAACAAACTCCATCTGCTGATAAACACTATGTGAAATATGGCTGAAAGTACTCAAACAGCGTTTAGACAGTATTTAGCTCATTGTTTTGCTTTTTTGAGAGGATTTTAGTTGCTCCTCATCATTTCCTTTTTCTTCAACAGCTTCAGGCAGCTGTTCTCATCAAATAAAAACTTGAGAACTTCATTATATAGTACATGTCAGAGCTGAACTTTCAAATCACACTTTTTCCTCAGGAGTTTATAAAAAAACAACACTGACCCAATTTGAAGGACCAGGAAATCAATCAACACGTGCTTTAGTCATTAACTTTGACCTGATGGACACAAACTCTATCGATTAATACAATCTGTGCTTTTTGAAAGGTGTAGGAAATGCCACTGCATGTGTCATGGGAGAAAAAATCTATGTGACCGGTGGACATTATGGGTACAGAGGCAGCTGTACTTATGAGAAAATCCAGGTGTACAGGCCAGATGTTAATGAGTGGAGCATCATCACAATAAGTCCTCATCCAGGTGAGAGAATTAAAAACAGACTCTTTAATATGTTTAGTGCTGATTTCTGAGTTTTAATCCTCTTTTTCCAGAATATGGCTTTTGCTCTGTGTCTCTCAACAAAAAGCTGTATTTAGTAGGCGGGCAGACGACCGTCGCGGACTGCTACGACACAGAGAGAGACGAATGGAAACCCATTTCTGTGATGAAGGAGAGGAGGATGGAGTGCGGGGCTGTGGTGATAAATGGTTGTATTTATGTAACGGGGGGATACTCCTATTCAAAAGGGAGCTATCTGCAGAGCATTGAGAAATACAACCCTGAGTTGGACTCATGGGAGATAGTGGGGACTCTTCCCAGCCCGGTCCGATCACATGGATGTGTTTGTGTACATGGTGTATAGAAAATATGATTATCACAAACAATGTGTTTGCTATTGGATCCATGTTTGTATACAGTATTGACTGATGTGCACCAATATGCATGTAAAGCTACACTGACTGCATTTCTGAGCTAGTATTTCACCTGAAATCTCAGGGTTTTTTTATATGTATCATAAGTGTTTTTTTAAGTGTTACAAATCCTTTTTAAATTTGTAAAATGATACCTCCAATCTTTTAACTTATTAAATAAACTCACATAAAACACTTCAGATGTGATTTCTGCTTGAATATATTCATGATTTCCAGAATATTCTAATAATTAATCCAGGTTATTATATTTCTGGATTTCATGTGTTGTGGCTTTCGCCCAAAGACGGCTGGAAATTGGCACCAGCTCCCTGCGACCCTGAAAAGGCAGAAGCAGGTTTAGAAAATGGGTGGATTTGTATTTCCTGTCACAAAAATATAGATTGTTACCTCCTCTTCAGTTAAATATTGAGGAAAAGAGAAAAATATTCATTTGAAAGTTAAAAATGAGAGGAATTTTACACCATCGAGCTATATCTTGTAAATTTGTCAAATCTTGCTGGAAGCAAAATAATTATGAGGATAAATCTGTGGTATTTATATGAGACGCTGTTTTAGTCAGTGGATAACAACGTCATCTGCTGGCCATAAAATGTAACACACACATTCAAACTAGCGTGGAACAGCGACGTGAGATGATTTTGACCCTCGGTGCTCCCCGTAGCACGCAGTTCTACAACGTGCAAGTAGCTGAGTAAGAATTTTGGGTTTGAGGTGCTGAAAGTGCAACTTCTTCACGTGTAACGTATCGTAAGTATATCAATTTGTTTACAGGGATTTTTGAATTAACGTGAAAGCGTTTTTAAAGGTTCTAAAACAGCCATTTTTATCTGTATTTTGTTCAGCTGTGTGTTTGAACGCACGCGGCTGATTGAACAGAACCGTGCGCGCTGATAACGAAGTAAACTTAAGAGTCATTTTAAGCAAAATAATTACTATGCTGATTAAAACATGTCCTGTCAACCAGGTGACACTGTAAGTTGTTTTATCCTCAGTGGTTTCATCTATTAATATATGAAGTTTGACCGGTGAGCAGCTGCTGCATTTAGCTAGCATGTCGGTTAGCCACCGCAGAGTATGTTAGAATAATCTGTATCACAGCTCCATACCAAACAAATTATCTTCCAACATTTCTTTTACAAAGACAAGTTGTCCATAAGTTTATCTGCTTGCATTAAAGGAGGGGAAATATTCCTGTTACAATTATAATTAGCACATCCGCGTTTTTCATTTACATTCAGTTAATTATACAAAATGGTAACTATGATCTGGAACATCTGCTTTGTTTGGACTGTTCAGCGCATAAAGGTGTAATATGATTCATGAGGATGAGCATTTCACAACAAAACATGATTATTCATCAGTTACATTGATCTTTTAATGCCTTCAGACCCTGATGAGTAGTGTGAAGGTTTTAAAACTAGTTTATCTGCCTGTAACATTTTTATCAGGTTTTTTAAAAACTCTGTGTGTTGCTCAAAACCTGAAACATATTTAAGATGTTTAATGATTCAGATCCATAAAAAAAAATCATAACGGGTAATTTAAAATGGCCCATTGCTGCAATCTCTAATCAGTTATCATCAAAGAGGATTTTAATTTTGGATGAGTACAAAAGGTTAATTGTCTATGTTCCTGTTTTCTTCAGAAATCATGGCAGAAACCCAAGAAGAAATGACCCCTGTTGAGATGAAAGTGGCTCGCCAAGTAGAGGTAATAATAACTTAAACTCTACTTCTATGACTGATAATAAATTCCTGAATTCAGCTGACAAGATGTTTGGTATTCCTGTCTAGTATTACTTTGGAGATCACAATCTGCCCAGAGACAAGTTTCTTAAAGAACAGATACAGATTGATGATGGCTGGGTGGCGCTGGAGACCATGCTCAAGTTCAACAGGTTTGTTCCACTTCCCTTAACGGTAGAATCCTGACAATAACATGTTACTAAGAACTGGTGTCGTTTCATGCTCACTAAGTGTGACGTTGGTCACGCCGATGTTCCTGCATTCACTTTACCATGCGTACGTTCTATAATAAACACAATGTTTCTTAAAGTATTTGTTGGTTTTTGTCTTTTCTCAGACTGAAGTCTTTAACTACAGACTGCAACATCGTCATCGCGGCTCTCCAGAAATCCAAGTCGGGCCTCTTGGAGATCAGTGATGATAAAACCAAAATTCGGAGGTCTCCAGACAAACCTTTACCAGAAATGAATGACGAATATAAAGACGCAGTTAAACACAGATCTGTTTATATTGTAAGTTTAACACATTCTACTCAGCAGAGTCTTACATTGATGTATCAAAACGCTTATTTATAATCAGCGTCCTTCTTCTAAAAAAAAGGGCTAAATAAATTCCTGTGATACTGCTTAAAATTCCCATCGTTCACAAACTCAGTTCAGTTCTATTTGTTCTTTCGTTCTGTTTCCTGTCACAGAACAAACTGTAAATAATGAACTTTTCCAGGTTCCACCTTCTTTCGGTTTCTCAGCTGCTGCACGATGAAGCAGCAACGTGTTTTTATATTTGATTCACATTATTTAAGTGTTCTGAGTCATTTTATCAAGCAACACATATATAGATTTCCTTCCATGCCCCCGGGTGTTTATCTAAAATGTTCTCATGTAGAAAGGTTTTCCTCTTGAAACGACGCTGGATGAGATTCAGGAGTGGCTGAACGGAAAAGGCAACATAGAAAACATTCAGATGAGGAGGAACCTGCAGAGGCAGTTCAAGGTAGATTTCTTTATTAAAGACTTAGACGTGTACATCGGCAGAATAATCTTTTATTTAACTCTGTTATGTATAATTCAGGGATCTGTGTTCATCTGTTTTGACTCTGAAGAATCCTCCAAGAAGTTTCTAGAACGTTCTGATTTAAAAACCTTCAAAGATAATGAGATGCTTGTGTTGTCAAGGTAAGGCGAACTGATTCTTTAATGGTTATTTAACCACATTTAAAACCTAGAACAGCAGTTCTGAACTACATCAAATACAAATTAAACCCATTACATCACAATGATTTAAGACTTGTATAACCTGTATCAGCATAAATAGTTATTTGGTAAACAATTTTACCAAATCTGCAGCTTATTTTTTATCACCAGGGATTATCTACATTAAACTAATAATTATCAAAAGCTCTGGTTTACAGGCACCTTAAATTCTTTAGTTTTTATAAAATGTGTTGTATGTTTTTCAGGGAAGATTATCATGCAAAGAAAGCGGAAGAAAGAAAACAATTCAAAGCAGAGAATAAAGCGAAAGCTAAACAGTGAGTCAAAATCAGATTCTGTTCAATAACTAGATGTTTAACAAAGTTGTCTGATTCAGTTTTTCTCCCAAACAAACAATTTAGAGACAAAGAAAAGCAGCAGAAACAAACAGAGGAAAAAGAAATGGTAAGATTCCCCAAAAAGCTGGAAAGTGTGTTTGAGTGTCACATGCAGAATCCTGTTAAAAGTCAGAGTATTTTCAGGATTTGCTGTTGGATGAGCAGACTGGTTGCTTATTGAAGTTTGCTGGAGAACTGGAAGATGTTTCCAGAGAGGACTTCCATGAATTATTCTCTGGACACGGAAAGATCAAGTGGGTTGACTTTACAAGAGGCGCTAAAGAGGTGGGTAATTTAATCTTCATCAAATCAGAGCTGAAAGTCAGATGATCATTTATTTTATCCTCTCGTCAAGGGCACCCTGCTGTTTGATGGAAATGCAAAAGAAGCCTTTGAAAAGGCGAAGGAGGCAAACGGAGGGGAACTGAAGGTGAAGGACAGTGTGGTGACATGGCAGGTGCTGGAGGGAGACGAGGAGAAGGAGGTACTGAAGAAGATCATCGAGGCTCAGCAGGAGTCATACAGCCGATCTAAAGGCCGAGGTAAACCAGATCTTTAACTCCTCACTGTAGCTGTTTCACTGCTTTAACTGGCTGCATTTTAAGTAAAGACCCACTCCAATGAAAGTTATGTTTTTTGTGTTTTAACTTGTTCTTGTGACATTTTCCTGATGCTAAAGGACATAAAAAAAATTAACCTCAAAATTGCATTTCTGTGTATTTCTGCATTCAAATCGCTGTGAATCAGTAGCAGATGTTAAAATGTGTGTAAAAAAGACGGGGTTTGTGATGTAGAAAATCCTCTGGGATGGCCACAAGGTCTTACTCTGCTAACTGTAAGCTAGTAGTAGGGCTAGCATAAACAGAGATCTCTCAGCAACGGGATCCTCTGTGCTAACAGTTCCACCCACGGCAAAGGAGAATTGCTAATGAGCTACTTCCACGATGCAGAAACTACTTGTACAGGTTTTGTGATTTTGGGTAAAAACACCATAATTATAATTTAAAGACCAATAAGATGCTTTAAAATAGTTCTAAAGATGATTAAACTGGCTCTATATGACTAAAATAAAATAAACAAATGTTTCTGACTTTAAAAGGTGGAAGAGGAAGATCAGGTGGGAGAGGAAGAGGAGGCCGAAGAGGAAGAGGTGGAAGAGATCACGGCCGAACTCAGTTCAAGGGAAAAAAGACTAAGTTTGACAGTGATGATGATGAAGATGCTGAAGGTAAGTTTGACTTTATTTTATTAAGCTTGGCAACACGTTTAAATATTTACCTGTTTGGTCTTTCCTTCAGCTCCTGCAGCCCCAAAGAGGGAGTTAGAAGAAGCTGATGGTCCTCCAGCTAAAGTTTCCAAAACTGAGAATGGATCTTAATGAAAAGGTCCAGATCCAGACTTCTGTTTTTTTAGTGAAAACATTTATTATAAACATTGTGGAGGCAACTTAAGCCCATTCCATTAAAAGCTTTAGGTTTTGGAGAATCGAAGGAAATCCACCTGGATGTCAACCTAAAAAAGAGAAAAAAAACATGTTCAAATTCTTTTTACTTTGTGCCTCTTCCACCATGATTTATGTATCTTATCTGATGGAATTTATTATTTTAACATATTCAACAGAAAACTGCTTGTGACATTTAAATTTCTGCAGAATATTTTTAGTTATTGTTTTCTGAGACCAGTGAGACCTAGAATCAGTGTATCATTGTTTGATTTTCTTTGTAGACTTCCTACATTGTGTGATGTGGATGTGCTGATTTATCCTTTTTTTTACATTTGCATATGTGAATAGCAAAATAAACATTTCTAAACCCAAAGTTGGAGGATATTTGTTCCTATGAGTTGCTTACTGATTTCTTTTTGTGGAACTTGTAGGACGCTGGCAGGTCGTATCGTAGTTCTGTAGAGAAATCAAATAACTAGCATTTAAATATTTTTATTATAGGGGGAATAAAGGTAATCTGGTGTTTAACCAACCTGCAACGACTTTCATCTTCACCCCCCAGTCTTTAGCTTTCTTCTGTATGTGCTGTAAAATATGAAACGTCTCACTTCATTCCAGGTAAAAGACATTAAACTTTAACACATTTACACATTGTGAATGAAACTCGCCTCTCGTGTCGATGTCTTGTGAAGCGAGTAAACAGCTGTTTTTGCCATCGTTAAAGCGGCTCGGAGGAACATCATGTCCACACCTTTAATAGAGTTAAAACATTGTTATAAACACTCTCGTTCAACTGATCAAGTTTAATACTGAACACATTGATAAAGTCCTACCCGTCACTAAAAGAAGCCTGAAATGTGCTGGTATTGTACTTGTTACATGTAAATATGCATCATTATAAAGATTTAAACCTCATATCAGCTGCTGGACCAGCAGAGACCTTTTATCATGAATCGAAGTGAGAAAACTCACCTGCCAACTTCCAAGTTGGCATTTTTGGCAATAATTCTTCAAAATATTCACAAGTTACCAAATTATTGTTTCTTGAATATACTGTTGTGATCTGTGTTACTGGATTTGTCTTTCTTTGGAGGTTCTTTGCTTAATTTGAACATATTACAAGTTCAAATACTGATTCAGAGGGATATAAACAAACTTGAACTATGTAAATACAGCTCCACAACACCAACACACCTCACCACAATGTCAATATATTAAAGTAGGAGTAATTGGACAGATGTAGTTTAATCATTTATTGCTTAATTGTCCACAAAAAGAAACAAGTTTGACTTTTTTAAAGTGTCTCAGGTATCAGTTTGTTATCAGTGGCAGGTCTCTCTCTGTTATATCACTGTTTAATACAACAATGTCAGATAATAACTTTAAATATTGAAAACATTTCCAACGTATTTGCTGGCTTTAATATAATTTGGCTCAAATATGAAGCAGAAGTGTTGGTTGTTGCATGTGCATTAAAAAGTGTGTCCGGTTTCATACAAAAATTACACTGATCGTTATTAATGTGGATATTTCACACAAAAACGAGGCTGGAAACTCACCCTGGTTATGTTTCGTTCCAAACGGTGGATTCATTATCACAGTGTCAAACTTCTCAGCATAAGCTTCTGCCTGGAGACGACATAAATCACTCTGAACCAGATCCACGTTGGACATCTCAAATTCTTCTGCATTTCGTCTAAATATCTCCAGAGCGTCTTCGTCGATGTCGAACCCGACGCACAATCTTATGCAGAGAAACATGAAGCTTTCAGAAAAACTGTGACATATGAGCATTTATACATGCAATCCTACCTGTCAAGTTTTGTATTTAGGAATAAGGAAAATTTTCCTCCACATTATAATACAGCCTAGACAAAAACCCAAAAGTTCTAAATAAGTCAGCATATATAACATTTAAAGTTTATTTCACATTGTCTCTAAGTTTAACGTTTTATTTTAATGATGTAGCTCTCTAGCATCTACTAATGTGTTATACAGATTTGTTGCAGACTTTTTGCATCCTTAAACAGGTTTTGGGAAGGGGTGTATTATGGTGTATTATGGGCGGGGCCAGAGTAGCTGGAGGTCATTTCTTACAAATCTTGCAGCACACGTGACTGAGCACCATCCTGAGCACCAGGAAAGTCTAATTTTTTTAAAATATTAACACGACTTCTTTGTTTTTCCGGGTTAATGCGTCAGAGTTCAGTTTAGAGAAGCAGAGGCTATTTTTACTATATAAAATATGATACATTTACGGGAAAATACAAATACGGGCTAAAACGGGAGACTTGACATGTATAAAATTTGTTTTGTTCTTCTCACCCTGCGTGAAGCATCGCAGCCCCGATGCTGAGGACTCCACATCCGCATCCCAAATCAGCCACCAGTTTATCCTCAATGTCATCAAACGTGTTGTGGATGGTGTAAAGCATGCAGGCTGTGGGGGAAAAAAAACGGTATTTACAAAAATGTTTGCAGTTACTAATTATCTGCTGGATACTCTTATAATTGGGCCGTACCAGCGATGTGCGGGCTGGTGGGATACTGCTCCAGAAGGATTTTGGGCTCTTCGAACGCGTCCACTTGTTGCAGGCAGCTCTCCAATTCTTTGAGCTTCATTGTAAACGAATGTGATGTGACGTTTAACACCAAGACATACAATACTAACTGTTTTTAGATCAAATCAACGTAAGAGTGACATTTGAACGTAACGCATGATTCCCTCCTCAAAGCTGCGTGCGTTACCAAAACAAGCCGCCATTGCCCTTCTTCTTCCCTGGTTTATGTCAGTTTAGGCTCAACTTGGCGTGTTATTGCCCCCTAGCGGTGAAGATACGAATGTTCAGGCTCCACATACTGAGGCTGGTGTGGTATCAGACAACTGTAGTTTTATTGCCTATTTCCAAAGTTTATGAGAACAAAACTATAACAGGATTGTTTATGTTAAAAAGTGGTAAGAAATCAGTATGTGCAGTCCTTAATGAAGATTTTGCATAATAATAATAATATCATAATTATTCATTCTTGAATCAGAAGCAAGTTTATTCGGCCAAATATGTTACACACGAATGGAAATTGCCTCAGATTTACTCTTGTACTTATAGACAGACATGTGTAAAGATAAAAAAAACATTATTAGACATAGAACACAGACATAAGAAACTTTAAGCTGAATAATCCCTCATAAATGATTGATTGGTGTTTGAAGCCTGTTTCTACAGTTAAAAAATGTACATATTTCCGTGAGAGAATGATTTATTTCTTCATTAAGGTGTTAAACGTGTTTGTTCAACATGGTGACAGTCTGGGGGGAAATGGTTTTTACATCTTGTGGTTTTGGCATACAGTGATCTGAGGGAAGAGAAGAAGTGAGATCTAGGGTGATCCTGCTGATGCTGCCTGTCCTTTTGCTGACTCTGGAGGAGTCCAGGTCCTAGATGGAGGACTTCGGGTTCTGGGTGGAGGGTAGATCAGCACCAGTGATCTTCACTGCAAACCTTATAGTTCTCTGCAGTCTCTTTCTGTCTAGTTTAGTTGCAGAACCAAACCAGATGGACTGGAGAAGGACAGACTCTATAACAGCTTTAGAAGTTCACCAGCAGCTCATGTGGCAGGTTAAATTTATTGAGCTGCTGCAGGAAGTAAAACCTCTGCTGGACCTTCTTAGTGATCTTGTCTATGTTGGCTGTTCATTTCAGGTCCTGGAATGTAATCAAATAAATAACCACTTCAAAACATTTCAGCTGAAATTGAAATACCTTTTGTCATTCTATCCATATTTCAAAATGCATTTTTACAGTTTTGTCACCATCTATTAAAAGGTAAATCTATAGTGATTTACACACTTTTTCTTGTTGCCAGATATTTAATAATGTATTTGTCACTTCTAAGAAATTATTATCAAGAAAGTGTTGAAATTCTTTTATATTTCACTAAAATGTGTGTAGTTTATCACCACCAAATGTGTGTGTGTGTGTGAATGTCATAGGCTACCGTAGTGTAAGGCGTTTTGAGAGTCGTAGGACTTGAGAAAAGCGCTATACAAACACACGCCATTTACAATTTACCATTTAAATTAGAATGTATTGTTAGCACCCAAGAATACGCAGTTAAACCTTTTTTGAATAAAATAATTTATGAGTCAGACATTTAAATAAACCCCTTTGGGAAAACTACATGACTACATTAGTGCCAGATGTTTGAATATGTATGTTTTAAACTATTTTTGCTAATTGAGTTTTTTAATTATAACAGAGAAGACGGATCAAGCAGGGTGGGACGGTCCCAAACCATCAGTTGCTTAGAAACGCTCAAACAAAACAGGACTTAAACATGACAGTGTGACCTGAGTTACTGTAAAAACACGACCTTTTCTTAAACATAATAAGACATAGAAAGGTTAATGAAACAATGTTTTTAAACAGTATTGTTTCGCAGTTGTCACAAATAGAACATTATGTGCTTTTTTGAACATTAAAAGCTAGTAACCATAGCGCCGAGGCACTTATCGCGAGAAAACCCGAGAACATGAAAACAAGACAACAAAAATAAATTTGTGGACAACAAGCCAGAGTGCATGATGGCGGCGTCGCTGCTGCGCCGGGACAAGAGAGCTACTGCAGCCCATTTAAAGGCAGACTTAACCCAGACTGACAGCAGTTCCGGACTCCGTGAAATTCTGGAGCTGCTCGACGCTGTCCTGAATCCTGAAAAACCAGCAACGGATACAGAAGCTGTTGACTGGTGTAAATGTCTGATTGCAGGAGGAGACGGTTTCGAGGAGTTCTGTAAAACCGTCCGCTCCTATGACAACGCGACTCTGTGCGGATTGGTTTGGACAGCTAATTTCGTAGCATATCGATGCCGGACCTGTGGCATTTCTCCGTGCATGTCACTGTGTGCAGAGTGTTTTAATAATGGAGATCACACGGGCCATGATTTCAACATGTTCAGGAGCCAGGCTGGTGGGGCCTGTGACTGTGGAGACAGTAATGTCATGAGAGACAGTGGGTAAGCTAAGCTAACTGTGCTAACTATCGTTTTGACAGGTGTTAGCAAGAAAGTGAGTCAACATATTTGATAAAAATGTCCAGTCAGCGGAGTCACATTTTATATCATGTTCTCCGAAATATTCTTATAAAAAACTGCAATTTAGCAACAACTTCAATATTTCGACGCACCCGTCATTTATTTTATTTAACTGCTAAACAAAACAGCAAATGTCATAAAAACGCCATAAACCTTCTGTTTATCAGTTGGTAATAAGATATTACCTGCACTCAGTGTTTCCCTGCGGTCACTGCTAACATTACATAAAGTTAACACCCTTCATAAAACAGAATATTTTTTAAATTATGTACCACAGTATCCTAATTGTAAACATTACATTTGTAGTATTAAAAAAGAGTGATTTTTTTGAGCATCTGTTGTTGATTCTGTACAGTAGATAATAATATAATTGCATTTTATTGAATTTTCTAATATTTATTTTTGCCTGTAAAAACAAAACAGACCTTCCAATATTAATATATATTTTTTTAGATTGACTTTCCAGGTGAGGTGTTTGTTTATTTTCTGTACAGTCCTTGGAGATATGAGGAAGGCGTGTTTCCTTTAGGTGTTGTCATGGACAATTTACAGCTGAAAATGTATTTTAAAAACAACAACCTTAAACTCAGTGACAGAATATGTGAAAGGAAATTTAACGAATTATTTATTCACATAAATAAGTTGATTTGCTTTCTAACTTTAGCGTTTGTTCTTGCAACCCCTTTTTTTTAGCATCAGAACATTTATTTCGGATTTATTTGGATTTTCTTTTTTAAAAAAGTGACGTAAAGTAAAAATCCCCCAAAATTAAGTAATAAGGTGATGTTAGGCTTTAAAACTTTAATGATGCTGATGTAACACAACATTTCTTGGAATGTAGTGTATCTTGAATCCAAATTTAGGCCTCGTAGGAATCACTCAAACAGAGGACTGGTTGCAGAAAAAACTCTGATGCAATAAAATAATCACTTTCGATTGATAACTACGGTATTCACATTTGTTTTTAGAATAAGTAATTATCAGGCACTACCCTGTTGCTGGGGTCAAATAAAATAAACTCACAGGCCACTTTATTAGATACACCTAGCACCTGTTTGGATTCTTGTTACCTTCATTCTTTATGGCACAGATTCAACAGGGTGTCAGAAACATTCCTTAGAGATTTTGGTCCATATTGGCGTGAGAATATCACACAGTTGCTGCAGGTTTGTCAGATGCACATCCATGATGTGTGACTATTAAATTTGCAGCTGATGACTGAGGTTGTTGGAGTTCAGTGAACTTATTATCATGCTCAAGAATCCAGCTTGAGATGATTTGAGCCTTGTGATCCTGCAGGAAGTAGCATCAGAAGATAAAACACTGTAAAGAGATAGATGTGGTCATCACCAGGATCAGACTGTGGTGTTTAAGGGATCCAAAATGTGCCAGGAAAATATCTCACACACCACAATCACACCTCCATCCCCTTGAACCTTTGATACAAGACAGGATGGATCCATGTTTTTGCTAAGTTCTGACCCAACCATCTGAGTGTCACAGCTGAGATTGAGACTCGTTATACCAGACAACTTTTCTCCAGTCTGTTATTGTCTGGTTTTAGTGAATCTATGTGAACTGTAGCAGCACCTGTTGACGTCTTCTGCTGCTGTAGTTCATCTACTTCAAGGTTTGATGTGTTGTGTGTTCTCTGTATCTCAGTTGTAATTAATAGTTGTTCTGCTACTGTTGTCTTTCTATCATTTCCAACCAGTCTGCTCAATCTCCTCTGACCTCAATAAACCAGCTGGATATTTTCTCTTTTACACACCAGAAGATGGTTGTGGGTGAAAATCCCAGTAGATCAACAGATTTTGAAACACTCAGACCAGCCTGTCTTGTTCAAACATCTGCATCATGTTCTAAGTTGCTTAAATTCTTCTTCATTATGGTGCTGTGGTTGAACGACAGCAAGTCGTCTTGATCTCACCTGGGTGCCTAACTGCATTGAGTTACTGCTGTGTGATTGGTTGATTTGTGTTTTGGATTTGCAATATAACAGGTGTATGTCATAAGGTGGCAAGTGAGTGCAGTTATGAGCAGACAGTGATGCTCAAATTGAGACAGACTGACTTGCATCTTTCTGTCATATTAATGTTGAAGATTTTGAGCAGCTTTGCACACCTGAAAGAGTTAGAGGAAGGAATGACTCTTAATAATTTTCTTTTACTTCCTGACAGGTTTTGCCTGAGGCATCGATTAAGAACTGGGGAAAATGTCCCATCAATACCTCGAGATCTCCTCCTGATGTCTGAGATGGTTCTCCCTCGCTTCATCCTGTGTGTCATACAGTATCTGAGAGATGGATACATTGAACCAGGTGAAAACTGTTTAGATTTAACATGATGTACTTTTACTGAGTGGCTCATTTATGCCAGAATTATCCATGAAAATGACCTTTATTAAGCTTGGCTCTCTGATTGAATACAAGTTGCAAAACAGAATCTGTTATGCATGAATGACATGAGCATTACACAACTGTTTACATCTAAAATTACTCACAAAGTGCCTGGTCCCATGACTTATATTGCTTATCTCGGTTTACCAGACACCTCAGCTGAGAGAGATCTGCAGAAAGTTCTGCAGCAACTGGAGCCTCAGATCTCCTTTTTGGAAGATCTCACAAAGATGGGAGGAGCAATGAGGACTGTACTGACAAAGATCTTGACCAATCAGCAAACATACAAGGAGCTGTGCATGGGTAACTATTAAAACTAATGGAAATATGTCATGCATTTATAGGCCAATTCATTTTTCTTGGCTTGATCACTGTCTTCCTTTTAAATAAGTAATAGTATTGTAATATTACTCTATAGAAAAGGTTATTATTAGATGTATTTTAGTTCTAAGGTGTTTATCTTGAGATTTTAGAATAATCTTCAGTGTTGTTACAGTTTCTCTTTGTTTCTCATTTTACAGGCCAAGAAGATAATTTTTATGCTAAAAAGAACTATGACAAGTATTTGTCAGCGCTGAAGAATTCAGGTCTGGTGTCTGTGGAGGAGAAAGCGCAGGCTGCTACAGCTGATGTTACGGTTGGAGGTGAAGGCGGTGCAGGAACGATGGCCCTGCTGGGTGAGATTACACCCAAATAATCGTATCAAGATTTTAAAAAATAATTTTGTTGAAATATGTAGGTTTTTAGGAGAAGGGAGTGATGGACAGTCGAGGAATTACTCTGCCGGGGTTATTTGTACTGTTGCAGTTCACTGTTTCCAAAACATTTCAAGGGCATTTAGATTCTTTCACATTTTTACAAACATATACTTGAAACATCAACAGATTTTCTGTGAAAATGTAACAGATAACAGTTTTATATTATTAGTTTTATGAAGGAGAGAGTCAGCATCACACCTTTGAGTTGCAGTGAACCTCTGTAGGGTTTGAAAACTTCTATTACAGTAGTATAAAGTATTTTGGGGTGTTTGAGAAGTTGCAAGCAAGCTTAGATGTTTAATGAGCTGCGCACATATTTTTGTTTTTAGGAGTCAAACATTCATCTAAATTCTTTTTTAAATCAGTTAAACGTGACCTATTGTGTAGAATGAACCCATCCTCCTTTTGCACAAATGCCAGATCTTCTAAACAGTGAGTTTGTTGTTCTGTTTGATAAGTTGTATCCTGCAGATCAGAGTGTCTGTCTGTGTTAAGTTACCGTGTCATGCTGCCTTTGGGCTTTTTATGGTTAAAGTTTATCGCTGAGTCAGGAAACTGGTTTGGCAAACAGTATTTCTTCTTTTTGCAGTATCGTTTCAACATAAAATACTTGAAGGTTTTCTGGAAAGAAAAGTTCTCAGATTTCTTAAAAAAATAGATCACAGTTTGATTCTTGTTTTTTTTTTTTTTATAAACACGATTCCATAGTTCAAAGAAAGTGAGAGAAACAGTGAAACTCTGCATCAGCGGTTTCATGTAGGGGCCTTCATGTTTCTTTCATTCATGCCAAGAGTTGATATGTAAAGACGTTCTCTCAGAAGATACAGGTACACAAACACATCGATAATCAGTGAGGTTACCAAGAAACAAATTAAAGGCTTCACTTGCGCTGTTTAATCAGTTCTACCATGAGAAAAACATGGCAAGGCTCTGGGGGATAATCCTGCCTCTTATTTGGGCTTGTGTTTGCAGAATATACAGTTTTATTACTGAAAAATTGTTAAGGATAATGTTTCAAAATCAATGTCCTGACTTTTGTTCTGACAGGAATCTTCAGGAGGAAGCAGAAGTAAATAGTTTATCACAAAAAATCCCTGTCAGCTCAGCTACATTAGATTTTCCCACATGAAACTAAATATTCTTGATTTAAAGGATTATATCCTTCTGAACCGCACAGTCCCAAACACTTACAGTAACTTGTTTCTCTGTCATATGTTGCTCATGAAGTGCCAAAATCATATCAGATAAAGTTTATACAATTGTGCTGCAGATAAACAAATGAACCAGAATAGACCTCAGTTCAAGGGGAACTACAAAATGCTACAATTTATTGATAAATAATGTGTGTACATTTATGTTTTTCACCATAAATGTACACACATTTGACCTGAATTACATTCCTGTTAAGATCCTGAGATGGATGTTTAATTTTGGGGGTTTGATGCTGTTACTGAATATTTCTTTGTTTCTTCAGGCGCTGCTGGACCAGGCAGCCCAGATGGATCTGCTAAAGAGGTACGAGCCACCAAAATTGAACCTTTTTTGCTTTTATTTGTGATTATTGTCCACATGATCGGTGTAGTCTTGTTTGAATCTGGTGCAGTCAGTCCATTGATCATTTTGTCTTACTGTTTTTCAACTGTGGTTCTTCTCAGGAGGATCAAGATGGAGGGCAGTCTGTTGGTCAGAGAAAACGGGTTAAGCTCAGCAGCAGTACCAAAGGTATGTCTTTAAAAAATAAAGTAAGATAATCAATAGAGAAACTCAACTGAAACGCCTGTTTGTTTGTTGTCTTTGCCCTCAGATCCATGCATTATTGAGTCACTCAAGCATAAATGCTTTCTGGAAGAGTTGCTGTTTTGGACAATAAAATTCGAGTTTCCCCAGAAAATGGTCACGTTCCTGTTAAACATGTTACCAGATCAAGATTACAAGGTATTTTTTTACTATTATTTTCTTTTGATTGTTACAAATGACTTATTTATATGCCAGATAGAAGCTCTTTATTATAATAATTCTTGATTGAATCCTTATTAGAGACATCACCAAAACAATAAGCTTCAGTCGTGTTTTTTCCTCTCCTGCAGATCACGTTTACAAAAACATTCGTTCAGCATTACGCCTTTATCATGAAAACGCTGATGAAAAGCCACGAGTCTGACACAATGTCCAACCGCATCGTGCATATCAGCGTGCAGCTGTTCAGCAATGAGGAGCTGGCTCGACATATGACGGAGGAGTGTCACCTTCTGGACATCATGGTGACAGTCCTCCTCTACATGATGGAAAGTTGCCTTATTAAAAGCGAACTTCAAGGTAAGCTGCAGTAATTTAACACCAACAAATTTGTGATTGTTAGTTTGAAGGGAACTTTTTTGAGATTATTTTAAAAAGAGGTAAAGAGAGAGGGTTTAAAATTTGAATATGTTGGGATACCTGTTCACACCTGAGCTGGTCAGGTCACATGCATCATCAGCAGCAGGGACAGCAGTGAACTCTCTCACCAGTTAGCATGGCGACAAGTCTCCATTAAATAACTGAAGCGCACAGATGCTCCTTTTCTGTTGTTATTATCTATTATCTGTTGTTAACAAGTTCTACAGTCCGTCCTGCCTCACTCCTGCCTTTCTGACAGCTGCATCCAGTTCAAATTATAATCTTAGATGAAGTTATTAATTCATTTTAGATATGAGTGTGTTTTGTTTATTTTTTTTATCTGTGTTTCAATTATTACTCGTGATAAACAGGAAAACAAATGGTTTTACTCTTTATCCCTTTTGCTTCCTTAAAAGATGATCAGTTTCTCACATGTTTTTTCCAAAACGCCTCTCTTCACCTGGAAATTCATTGTGACAGATGTCAAAATATTACATAAGATATGTTTAAAATGTGTCAGAAATCAGTATTTTTACTAAAGAGAAGTTTAGAAACATACTGAAGACAGTTCAGTTTAACTGAAGCAGTTCATTAAACTGTCAGAAACCCAAATTCATTCCTCACGTGAAAAAGAGACACAGTATGCAGCTGTTAATTTAGGATTAAATGAGCTTCACAATTTTATTGTCACCTTTTAACTGAAACCCTCTTGGCTGGATGGTAAACTGATCGACTTTCTTCTCTTTAATTCACACTTTACACAATAGAAGGTACATTTTCGATAAAATAATCCCTTCAATTGTAAAAAGAAAAATAGTGGAGACATTTCACAGGTTTGTGAGACAGTCGCTGGTCCTGTCCAATGTTTAAGTATTATCATAGACCCTGACCTCTGACCTCTGACCCTGACCTGGGGAAATAGTTGTTGCAGAATCTATTCTACGTCAAATGTTCTTATACGTCTTTCCGTAGTACAGCAGGGGGGTGGGAGGAATCTTTGAAATGTTGTTTGCTTTGGTCTGTCCTGGATTGGTGGCAGTAGATTTTTTTTGTAACTTTTCCCAGTTGGTTTTACATTTCATGTGTTTCCTTTAAGTAAATAAATACCAACATTTGATTCCTTTAGCCTAATATCAGTATCTCCTTGTTTCTTGTTTTGTTTTCTGTTAGATGAAGAGAACAATCGACATGTTGTGGTAAACTGCAGTGAAGCACTGTTGAAAAACAACACCTACTGGCCCCTAGTTAGTGATTTTATTAATATCCTCTCACACCAAAGCGTAGCAAAAAAGTTCCTGGAAGACCACTCCTTACTGATGCTGTGGATGAGCTTTGTCTCATTTTTTCAAGGTAAGCTGAATAGTTTTATTATATTTAAAGACATTCGATGTTGTGCAACCTTCTAATTTTCCCAAGAATTCACTCCTTCTGTAGGTTTTAGAGTCGTTAAGTCAAAACTAGCACGTTTTTAGAGCAAATTGATGCTCGAATAGGATTTTGATTATAAATTTTCAGGGAAATAAATCAGATTTGCTGCCACCTGGCACATTTACCTGTTAAAATATAGGTAAAGGTACAGTATGTAAGAATTAGACCTTGTTGTCAAATCCAAATTCCACAGTTCATGTAGAAAAAAAAAACATCTGCTCTCAGCCACTCACCCCCTCCTCTACCTGATTTTTCTGTTGAGTTGCCAGTTCCGATGTTGATTCTTATTTTGTTTCTCTTGTATTTGTTCAATTTTTGGGAATGTCTGAAGGTCTATTTGTTAAGCGCTGAGTTTTCCTAAGTGTGTTTGAACGCCCCATCACGTGCAGCTTGGCTGATCAGTTAGAAGGATGCAGTGGTTTATTACTCTTTGCTGCTGGTCGTTGTAGAATTACAGCTGCTTGTGTTGAAGACTTGGCAGCCTTGTAGACTCACATGTGATTCGTTATGGAACCAGGAAGTCTGGACGTGTAAATAATGATTCCGGTCCGAGCTAGCTTTTTTAAAATGACTGAAACTAACGACCACCCAGCCGGCTGAGATCGAGATCTATTACAATGTGACTTTACTTTCAACATCAGTGGGACATTAAACTGTTTTGTGAGTATTTCACTGTAAAATTCTTACATACTGTACCTTTAATATTTAGGCAAACAATCCAAAAATAATGGTTAGTTTTTGAGCTTTTTCCATTATGCTGACCCTTGTTACTTTCTTAGCTTTTCTTATCTGTCTTGGCATCAGCTGTGAAGTCAGTGGCACATTGAAACCAGTTAAATATCTAATATTTCTTTTACTCAAACTCAACCTTTCATTTTTAATCACTCCTTTGATTTTGCAGGTTTCAGCCACATTTGATACAATTTAATCAGCCCTTGAGGAACCTAAAAAAGCCTAATTGAAGGAGTAGTTTGTAACAAATTGTAGTTGGTGGCACCTACTTGTCACCTATATTCTGCCGTGGCTCTAAAAATAACCCTCCCCCTCGTGCAGAGGGCCTGAAGATCCTCTAGCTGACAGTTTGAGCACAGTGTCACGATTACAATGTGTCCATTTGTGCACCACTCTTTTGCTGATATATTTGAGAGATTTGTAGCTTTGAGTTTCATGCTAAGCTAATGCGTGCAAACATGTAGGCATAATCATGAGTTACAAAGTAAATATGTCTTCATTGGACGATATCTACGGATATTTGAACTTCAGACGTCTCATGTCAGGTGACAGATGGGTAATTTAGAATCTGTTTCTTTTGTTTTCAGGTATGAACCTGAATAAGCGGGAGCTGAATGAACATGTAGAGTTTGAGTCTCAGACATACTATGCAGCTTTTGCAGCAGAGCTCGAGGCCTGTGCACAACCAATGTGGGGTCTTCTGACACACTGCAAAGTCAAAGTAAGTCCCGTCCACTCACTTCCTGCTTTGATAGATCTCAGTGCAGTCGTGAGAATCATAGAAGACTATTAGGATAGCAGGAATCTGGTGCTCCATGTAATAATTATGTACCTTATTCTAAATTTAAATAATTTATTTGATCAGGAGACACAGGAATACACAAAGACCGTGGTTCGCTACTGTTTGGAGGCCCTGCGCATCTGGTTCGAGACCACTGGATTCATTGACGAGGTAGATTTAAACGGCATGTGTCTGTATTTTATAAAATGTTATTCACCTTCCTGGTTTCTCACTGGATTTCTTTTGTAGCCTGCTCAAAACCAGGTGACGTTTCACCTGCCACTTCACCGCTACTACGCCATGTTTCTCAGCAGGGTATGTCAGAGGCTCTGTGATCTTAATATTCAGTTTGTTGTTTTTTTATCTGAAAGTGAATTATTTGCTTAAATATCTGCAGGCCATTAAATGCCAAGGATTGGATTTGGACACCCTCCTGCCTGACCAAGAGATGCTGATGAAGATCATGGTGCATCCTCTCCAAATCCAGGTATAACAGAAGGCCAAAGTTTCTTTATGTGTTACCTGTTCAGGTTATGGATGTCTGTACCCACGTGCTGCTCAAAATACTGTTCTGTGTGGCTGTAGGCATGTCTGTCAGAGATCCACAGCAATATGTGGGTCAGGAACGGCCTGCAGATAAAAGGTCAAGCCATGACTTATGTGCAGTCACACTTCTGCAACTCCATGATAGACCCAGACATCTATCTTCTCCAGGTTAGAGATGCAAGAACACACAGTATTCATTTTCATTATCATCCACATACATGTTGTTTTCTGTCCATTTTATTACTCATTTATAGTTTTATTGTGTATTTTTGTAGGTTTGTGCATCAAAACTAGATCCCGACTACTTTATTTCAAGTGTTTTTGAGAGGTAAATGCTGTTTTACTTTATTTCCATTTTGCAAATATATATTTATTTTCTCAACTTGTAAGTTATACTGGATACATGTTTCTCACACAGATTTAAAGTAGTTGACCTCTTGACGATGGCGTCTCAGCATCAGAACGCCGTGTTAGACTCTGAGCAGGAGAGGCCAATGTTAGAAGGAGCTTTGACCTTTCTGGTCATTCTCACGAGCCTCCGCATTCATCTGGGTAAGTTTTCCTACAGAGGACATCTGACTTTCTAATTATGTTCATTAAACTTTATAAATTATTTTACTGTGAATGTTTAATATGAAGTTGTAAGTGTTAAAATATTCCGATGTTTGTCTCGGTGACGGATGAGCAGTTTGTCTTTTTTTTCTGTTTGTGTGTTTTCTGTAAGAAAAAAAATGTTTATGTTGCACAATACACATTAATTACTGTCTGTAGCTGAAAATAATATTGAAAATATTGAAAATATTTTCTTATGTTGCAGGTAAACAAGTATTTTAATAATAAATAGAAATAGATACAGATTTATGGATGGGCTGATGATGAATGGATGAAAATTATGTTACAGATCCTCCCTTTTCTATATATAAAGATAAATCATCAGAGAGTGTAAAACTGTAAAACATTTAATGTTGTAAAATCACACATGCCTAAAAACATGAATAGTAAATTAAGAATTTTATTTTGTTGAAACGTTGATCACAGGCACATGTTAGCTTAAAAACACCAGCTGTTCCAGATCTATAGCTGGAAAGTGGTTTACTCATAGTTTTACTTATAAAGTGTGTAAATATATTTGCATTTATCGCCACTCTGTTCTTCATGTTTTCACTTCCAGGTATGACAGATGATGAGATCCTTCGAGCTGAGATGGTCTCTCAGTTGTGCATGAACGATCGCACTCACAGCGCACTGCTAGATCTTGTATCCTTCAATATATCGCAAATACATTATAGATACACGGTGTTATCGATACGTCTTTTTTCTTTAAGAATATTTTTTTTAGATTCCTGAAAATCCAAACCCAAAGAGTGGAATTGTGCCAGGTAGCTGTAGCTTTGAGGACGTGCTCTCTGCTGTGGCAGATTTTAAAGCTCCTGTGTTTGAACCTGGAGGCTCCATGCAGCAGGGAATGTACACACCTAAAGGTGAGAATGATGTCATCACGTCATTCTAACAGCTTGAACTGTGGTGTTATAGGTAATACAGATGTTTCTGTATCAGTTAAGGCTAAATTTACACAAAAGCACACACTAACAACAACAACGTAACAACGATGAAAACACCACTAAAATGCTTGTTGGTTTGTGCAAAAACCTTAATAATTATAGACTGTTGTAATGATCAGATTTTTTTTATTATATCTAAGTTTTGTGTCCTTGAAGTGCAGCATTTTGGTCAAATGTTGGTTGTAGAGTTAAAACTAGCACGTTTAAAATTCTTAGCAAATTCACGTCACAGACCTGGAGTTATATTATACAAGGTTTATTTATATGAAGAGTTTCTGAGTGATGAAATTAGCATGAATTGCTGTAGAATAATATTTTATAGCATTTTCTTTAAATTGATATATTCTTAACCTTGGGAATTAGTTAAAAACTACATATAAACCTTTCAAAGTTAAATAAAGTGTGAAGAAATGGGAGAAACCCATATTTAATAGGATCTTGACTAATACTTGTTTACACAGTAATTTGAAAAGAGACTGAAATGAAAGTACTCTTAGGTGCATATCTGTTGTAGTTCCTTTGGATGAAACGAGTGGAAATTAACAGCAGGAAGTTGGGAGTTTTGAATTTTCTTGTAAAAATTCAGGACACCACTTGGGGGCAGACGTTCACCGTTTACACAGAAAAGGGAAAAAGAAGGTGAAAAAAGTGAATCCAAATGTTGCAAAACCTTTTTCCTTTCTGCTCCCAACCAGCCGAGGTGTGGGAGAAGGAGTTTGATCCCATCATGGTCGTTCTCAGAACGGTCTATCGCCGTGATGTTCAGTCAGCAATGGACAGATACTCAGCCTTGTAAGTTAACATCACTGCCTTCATTCCACCCTATAATGGATTTCTAAAGACAAACCTGCTTTGTTCATCTCTGTTGTCACACATTGTCTCTTCTCACCTGTGTTTTTCTGGGTGACTTTATGTTCAGTCATTACCGATAAGAATCAACTTAAATAAAGCCTCGTTTAGTTTCCTGAGGTCACCTCTGTCACCTGTTCATGAAAGGACACGATGAGAAAGGTCAGACGAGGTCACCTCTGCACCACTGTGAATTGTTTCAATTAAAAAGATGTTGAGAAAAATCAATATTTCTCTCAGAAATGTAATAGAACTGAGGAAATCCTTCTTGTTGACTTTGTTTCACGTGTCTTCCTCGACAAACGCGTCTCTGCGGGTTAATTTTCTTTAAGGTTGAAGGTTGAATGGAGGGATGAAGATGTTAATTATACTGAAAGGCTCAGGAAGAGACACAGAGCAGGAACCAATACTATTTATTTAATTTTAAGGATGCACTAAGTTAATTATATCCAAAAAGTTCACATGATGTTAAACATGGAAGTTCGAAATATAGTTACTCCAAAGTATTTGCAGCAGTTTTAACCCCACACTCAAAAGTTTTTTCTTCCTACATAACAAATCCTGAAAATGTTTTCACTTTAGTGAGGCTTGATGACCCCTTCCTTCCATCATGTGACATTATCTCAACCCATTCTTTAATTATTTAAACTAAAAGGTAATTTTTCTGATTGACTTGATGGCGTTTTAATTGAGCAAACCTCCGCTCTGCAGTAGTTCTTTCATTAAAGATTAGTTTTGTTCAATAGAAGAGGTGTGTTACTTTTTAATGTGAGGTTTAATTAGTGCTTAATAAAACACTTGCAGTTTAAAATCTCTTCCAAGATCCCCTCCAGTGGCAGCAGCCACTGATGGCTAAATGTTTTAGTTGATTTCACTATTTTAAAGAAATAACAGTTCCTTTCTCAGTCCATATTGTTATTTCAGAGCAAACAAAACTCTCCTTCAAACAACTACTTTACCGCCTTCACAGTGGTGCTGATGCGTGTCTCGTTCAGTGTGTTTGGCTGTGATGGATTGCATGTCAGACTGACCTGGTTCTTGTTATAATGATCCAGTTATTACTAAAACAGTTTTGCCTGTCAGCTGTTCTGGTCGGAAGTCTTTTAGATTGCATTTCAGTGTTTTAGTTATTAAAATTGACTTTGCTGTTTTTCTGATTCTGTTTTTGCTTTTTTTCCTCGCTGTGGTTAATGTTATTTAGTTTGAAACAGTATGGGATTCATACTGGCAACCCGTGGCCACCTTACAAAGAGAGGACTCCTCTGCATCCCTGTTATAAAGGTTTAATCCGGCTGTTGCACTGCAAGACTCTGCACATAGTGATATTCACTCTCCTTTACAAGGTGAGCCTCATTTAACACAAACTTAATGACTTAAATAAAAATGTAACAAACGTAAGATGAAAGTTATTTAGGTGCCAGAGTCAAACAGAATATAATTTACAGGATATCTTCAAACAAAAACTTAGACATCTGGAAGTTTGCCTTATCTTTGCTTCCATGTAACTTTATAGTATTCTGTTTTAGATATGGATGGATCACCAGAACATGTCAGAACATGTACTGTGCATGGTGCTGTACCTGATTGAACTGGGCTTGGACAACCAGGTTCAGGACAACAAGGAGGATGAGGTGAGCTTTTCATTTAGAACAGCTTTAAGGTTTGTTGTTGCAGCTCGATCTGTGTCTCAATGATTTTCCGCTTCCAGGAGCCGTGCATTGAGGAACACTGTCATGACAGCTGGTTCCCAGGCACCAACCTTCTCTCCAATCTGCACCATGTCATCAACTTTGTAAGGGTCCGGGTTCCTGAGACGGCTCCTGAAGTGAAGAGAGAAGCCCCTCCCAGCACGAGCACTGAAGCCTCCTCTTATGGCCAGGCAAGAAACGACTAACCTCACCACATTAACTACATCAGAGTCACTGTAGTAAACTGATAGTCTCACTTTAACTGCATCTGCAATTTATGGAAGCTAAAGATGTCCATGTTTGAAGTAAAAGCTAGAGTTCATCCAAAATAATTATAATTTGAGAATTGTCTCTAACTTAGTCACTTCCTACTTTATGTTTGTGGTATCATTGAGGTACTGTTAGTAGGTTTCCACTAAATGTTTTATTCTCTTTGTATATTAAAAGTAACTTAGTAAATAACTATTATTAAAATTACAGCTGTTGTTCATGTGATGTCCAGAAAAATTCAGACATTCCAAAAAAAGCAAAATAAAATTTTTTTGTTTCACACTGAGGTTAAAAATCCTTCAAAATAAGTGCATGACTGAAAGAATCTCCCGCTGTATGTGAATACACCTGTCAAGCATGAACACATCCTAAATAGTTTCTTTCTTTAGATAAAGATTACAAGGCGTCATTGCATGGGTGAAATGTTTCATGCAGTAACGTACTTTCAGTTTCTGAAGTGACGGGTTCCTGCTGACTGTCCTGATCTTCTGGTATTTATCTTGAACAGATTTATGATTATTCTTTAGTCATGTTAAACTGTGGTCTGAAAAATCCTTTGGGGTTTGAATAATTCTGACAGACAGCTGAAAATCCAAGTTTACCACTTTGTGCTCGTGCACTTTATGGTATTTGACTGCAGGAATTAGTTGTTTAAAATTCCATCATTTCCCAGCTCTGTCCAAATGACAGTAGCTTGTCAGGATTAGGGAACCTGCTTTGATCTATAACCTGTCATGTTTGTTTATTTTGTCAGAGTTTGTTTGGTACCTTTCCGTTTATCCAGTTATTTTGCTGTACTCCTGCAGAACTCCAGGCGTCTTACAGGAAACTGGAGAGAGGTAGCTGTCTGCATCTGTTCCAGTAAAACAGTCTAACGACTTTAATGACATCAGCAGCAGCTGCTGCATTCGTCAATTTTACCTTTATTATAAAAGATTTTCTTTGCATGTCTTTTTGTTTTTCGTGTTTTCTCATTTGGGTTCTGCCTTGGTGTGTCGGCGCGTGAATATAGTGCCACGCTTCAGCAGTTCCCCTCCCTGTTGACTGCTGAAACTAATTACCTGTGCAGTGCAGATTTGGTGTAAACGATTTTTAACCGCACGTCAGAATGATTGATGGTGCCTTGACTGGGCTATATGATGTATGTTTATTTAACAGCGCGGCTCGGGTCCTTTGCTGTCAGGCCAGGTTGTGCCAATCCTTCAGAGGGCTTGTGTGTTTTACATCAGGGTGATTTGATTTTTCTCTAGTAATATGGTTGTCATAAGTGCTATCAGCAGAGGCGAAATGTCAGCTGAAATTTCATAATGGGCTTTTGATTTGGCTTGTATTGTTCCTGTCTGCGTATGGTAATGAGACGTTTCACCAATCCATCAAAATCTATCTGACTAATAGTGTTGTCATGTTGGGAAAGAGTGTTTGTACTTAAATCCTGATCTGCCAAAGCACATATATTGAAGGTGAAATTGGATGCAATAAGTTTTGTTTATCTTTGTGTTTTTTGTTGCTGTGGTGTGAATATCTTATATGATACATATCAGGTTTTTGATATGTATCTTATAGGAGTGGCTATGTTGTGGTTTCTTATAAATTGCTACAATTAACAGCTTGATTGTCCAAAAATGATATGTTTTAATATAAGAATGTTCAGTAAATGTTTTTATTTGATGCCATTTTAGAACCTACGAGAAGCTCAGATGTTCAGTCTCGTGGCAGAGCGCAGGAGGAAGTTCCAGGAGATTATCAACCGAAGTAACACGGAGGCCGCTCAGGTCGTGAGACCCAAGAGCTCCTCAACACGCTGGGTATCACAAGGTGCAGCCCCCCAGCTGGTGACTGAGATCCTGGAGATCCGAGAGAGCATGCTGTCCCTCCTCATCAAGCTCCACCAGAAGATGTCCTCCAAGCAGAACTCTCTGTTGGCATCCTGGATTGAGGACATGGACACGAGCCGGCATGCTCATGGAGATGGCATTACAGCGATAGAACGCATCCTCACCAAGGCGGCCACGCGCAGCTGCCAAATCAAGCGTAGCATCCAAGACATCTGTGGGAAGGTTTGTCCTCCTGTACCTCCAAAGAAGAACACGCCCACCGACAAGAAAACCATGGATAAAGAAGAAAGGTAATTTAATCAGTTCAATGTTTTATAACATTTAGATTGGTTAGTGTTTCATATTCTTAATTATTTCTGAATATTATTTCTTTTTCTGGACTGAAGGCTCCAGTTTGTTGTCTGACCTTGTTCTAATCAACAAAAACGCAAGCTGAAGTTATAAGTTATAGTTATGGAATCTGCTGTAACAACCTTTTTTTCGGTGCTGCTTTAAACCCACTGGGAAAATTAAAGGTAGAAGCTCTCCTTTTCACATGGATTGAAGCTGTTTCCATGGCAACCATAAGACGGCAGTGCAGTCAGTGGCTAGGGAAACCAAGAAGCTCATATTTTAAGTTGTTGCTCCTCCTCCCGAAACCACACGCCCCAAGATGATTAGTGTAAAACTATTGAGCTATGACGTCGCTCCTGTCAGTGTTTATGTCATCTTATTAGAGACCTTATTTAAAATTGTTCCATGATTTGATCATCTGCTGAGGCTTAAATCAATGTATCTATCAAATACATTTTACAATGCACTCTTACTAAAATCAGACAGTTGTTTTAAATGGGAAAAATCTTAACTATGTTTTGGGTGTTCAGCGAGAAATTACTTCCTCAGTAAATCTTCTTTATCTCATGTCACTGATTTTTTACTTTTATAAAGGTTCCTGTTTTTAATCTTACAAAATAAAATAGTTGGTAGCCAATTATTTAAGGTATTTTAGTTTTAGTAATAAAATATATTTTATAGTCCCTCATTGCAATTTGACACACAAAAAAAGGAAATCAAATTCAAGTTTATTTATTTATAAAGCGCCAGTTCATAGAAAAGTAATTTAAAGGCACTTTACAGAAAAATCAAGCAATTAGCAATAAAACATTTCCTATCTAAGGAACCAGCCGATTGCTTTGAATTTTTAATTCAGTGCAATCCTCCATCCTGAGCAGCACGATTGGCGACAGTGGAAAGGAACGACTCCCTTTTAACAGGAAGAAACCTCTAGCAGAACCAGAACCAGAATGGGTCGAGTTCTGCTTGAGCCGACTGGGGTCTGAGTTGACAGGAAAGAGACAAACAACGGTGGATTTGGGCCAGCCGTCATGTCTATAGAAGAATAAACAGAGAAACAGTTAATGGCATAATGTTAATGTATGATAATCAGTTAATCGCTAATGAAAGTACAACTACTAATAGTTCTGTTACTTGTGCAACCTAATCCATGTTTGTTTGGCAGTTTGCAAATACAGGAAACAGAATTTATTCCCTTTTCTTTTCAGACGTCAGCGAGCTCGAGAGAGGCAGCAGAAACTTCTTGCTGAATTTGCATCAAGGCAGAAGAGTTTCATGGAAACAGCCATGGATGTTGGTAAGTTAACTTGTAGTCTGTTTATATATATATATAACTTTAAATGACTCTTGATAGCATCAATAGAACTCCTGATACATGTTAGAAATGTACATAACACATCACAATAAAGCCTATAAATGTATATATTTGCTGACAAACACTCAAACTTTGAATTTAATACTAATTCATTCAGCTTGTTGTTCTTTGTAGTGGCTCAGTCACAAACTGAAAGACAGATGTCTAAAACAAGAACTAGCTATTCTGAATTGAAATGATGCTGAAAATGTTTTCCTATGAACTAAAATTCAATTTTTGAATGTAAACCTGATTTTTCATCTGCAATTAGGTTTGAACTTTTTCTAATTTGATGTGCGTCAATATTAAAAACTTGGGCTTTTATAACATCAACAGCAGAGAGGTCCAACATACGAATGCCAGTTCCATTAATATTCAGAAATGTTCATTGTTTTTGAAAACACTGCACAATATATTTGTATGTCTTTGCAATGTTTCATGAATGTGTCTGACCTTTAGAAACTAATGGGCTCCAGTGACCACCTCTTGTTTGAAGGACATTTTGCTGTTTTAGCCCTTTAGGAAACATGCGATTGGACAAAATAAACTTTTCATTTCTCTGTTTTTCTCTAGTGCAAGGTGATATTGGGCTGAGTCTGTATATATGATCTCTGGAGGTCTTCTATTAGAAATTGAGTGGAGGGGAGATCTTTTGGGAGTGGTGGTGCCTGTTGGCAGTCAGTGAACTTAAAGATCAAAGCACTAATAGTGGGCTGGACTCCCAGGGACCAGTCTGACACAGCGTGGTTAGCAAATGAGTAATAGCCACCATGCTTGGTTGGACATTCCTTGAAGGACTGTGTTGTGACATCTGCACATTTCCTGCTGTTCCATACGTTTATAAATACTAGAGCTAAAGATCCAGACTGGACTTGCCTCAGCTGGATTGTACCTCTACAAACCTGGCTTACTTTTAGTAACAAACCGAGGCTGTAGTAGTCTGAAGTCTAACATTCATGCAGGGTTTCAAACCCATGATGCTGTTGACAGTACTTTACTTGCTGTTTGCTTCTATGTGTGTGCATTGGTTGTTGGACGGCCCAAGGCTAAAGCTGTAGCATTGACATCTAATTCAAACAGTTTTCATTTCTCCGGGAACACCGTTACCTCTCCTGAGAACATGCTACCCTCAAAAAGTAATAAATCAATTTCTAACACAACTTGACATTTCTGCACAGTGTTTACTGCTCGAACTGAACACGGTTCTTAACATTTAGAACTAATTGCACATTAGTAATTAATTTCTGGTGCTGTTCCCATCAAGCAGAAAGGGAAATAGCACAAAGTGATTTTAATGTATTTTGCTGGTAACAATAAATTTGGAATCGGGCCCAAAAGTCTGAGACAGTCACCAATGACAGATATGTGTTTAAAAACTCTATGCAGTTTGCAACAGGGTCTAAAAAATGTGCAGGATTTCAAAATAGTCTGAGCCTTTTTTCTCATTTACTTTCAATACAGGATGCAAACCAAGTTTTAGTTACATTTTTGCACCAAGTTAGAAGCGCTCAAATTTCGTTGTACACTGTACAAGGACAATAAAGGCTATTCTATTCTATTCTATTCTATTCTATTCTATTCTATTCTATTCTATTCTATTCTATTCTATTCTATTCTATTCTATTCTATTCTATTCTATTCTATTCTATTGTCATTGCATCTATTTCAGGTTTTATCACCTGAAAACTTTCACAAGACTAACTGTTGGTGGGCTTAATGACCACAGAAGAAAGTTGATCACCACTTCTGTAGTTCTTGCAAACGTTTGAGGAATCTTTAAAAGTTTTGTATCCTATAACAGTATGGATCTATATCCAGATGTAAATGATCCTGTTTGTGGAAATAATTTTTACAACAGTTTTATTTGTTTCCCAGAATCTCCAGAGGCTGAGGCAGCCATGGATTTAGGATCAGCTGAAGTGATGGAGTCTGAGGTTCTGTATGACTGTGTAATCTGTGGACAGAGTGGACCCTCCACTGAGGACAGACCAACTGGCTTAGTCGTTCTGCTGCAGGCATCTTCAGGTATCATCCCCTTAAGTTCCTTTCATTTTACCAAAAATGGTGTCCCAGGTGCCTGATACATCTCTTTTTTTATTGAATGTGTCTATTTCAATTCATCAGTCATTTACCCATTTGATGGTTGTTCTTATTTTTCAGTTCTTGGACATCGCTGTGGAAGTAAACAGCCTAAGATTCTACCGACAAGCGATGAAGAGCACATATATCCTGTAGACACATGTGGAGTGGCTAATGACGTCAGACTCACGCTGATGCAACAGTTTTTCAAAGATGTACGTCCCTCACAGAAAACACTGACAAACTCATCAGCATAATGTTGGGGATTCGTTAAGGATAAGATAATTAATATGTTTACACAGTGTTGTCTTCCAGCTCCATAAAATAAGCAAATTGTTCTGCAGGTTAAAAACTTGACAATCTGTTTGTAAAGTCTCTTGAATGTCGTTTCTCTTCTGTGCATCCTGCAGAGCTCTTGTCTGCAGTCTGTGTCAATCGGCTGGGATGGAGGCGTCTACGTCCAGACCTGTGGACACACTTTGCATATAGATTGCCACAAGTCATACATGGAGTCTCTGAGAGTAAGAACTAAACCTGACTGAGATTAATCTTTAGTATCATTAGTCACGTGCATCCTCAAAAAGTTTTTAAAGTCAGCATAAATGTAAAAACATTCAGATTTTTAAATTGTAAATGTCCTGTATTTGTTCTAGTCATTCAGACCACTCAAAGCGCTTTCACACTACAAGTGTTACATTCACCCATTCACACAACCTGATATGTAAACCGGGGGGAGAGGGTCGGGGCTAACACTCACACAGCAGATCGGGGGGCTACATGGGGTTCAGTGTCTTGCCCAAGGACACTTCAACATGTGGCGGTGGAAGCTGGGATTGATCCACCAACCATCAAGTTGGAGGACGACCGCTCTAACCACTGAGCCACAGCCGCCCCATTAAATAATCAGAATGAGATGAAATGATCATTTAAACTTTGCAGTAAAGAGGTATGAGGTTGTTTTATGGATTTAATTACTGGAGCGTTCAGTCCAAGTTTTGTGGTTGTTGTTTAAAGAAGCACCACATTGAAGTCTTGTTTGTTTTTGGGTCACTCTCTCAGATGTTGACCCCTCATGCATTTACTTTCAACAAGGTTTGTTCTCTTTGTAAACTCTGGAGACTGATCAGGACACTATATTTTCAGAATGACCAGGTCCTCCAGGGTTTCTCTGTTGATAAGGGGGAGTTTACGTGCCCACTGTGCCGACAGTTTGCCAACAGTGTCCTTCCATGTCGCCCGGGTCGTGGTGCAGACGTCAGTGCGTGGCACACAGCCACAAACAAAACAACAAGTGTACTTGTAAAGGAGGTAGAAGATCTTCAGGAGAAACCTGGTCTTTTTCCTGTAAGTTCTGTAGTTTAACATTTTAATTAACTGGTCTTTGAAGCTTCAACATTTTGATAATGTTTTACACTCTAATCTGATTATAGCCAAATTTTTCACTCTGTATATTTCTTGTTTGCTAAGACGGAGTCCAACTTGAGTAAAGAGATGGAGTTGGTAATAAAAGATGTCAAGAACACCACTCAGAAAAAATACATGGACTATGGCAAGAACCCAGGTTCTCCTGACAATGACTTCCTCTTCATGTATTCAGTAGCAAGGTAAGAGTCTCTGAAACTGATCACTGTAAAAGTATATTGATAAATAGCCTTTTTTCTAACCGTGACTGGCAACTTGAATATTTACACCTTCTATTTAAAGTAACTTCGGTGTGACACTAAGATAAAATAGATTTTATTGAGTTTCTCAAACTAAATTTATCAGGTTTGTTGCTTGTATTTTAACAGTGAGATGCACCAGGTCTCACCTGGATAAACCCACAGCTCTCTGTTTCCTGTATGTAATGAAGATTGTCTTTTGTCCTTGTTTTGACCAAAAATTAACCTCATAACAAATTCAGTTTTTATTTATTTTTAAAGAGGCCATTCATGTAAAGTAGGAAGAAACACCGCTCATCTGGGTTGAGGTGCTGGATCAAAAGAAGTAAAATTCAAAAAAGGGGAATCCACACACTTTAATCTGCGATTGTAAGAGATTTTTATATTCGAGCTTTCGGTCAAGGACCTTCTACTCCTACTCACTACTTCTGATGAAGGTCCTTGAGCGAAAGCTTAAATAAAAAATCTCTCACAATCGCAGATTACAGTGTGCGGTTTCCCTTTTTTTAAAAGAGGCCATTCCATAAAAACAGTTTTGCTGAGGTTTCTGTTGAATATTTTAGGTCCACATGTGTTCTGTGAAACTTGCACAATAACTTCTCTTTCAATTTTTATTGCTAAACGGTGGAGGTAGCGATAACACCCAAGTTCACCTGCGTTCAAAAAGCCTATAATTGTGACATCACATCTATTTTACTCATTAATATAATCAGCTCCTGCAGTTGAGACCACCCCTGTTAGTAGCAAACATGGCGGACTGTCAGCGTTGTTGTGCCACTGCTCCAGCTGGACTTCCTCAATGCACATATCGCCCAAAAAAATCCTGATTTGCGAGACAAATGGCTTCAGTTTATTTTTGGAGAGAGAATTTATACTTAACTCAGCAGTAGGGTCTGAGGGGGGTTCTGACATTCTACATGGATTGTTTTCTGTTAAACTGCGGTCACTCCACCCGCCTCTGACCACCTGGAATTAACTTCACACGTTTTATGCTTTTTTTACACTCAATTAGAGACTCTAGAACTGGACAAAGTCTGAAATGCGAGTCGCACGGCCGCCAGGAGGCCGAGTATTCACAGAGCAGCTATGAGTCATCGAATGCAATAATCTGTGGCTTGTAGGTCCTCCTACAACATGCCACACATTTTTTACTTTTACACATCAATAACTCAAAGTTAGTGGAAAAATACCTTGGAATCAGTCATGTGAAAATGTGTTTATGCAAATATGTTATGTGTGATGTTGGATATTTGCTTATTTTTAGTTTTAACTTGTTACAACAACACTGTGCTGGTTCTTAAAGTGCTGCAGGAACACCGCCACAATAAAACATCCTTACAGTCATTTTATGCATCTTTCCATTGTACAGTACAGCTAGAATTTTTAGGGGTTTCCATTGAAGTTAGTACCATATAATTTTTCTATTTAAATATTTTTTCAGTTACTTTAGTTGAAGTTCCAAGCAAGTTGAACTGGTGGCTACAAAAATGGTTTCCAAACCCAGTTGACCATCTTGTCTCCTTTCAAACTTTTTTGCTCATTCCTGAGCACCGTGTCCCCGGGCACCAGATCGACGTTCTCTAACCCAACTACTGATATATAGTGAAACACTTTAGGCAGCTGATTGGTCGAGAGTTATCAAGTTGTTATATAGTCCTACACAAAATCTACCAGATAAATGGCAAACATTTCATCTGTGCACATAGGTTGCATATTGTATGTATGACTAATGAGCCCAAATAGGACAACAAATTTTCATATTTCTTTTTTGGGTTCGTGCACTTGAACAACACTGAATTCTGTTCATATATAGGCCCATGCTGCTCCGCCCACTTAGCTCAGTTAGACTGAAATCTGGTATTACCTTTAACAATGTACATGGTTAACATTTTGGGGACTATTTTGAACCATATCTTTGATGAAAATATGCATGATGAAATTTAACAGCGTCATAGAAAAATAAAAGCCCTTATACCAACACCAGAATCTGCACATACTCAGAGTGAACTATAAGGTTAATAAACAATTTTTGCCTGTTGCAAACCCATCGAGGACAAACTACATCTTTCAGACTGTTCAGTTTTTAATTGGATGTCACTCTTTTGCCACATAATAAAACCAAATACACCCAAAAGCAACAATTACACAGTCCTTTCTCACGTATTTCTATCATGTTAACACACTGGTCACAGGTAAGAGAAATACCTGCCCCAACCTATCACCTCCAGCTCTCTCAAATCCTGTCACTCCTTTTAAAAAACTCTGCCATTCGTTTGGAGTAATCACCCAGACCTTTTGCCCACCCAATAGTGTAGTTCCTTCAGCCCTCCACCCTAAACAGAATGATCCCTTAAGAGTTCCTGGATGCCTGTTGGCTCTCTGAAGTTCAATGAACAGCACAAATTGCCTGAAGAGTGGAAAATTCTTCTGTCACACGGGTGCTCTTATCAGCAGAAGCCAGATGGAGCTTCACCGTGGTTGCATTATCTATGTGAAATTGCTTTTTCTCCCAAGAAACCCAAAGATTGCCCCCCCCTCCCCCTTTCCCCTGGTCCATAGGAAGAAATGGCCAGAGGAAGGATGAAACAGGCCCAGATCAGTCCCATTTTTTGAACAACACCTATCTGTTTTTACCATCTGTGTACTTTTTCAAAGATTTTATTTTTTCCTCTGATTTTGTTTTAATTACAGAATAAAAATTCTAAATATGTCTTTCATATTAACAGTAAATGCACAAACTAGGGTTGGAAATGTTTTTATGCTAATTCAGCTTGTGAAAAATCAGCCCTGGAAAACTGTCGTCTGTTTCTTGGTGCTGCAAAACAAGACTATTAGATACCAAATGGTTTTAGCAGGCAGCATCTTTCATCTCCCAAATCAAATTATTGGAAAGGGCAGGCTACATCACCAAAAGCTGAATATGATGCTAATCTGCTATAAACACACAAATCTGCTTCCTCTCATGAAGAATATAATATCAATTGGTGTCCTTGGAAACTTTTCTAGTGGGTATTGTATTTGCCTACTCCAATTATAAGGGCTAGAATATTTATTCATTTTTTTTTTTTTTTTAGGTAACATGCAAAATAAGACTTTAGGGTTTACATTAATACAGTCTTTGGTCTGGGAAACTGTTACTTTTAGGTATCTGATTGTGTTGAATTGTTTTCCAACAAATTTACACCCAATTTACCAAATAGCAGTTAGTGATGTGATGGTATTGGATTGTTGCCAATAAATCTTTACATGATCATTTGCTATGACAGTTACCTTTACGTTGTGGAATTTAAAAACATAGAAGTGACACCAAACAATCTTTATGATTGTTTACAAGCTGCCATGAGCCAAAAAGAGCTACTAAAAATCAGTCATAATACAAAAAGACCATCAAGGATTTGACTATTACACTACACAAATTCTACTGTTTTATTTAACACAAAATAATCAACATATGTAGAAATTTGACATCTTAATTCAACCCAGAAGCTGAAGTGAAAACAAAACACTGAACCCAGTATCCCACCCCTCCATGTAAATGAAATGAATTATAAAAAAGAAAGATGAATTTCAGATCATGTTCACCTGGAGGTGATTCCTTCATGTGATCCTTGTCTTGCTGCTTTATGTTCAAATATATTGAATGTGCGTTTGTGAGTGGGCAGGAATTTCAGCCCCACCTCTCTAGTGATCAGACTTGGCTCCAAAAATCCAACATGGCAGCACCTGTAAACAGGTTTTCATGACTTCACTTTTCAACCCTGGAAGAAGGTGGAGTCATGACCTCCCTACTTTCTACGCTATATAAACAAAACCTGAGCGTTACACACACACTGCCCCTAGTGGCAGCTAATTGCTGTTGTTCTAAATACCGATACTCATGATTCTATCCCTTCAGAACCAACTTGGAACTGGAACTTGTGCATCGGGGAGGAAACTTGTGCTCTGGAGGAGCCAGTGCAGCTGCCAAACGCTCATGTCTGAGTGAGTAATGACTTAAACACTTTTGGTCTGATAAGAGAATAATTTATCAACTAAAAACTACATTGGGTGAGTGGTCAGTTTCTTTACCTGAACAGACTCATATGGGTCTTTTCACTTGTATGAAACAAAAGTTTGTTTTTCTATTAAATAGCAGAATATTTTTTAAATCTTTATCATTGCGCAACTTTCCATCAAGTGCATTCTTCCTTGCTACATCTCAACTATTGGGGGAAATACAGTACCGATGTGGGTGGAAATGGTAGATACAGGCTTAGCTGAGCTTTCAGGAGCAACAACATGTTCAGGAGCAGTTTCTTAGTTTGTGTGATAGCTAACAATGAGGTTACATCTGATGTGCATCTAGGTTGGGATTTAAAGTCTAACCTTGGCTAAATCTTGAAGGAAAAGTTGAATATTAACAACATTTCTTGATTAAAAAACAATTAGCGATTCACAGTGCTGTGAAAAACTATTTGCCTCCTTACAAATGTTTTTTCTTTTTTTGTCACACTTACATGTTTCAGATCATCAAACAAATTTTAATTTAAGAAAAGATACATGAAAACACCCGAGTACATATAAAATCCTGTTACATGATGATTTCATTTATTACGGGGGGAAGAGTGAAGAGTAACCCTGATAAGCATTTGTGATAACTGGCTGTGAGTCTTTCACTCTGTTGTGGTTGTGTTGTTGTTATGGTTGTGTGTATTCAGCCATGTTGGAGGATTTTTTAAGAATGAACAGCCTGTTTTTAAGGTCATGCCCCCGAAAGTCCAGACTTTGACTCGGCCACTTTATTTTTGAGACTGTCCGAGGTGGAATTTCTGGTGTTTTTCAGATCATCATCGTGCTGCATAACACACATGAGCTTGAGGATTTTCTGATAGAGAGCAGAATTCATGATTCCATCAATTACAGCAAGTCTGGGTCCAGAATCAGTCCTTAGAAATTATTTTAGAATTCTTTCAGACTGATGGATGTCAGTAGATTTGTTTTGTTCTTGTATGGGGTGCAATTACTTTTTCATATAGGGTCAGGTTGGTTTGGATAACCATTTTGAAATGACAGAAACCGTCATTTGAAAACTGCATGTTTTATTTACTCAGATCAGCTAATCGATCTAAATTTCAGAAAAAGGATAGTCTGAGTCTGTCAGGGGGGAAATACTTTTTTGGAGAACTGTATCTGTAATTATAAAAGGTAACAGGGAAATCTAATGACTTGAGTTGTGAAGACTAATCCAGATTTCCTACTTATTTCTGAGTTCTATCCAAGTAGTAGCTGCTGCACTGAAATGGCTTGTCGCTCTTGAGTGGCTGAGAGGAGATTTCACACTGGAGGTTTGCCATTTTTGAGCTACATTAACCGTGTAGCCGTGCTGACAGCCAAATTTACTCAGTTGCAGAAGATTAGAGTTCGTACTTCTTAGGGAAATGGATTTAAAGGAGAAAAGCAGACGTTCGCTAACTGAGAAAGCCCACGAGGCTCCTAATTCTGCTTCCCTGTGGGCACTTAGTGTGTTAAACCAATGAGGTTACAATTGACTACAGAAACAAGCTCTCTTTATTCCCCTTGGAATGAGCTAAATCAATTCTTAAGAGTTCAGTTTTCCAATGGCTTTTCTCTTTTAACTTCAAATATTAAGCTTACATTAATATGTGGCTGCTGCTGTGAAGGGAGTTTAAAAGTTGATCTCACTGACCTCAAAAGTGCAGACTTGCAGTAAGCAGTGAGAACAACTACAGTGGGGCAAAAAAGTATTTAGTCAGCCACCAATTGTGTAAGTTCTCCCACTTAAAAAGATCAGAGAGGCCTGTAATTTTCATCATAGGTATACCTCAACTATGAGAGACAAAATGAGGAAAAAAAATCCAGAAAATCACATTGTCTGATTTTTAAAGAATTTATTTGCAAATTATGGTGGAAAATAAGTATTTGGTCACCTACAAACAAGTAAGATTTCTGGCTTTCACAGACCTGTAACTTCTTTAAGAGGCTCCTCGGTCCTCCACTCGTTACCTGTATTAATGGCACCTGTGTGAACTCGTTATCAGTATAAAAGACACCTGTCCACAACCTCAAACAGTCACGCTCCAAACTCCACTATGGCCAAGACCAAAGAGCTGTCAAAGGACACCAGAAACAAAATTGTAGACCTTCACCAGGCTGGGAAGACTGAATCTGCAATAGGTAAGCAGCTTGGTGTGAAGAAATCAACTGTGGGAGCAATTATTAGAAAATGGAAGACATACAAGACCACTGATAATCTCCCTCGATCTGGGGCTCCACGCAAGATCTCACCCCGTGGGGTCAAAATGATCACAAGAACGGTGAGCAAAAATCCCAGAACCACACGGAGGGACCTAGTGAATGACCTGCAGAGAGCTGGGACCAAAGTAACAAAGGCTACCATCAGTAACACACTACGCCGCCAGGGACTCAAATCCTGCAGTGCCAGACGTGTCCCCCTGCTGAAGCCAGGACACGTCCAGGCCCGTCTGCGGTTTGCTAGAGAGCATTTGGATGATCCAGAAGAGGATTGGGAGAACATCATATGGTCAGATGAAACCAAAATAGAACTTTTTGGTAGAAACTCAACTTGTCGTGTTTGGAGGGGAAAGAATGCTCAGTTGGATCCAAAGAACACCATACCTACTGTAAAGCATGGGGGTGGAAACATCATGCTTTGGGGCTGTTTTTCTACAAGGGGACCAGGACGACTGATCCGTGTAAAGGAAAGAATGAATGGGGCCATGTATCGTAAGATTTTGAGTGAAAACCTCCTTCCATCAGCAAGGGCATTGAAAATGAGACGTGGCTGGGTCTTTCAGCATGACAATGATCCCAAACACACCGCCCGGGCAACGAAGGAGTGGCTTCGTAAGAAGCATTTCAAGGTCCTGGAGTGGCCTAGCCAGTCTCCAGATCTCAACCCCATAGAAAATCTCTGGAGGGAGTTGAAAGTCCGTGTTGCCCAGCGTCAGCCCCAAAACATCACTGCTCTAGAGGAGATCTGCATGGAGGAATGGGCCAAAATACCAGCAACAGTGTGTGAAAACCTTGTGAAGACTTACAGAAAACGTTTGACCTCTGTCATTGCCAACAAAGGCTATATAACAAAGTATTGAGATTAACTTTTGTTATTGACCAAATACTTATTTTCCACCATAATTTGCAAATAAATTCTTTAAAAATCAGACAATGTGATTTTCTGGATTTTTTTTCCTCATTTTGTTTCTCATAGTTGAGGTATACCTATGATGAAAATTACAGGCCTCTCTGATCTTTTTAAGTGGGAGAACTTACACAATTGGTGGCTGACTAAATACTTTTTTGCCCCACTGTATATTTGTTATTTGACCCCCGAGTTTCACACAGACTGATATTTGATTCTGTACCCTGAGAGGACACACATGCATTTCACTATCATAAAAGTCTTAAATAGCATCAGTGTGATGAAAGTAAAGTTGTGCACAATTTCAAGTGCTGTTTGACGCTGAAAGCAGCAAAAACCGAAGTGACGAGGTGTATTTCAGCAGGTTAATCTGACTGTTAAGTCTTTGTTTTTAACAAACCCAACAAATAGTCCTCAGTTCAGAAGTTAACTGATGAATATGGTGATGCACATTAGACTCTCAGAAAAAAAAGATTTTTCAGTCACTCATCTTTATGAAACAAGAAAACTGGCAGGGTTTTTTATTTTATTTTTTTTTTACCAAAGACGTTTTGTTTGAAAATATATACTTAAGGAAAACCACATGAACAGCTGCCTCCCTGTAATTTATATCCCTTGATTGCTGCTCTTAGTCTCCTCTCCGAGGTTACTCCCTCGGGAGAGAAGACAGTGGCAGAGAGGGGAAACAAGCTGTAGTGAAGACAAATGGCATGCAATTGGATAATAATGACAAACACTTTTGCGTTTTTTGCTGCTTTTCATTTTTACCTGTGGAGGGCAGTGTTGCTCCAAGTATTGAAGCACAAATCAGATTGAAATACTGATTATACAAAACACTTTGCAGCAACATAACTCACCCAAACAGATTCAAATTAGATTAATCTTTTCCATTTGACATCTTGAATGGAAAAGAGTTGCACTCACATTATCAACAGGATTAAGTCAAACTAATTGAATGAGACTGATTTTAAACATTATGTGTTTTACATCATGTGCTTTATATATATAAAGGCTAGTTTTCTCTCTTTTATGTGCTGTAACTTGTAAAATTTGCATTTGAGGCTAGAAAACTCATATTTGAAGTCCGATTTTTAGCAATTACAGTGAGTAAACGTTGATTTTGTGTTCATCAGTGGTCTTTTTATGTTCTTTTAGTTTCATAATGAACAGGTATAGTTTTAAGAGTTGCTCAAGGCTATCGGGCTCAGCCATGAATCCATCTGGCCTAGTTTAATCTGAGCCAAGATTTAACCTACAGTCTCTTTAACTGCTCTCTGCAGTTGTTCTACATTGTTTCTGGTTTTAATAAGGCTGCGTTCAACAACATGCTTCGTTTTGTATCTTTCAGATCAGCTGTTCCACGTGTTGGCCATGCACATGCGTCTTTACAGCATCGATTCAGCTTATAATCCCTGGACGAAGTTGACGCAGGTTGCAAAAAATAAAGAGACAAAGTGAGTGATGTTTCTTACGCTCCTTCACTAACGGTTCATTTATAAATCTGTTCATACATCATATACCAGTTGTCCACTTTCTTGCATTTTTCACTTGGTTTCCTCCTCACATAAACATGCAATCAGAGTGCCACTCTGCCCTCTGTCTAAATGCCACCATTTCCTCCTGCCCCCAACAGCTTTTACCCTCCACACAAAGAAAAGCTAAAAACAGAAAAGGGACCATGCCTGGTTTCCATAGATACCAATAATTGCTGCATCTGGCAAATTACTGGGCACTCCACAGAGAGCAAAACGAGCCTGTCAGATTCACCGTATTGAGAACAACAGAACCGCACCAGCACGATGTCTCAGCTCCCAGCTGTCCACCTACAAATCTGAATATAACAAAATACCAAAAACATCTGCTTCTACATGCTCACGCATATGTATGCTGGATTTTTACTGTAGTAAAAAAAATGGCTGTTTAAACTCTAGTATGTTAGTATTTCAGGAATGATGAGCTTTAAGTATTTAACCAAGAAGGATAAGCTTAAACAACCTTTTCTCCTTGTTAGTTTTCTATTGAACAGCTTTTACACCTGTTACCTTTAAAGTGCTCGCGGCCATGCCGTATTCTCATTGGACCTATCTGCTGTTTAAAAATACTCTGTTCCAGCAGGGAGCGGTGTCATTAACGCCTTTAGGCGGTCGACCTGATGCAGTCGAGTTAAATAGGACAGGGAGAGATGTTTCTACATCGATGCAAAACATCGCTCGAACCTTTAGGGGGTTTTTTTATCTGAGAGGAAGAATGCAGCAGCATCTTTCACCGTGCAGGGTTGAAACTCTGTCCTTTAAGGTTTGCTTCCATCACACAGAGGAATTAAGTGCTGAGTGGTTTAGTAATGGAAGGTATTATTCTTTAAGTGCAGTTCCTCTTGTTCAAAACCCCCAAAGCCTTTTAAGAGTAAATCAGGACATCATCAGAACAAAAAACATGTAAATAGAGATCGTTCATAATATGTTACGAGGAACGCATTAAGATTTTTGGTTAGAAGATACAAGAAATAGACCCATTCAAGTGTTTATTAACAATTTTAAAATGGAAAAACACTCTAAACCGTTGCTCTAAAAGCCCTTTCAGATATTTTTATGTAACACAGCTTCATTTATCTTCATGTTGAATCATTTTTACTCTGATATTTGTACATTTATTAATTTTGTTCCTTTTGAGTGACAGGAAAAAAAACTTAGCAACTATTTACATCTGCCTTGATAACACGTCATTTTGTAGAGGTTTTAGAAAGGTTAAACAAGTAACAGAACCTATTTAAAAAGAATCAAACTACACTTCTCAGTTATTATTTGTAAAATTTGCATTTGAATTTGTTCCTTTTCTTCTGACTCACTAAACGAGATGAAGCAGCAGGATCCTGGGAAACGCAGGATGCATCCAGTCACAGAACAAAGCAACGAAATAGGATGATTAGTTATTGTTTAAGGGTAAATCCAGATGTTTTATGAAATGGGGGTAAACACACGCACTTCTCACTTAAACCTCATTTCATTAGCAGATTATATGTTGGTCTCCTTTAACTATTGGATGAATCAATTGCATTCATCTTTTTTGCATTATGTAGATTAGAAACCTGTTGGGTTGTGGTACTTCTCTCACCACAGATCTTCTCAGTACATGCTCTGAACTCTGAATAAAAACAAAAACTCTTCTACTGTTTTTCTGCAGTGACTTTGATGAAGAGAGACCTGAAGTCCCGATGCTGTTTCGAGATGTCCCGTCCCTCCTCATTATCTTTGTGCTAACTATGCCACAGCCTTTGCGTAAAGGTACAGTTCTTCTCTTCGCATCATGACACATTTCTCAGTCGCGGCCACGATCTGCTGCAGTCCAGGGGCAGGTCACGTCTCTGCATGTCCTGCACCTTCATCACATGTTCATCAGCTAATGATGATGATGGAAAGATTAAATATTAAGTTTTCTGCTTTTAAAGTTTATCTTGAAAAGAACCTAAAAAATAAAGAGTTTAAATTTGTTTTTCAAAGTGACAGATAAGCATGAAACAATCAACACAATAATAAACATGTAACCTAAAGACTGAGGAACCATCTGTTTCTCAAAGTTCTCTACATGTGATGTTTCCTCTAACTGTGTGTTAGTGAAAGCTTTCAGAATGGTATAAAAAGATGCTTCTAATAAAAAGTGAAACACATTGAAATCTTTAAATAAGTCTGCAGCATTACTTTTCAGCTCACTTTTGTGCTGAACATAAGAACAAACTGTGTCTCTGTAAACAGCTGGTGTGTTTTTTTAACTATAAGTCAGTATAAAGTGAAACACTTGTTTGTCATGTGACTTTCTGTTTCCATGTAGAGCACTTTACCTGTGTGGTCAAGATGCTGTTCAACCTGCTGTTCACTCAGGCGTTAGCTGCACTTTCAACCAAACTCAGCGCAGAGGAACAGCAGGCCTGGGTCACTTCTGGAGTACTTAAAAAGGTAAACATGAGTTATATTCAACATCAATCTTCATTAGATGGAAAGACAAACAGCTAAAAGTTTCCTCTTTAAGACGTGTCTTCTATAAATTAAAATACAAATGAGGATTTTTTAAATTCAATGCAACACCCAATCTGCAGCGATGTGAGTTTTTAACACTAACGCAGCATCCGTGGTGTAATTAAACTAAGTGGGAAACACTCTGAGAAAAGATCAGAGCTCAAAGGAAGGAGTGAAATTCCTCCACTATAAATCTACAACAAAAGGACAGCGGACGAGATAAGGCTGCTGTTTTATATTCTACCACCTTCAGTTTGATAAATGCTCTGTGTTTCCTGTGTATAAAACACCAGTCAAATCTGTGGAACACACATTCAGTTATGTGTCTTCTGCTTATCATACGTCACACTAACAAATGAACTGTTTTTGTCTGTAGAAATCAGGTTTGTTTGGAATTTAACTTAGAAAGACTGAAACTCAAGCAAATAGTTCTGATTAGCAGCATTCATTCTTGTTTATGGCATTTATATCATTTAAAAATTGAATATACTTGTATGATTATTTGAAAGTTTAATTGTAATGGCTCTATAGGTTGTCGTATATTATCAGGAAGAAAATACACAAGAGTCCTTCAGATTAGTGACAAATTAAAGAAGGAGCAAACTGAATAAGTCAGTGTTGAAACATGATGCAGGGACTTGACACCTGCTGGTGTAAAAGCATCAATCACAAGTTTCTCTGGCCTTCAGCCTTTACTGATCACCTGCACAAGGCTTTGGAGTGATGTGTTAGACAACACACACTGGTGTCACAAAAACACACAGTGCTTTGTCTTCTGAAAGAAAAGCATTTAATCTCACACTCAAACTTACGTTCATTTTATGGAGTTTATTTAACACCTGCTTTTGAAGTTGTACCATGAAAAATTCATAATTTTCAAACTTGTCTCAGTTTTTTTTTTCTTTCAACATTTTGTCATCCTGATCTTTGTTTTTCTTCCACAGAATGCTGCAAATTCTGAGAAGTCTTTCGAAGCTCTGCTCAGTCACGTTATCAGCGAGCTCTCAAAGGAGAACAGTGTTTACAAGGTGAACTCTGAAGAAACAACAATGGTGAGGCTTATTTTACTACCATGAAGATTTTATCCTCCTCCTCATCCTCATCCCAGCTTCTCTTCTACCCTCCTTCTCATTTCTCTTTAAACTATAAATTGGCCATTACCCTGCTAGACAGTGATCTAATATCTCTATTAATCTCCAGGGGAGATATTCATCAGTGTATTATCTGCAGGCTGTTGGCTGGTTATTGATCAGCTGTTTCCCCCTCTAGCTGAGTTCCAGTGTGTGGTCCCCGCAGTCTATTGAGTTCAGCCTCCAGCAGTTCTGTCTGCCCTTCCTTCGCCTCTCCTGCCTTCTGCAACACCATCTTTATGGAGACAACCTAACAGGCTACCTGGTATGTGTCATCACAAACACTTGGTGCTGAAACTGCTTCTGCATCCCAGCAGATTAAACGTTGCTCACTGAGTTCGATGCCTCATTGCCTGAAGCGAGGCGGCTCAGCTTTATGCAAGATCAGATCATCTGTATTTGTTTTCAGATGTAGGTGGCAGCAAAGAGTGTTTTCCTTTTTTTCTGTCAGGAGGAAGAGGAGTTTTCTTCCTTGGCTGTGTGTTTGGGGCTGTTGCCCTCGGCTGCACAGCCTTCCAGCGCCGTGCACAGTGCCTCATGTCTGGAGTGGCCCGTCGGCGCCTTCGACCTGGTGACGCAGTGGTGTGCTGAGGTCACAGGGCTAACTCAGATGCATCCTGAACAATCACTGGTACAGTTTCAGTTCATTTCCAAACATTATATAACAATGTGAAACATGTTTTTATCAAATGGGAAAGAATCAGTATCTTGTTGGCCTTAAAAAAAACATTTTATAGCAAATATTTCATTTTAGTCTGCTGTAAATCATTCTTTCCGTTTGTCATTTTGAATTTATCCTCAGCCGGAGTTTATCGCTGTCTCAGGAGAGTTTCTGCACTTTGCCTCATATGCCCTCGTTGTTTAACAGTGCAGTAATCTTTGGTGTTGTAGATCAAGCTGTGGAATAGTGAGGTGTCTGGTATAACATTTTATACTGAGTCAAAAAAGTCTTTAATATAAGGAATTGTTTATTAGGATCCCTGTAAAAGTCATTCAGTGGAGGCTGAATAAATTCCTAAAAGTCAAATTCTGTCATCTTAAAAGACTGAAAAGACTCCAAATAAAACTTTTTGCGACTGAAAGTAATTATCTTACCGACCTCCATCTTTCTTCTGCAGTCCTTGCTGGTCCAGGATCCTCAGTGGGCAGCGCCTCGCCTTCTCCAGTTACCTGACAACTATAATATCATCTTCCAGTACTATCACAGGAAGCCCTGCTCCGTCTGCAAAAAGGTGCCAAAAGACCCTGCGCTCTGCCTCGTTTGTGGCGCCTTCGTCTGCCTCAAAGGCGTGTGCTGCAAACAGCAGGGAATCTGTGAATGTGTTTTGGTATGTTTCTCACATTATTGTCACATTAATCTTTTAAATAATGTTACTAGTGTTTTAAAATGAGAAAAGGTTGACATCTGTTGAGACATTATTAGATTAGCTTTTTATCGAGGACCGTCACAACCTCTAACTCTAACCCTTGGCAGAGCTGCGAGTCACCGTCATGTGTTTGTTGTGTCACCCTGCAGCACTCCCAACACTGTGGCGCAGCAACAGGCATCTTCCTACTGATTAATGCTTCAGTCATCATCATCATCCGTGGACACCGTTTCTGTCTGTGGGGCTCCGTTTACCTTGATGCTCATGGAGAGGAGGATCGTGATCTACGGTACGTTTTACTTATTGGTTTAACACCAAGCTTGTGTGAATGTAGTTGCTGGTATCTGCATAAACATATCACACCAAGAGTAAGAAAAATGCAGCAGTATAATGTCTGGATTTATTCCACTATATAAAAAGTTAAAATAAGTGATTTGTCTTTGTATTTTTTGCCTTTATTACTTAAAAGATCTATTTTGTTGTATTTTAATAACCTATTATAGAATTAAAGGAATAGAATTTAAAATAAAATCTTACTGGATGCATCTATTAAAAACCGCTTAGACTTTTATTTCTCTGTTTTTTTTTTTTTCTTTCTCTCTAGTCGTGGCAAGCCGCTCTTCTTATGTGAAGAGAGGTATCGAGTGCTGGAGCAGCAGTGGGTCTCTCACACCTTTGATCACATCAATAAACGTTGGGGGCCTCACTATAATGGACTCTAAGATCTTCCAAAGTCACTAAAAAGAAATAAAATATGGAGTCTTTTTTAATTATTATTAATATTATTATTATCATTATCTCCTGGCTCTCGTCAGCCTCGATCAAAATATGTGCGAAATTAAAACTCTCTAAACATCCGGTGAGGCGTTCGTGGCTCAGCTTTAGTTTCTGTGAAGTTTGGTGTACAGTCATGCCTAGAAAATTTACACGCGTGTTTTCAAGTGGGATATCGTGTGGCTTTCAGAAGGGAAAAGCACAAATTGGTAAGATGGAATGAAAAAGCACAACTTTACCCAGATATTCAGTTGGATTCACTCGGCTTTAAAATTCAGTCTTTATTTGGGTTGAGAGAGAACGTGCATATAAACATTTGTCTTGCACCATTCTGGAGGAGAACGTTACTGCATATCTCTTTTTATTTATCAGAATGTGCTCTGCAGTGCTGACATGAGTTTTAAGCTCCTGATGAGTACAGTAAGTTTTTTTTTCTTTGTATTCTGCACTCGTCATCTGCTGATGGGAGGCAAGACCAAGTCATCAACACACAAGAAGTTTCTTTTGCAAACAAGCAAAGACTTTTTCTGGGTCTAGTTGCAATCCATCCTCAGGAATTATGATTATTTTTTTTATTATTATTATTATTATTATTTTTGCTGTTTGAAATATGTTTTAGATATTTAAATAAATGCTGCTGCTCATCGTTCACGTTAGTAAGTTTAACTTTTGCGAAGTTGTCTAACATTGTGTTTTGAGTTTACAGTAGATGGCTGGGGAAAGTTCAGCAGACTCACCTTCGTGTTCATGGAGGCTGCCATGTTGCACCCGATCACCCATTTTTGTGCTTTTCTTTTTATTTTAAGGGAAGAAGAAAGTCAAACTATAACTACAGTCCACCTTCGTATGATGTAAAAGGTTTTATTGAAATGTCAGTTGGCAGACCTGGTGTCCTGCTTCCATGCCTGAGCAAAAAAAAAAAAAAAAAACCGAAAAGTTGGTGAATTTTTTGGTTGTGAGATTCTCTGTGTTCTATCTGTGCTGTCCCTTCACACTTTTATCAGGTTACAACTGCCATACGGATCAATTTATTCTAATCCTCTTCCTCATCTGGTCAGTGATCTATAGCTGCATTGTGATGTTACAGGATGATCAGACTCCAATCTCCCTGATACGTTGTGCATGACATCCTTTGAAGCAGCTATTATTTGTCTCAGCAACGTCATTATTTGATCATCATTTTTCTTTTTTAGAAAAGAGGAAATTTCATTCAGTCGTGCCTGCAAAGATGCATTTTCGTGAGTGGAGAAACAACCGGTATCCCTGCTGTTTGCTTTTAAAATGCTGGGCCACTTTGTGGAATCATCAACACGAGAACTTCCTTTTGAATCTGTGCATGCAATTCTTCTGTGTACCTTTTTTTTTTTTTTTTTTTCTTTTGCAGTTCCCTCTTTGTAAATGACCGCAGCCAAACAGCCAGTGAGTAATGGGTGTAAATTGTAACAGAGAGCTTCTGTGTGTTTTTCCCGTGTGAATGAAGAGAGAATACAGTACATTACTGTAGGTGCTGACTCAAACTTTGAGTTTGACCAGGAATTATGACTTTGGACATTTAATGCAAAATGTAACATATGTGAATAAAATATAAGCACATCGTCTCGCCTCCTTACATCTTTCGTGATTGTTATAGTTTGTAGTTTTTGAATTAAATCAGATTTTATTCATGAAGCATGTTTAGAAACAACTAACTTTAAAGTGCTGAACAATAAATCTTTAAAACACTGATGTAAATTAACCGAATGCATTAATACTGCAATAAATTTAGACGTGCTCCCTTTAATCCAGATTTTAGGGTGAGTATTTTCCAGAACCCTTTTCATGAAGGGAGAAGAGCCGCATTGCAATACTTTTTTATTTTGCAGCATTTATGGTGCTTCTAGCGTTGGCCACTGAGTTAATTCTGCTTTTATACAGTATGTTATAAAAATAACACTTCACTTCACTGAAGCCAAAACATGAAGGCTTGGAGGGACTTTCAGGATAAATCCTGAGCTGTCACACTCACAAAGTATCACTTTTAATAAAAGCAACTAAATAAATCTAAAAAAAATAAAGCAACTAAACTAAATCAAATGTATCTGGAAAAAAACAAGAGAAGTTAAAGGGAAACTAAAGAGGGTGGTCATTCCTCTGAGATGAGTTTCTACATCATGTGATTTAAATATTTGCAGAATAATTGGTTTGGACTTCCAAAACAAGGCAGGCCTTGTGGGTAATAACCAATTGTAGCACAAAGCTTCTGTTTCCTGCTGAATAAGCAACAAAAAAAGAGAAAAACTGTAGTGTTTCCACAGACAGAGGAATCTGAAATCTACAGACTTTCTGCAACAAGATTCAAGCTGAAACATGATGTTACATGTAGTCCTCCAGCAGGCGTCCCCAGACACTTCCTGCTTCCCTACCTGTGCAGGTACGTTCACCCTGCAGCTCCACACAGCTGTGGTCATTCAGTTAACAACTTCCGGTCTGCTGGACAACATGCTCAGGTGTCTGCACAGTTAATAATTAACATCATTTGCTAAGTAAACAAGGAAAAAAGAAAAAAAAATCACTCTGAATATGTTGCTTTGGAACTGCATGTAAAACTGAATGGTTTGTATTAAACTGAGCAGAAATCAGATGGATGGAGCGGTCGTCTTGTGACTGACGGTCTCTGGGTTGCAGATGTTACAGATGAGAATACAAAAGCAGCAATGTCACGGTAAGAACATCTAGATTCTCATGTTGGAAATATTCAACACTCTACTGCTGTTTAGATTGATTCATGTTACATTTTATTACTGCTTTTAATTATTTTTAGTTTAGTTTTAAACTGATAACTTTGTTTGAGAGCATGTTTAAAGATGTTTTTTGTAAAGTGGAAAAAACATTTTAATTATGTCAGTTAAACAGGCTATAAATAAGTATATATTGTTTTATTAGGAGGTTGCTAAAAGTTTGCTCTGATTAAATTAGTTGAAGAAATAGCACAACTTGCAGGGTAAAAAATATTTGGCAAAGAATTTATTGTTTTATTTTGAAATGAAAAAAAATGTTTGAGTCTAACTTCACACCTCATTAAATAACACCGAAGCCATTTTTCATCAAGTTTATGAGATATTTTATCATTCCTTACACATCTAGGAGCTGATACAAACTGTGTTATAGACTGTGAGTTTTTGATAAACAGTTTTGAACTCTTTTACTGTGTTTTGTATTGAACATTTTAAAGATTCAGAATTTTGCCTGTTTGTCAGACTTGTTGGATTTTACTCGGTGTGTAATGTGCAGTTGCAGCCCAGAGAGGCGGCTGCGCTGATTAAATCCTAGCTGTGATGTTTAGCCTGATCCTGATGAGGTTTTTGTTTATCAGAGTTTTCCTGCACCTTTGTGGTTATTGATCACGAAAGTCAGCTGCTAAAATCATGGCAGATTGTTGCAGGGAGGTTTTGGTCATCAGGGTGAGAACAAGGTGCTTTGGGCCTGGCTTGTAGCTGGAGACGGTTTACTGTAAAGTCTCTTCAGATCCCCTTAAAGGGGATTATAGTCCCTTTTTTCTCTCTCCCTCCCTCTGCAGATCAACCAAAGGGTTTATCAAGCTGAGTTTCCCATGAGTCTTTATCAGAGGGGGTGGAGCTGTTTGAGCTTGATGGAAGCAGAAAATAAGATTACTCACTTTCACTTTGCACTGTTTCGAATGACAAAGATGTTCTTTCTTCAGCTTGACACCTTGTGTTACATTTTAGCTAAAATATAAATAAATACAACAAAAAAGATACAAAAGATTCATCAAAACGTTTATTCCAGTGAGTTTCTGACTTTTTACATCTAATTTATTATTAGTTCATCATTTCAGAACGTCAAAGCTCTGACTTTTATTTTGAATAGACAGATCGGACTTCCTTTTTCCAGTCACAAGGACTCTGACAAACAAAGAGTAACTTTATCCTTGTTGTCGAGCATCACTGGTGTCGTGTTCTGAAGCTGCACTTCAGACTCGTGTTCGTTTTAAACGCAGCGTTTATGTTATTTTTTTGACTTCTTTAACATAGAAATCTCAACAGCAGCTGGTTTTACAGCAAACATTGTGACGTGCTGTAGTTTATACAACAATAATAAAACAAAAGTACAGATATGATGCAAACTCCTCATAGAATGTATTAATACCAAAAAAAGGCCAATTATAGATTATTGATGTACTTTTCATACATTCAATGGAGGAAAAGTTTATAGTAATTAACAAGTTGGGTAAAAAAATAAAAAAAAACAAATCAGACATTTTACTTTTGACATTTTATATTTTCATCTGTTAAATATGGCTTCCATCTTTGTCTCATTTTAGCCAAAGCACTTGATTTTCTTTTAGACTCTTTATGATATAAAACTATTTCAGGTTCATTTATAAAAGTAACATTTAAATAAATGATGCATGTATAAATGTGATTTTTTTTTCCTTTTTTGCTATTGCAATAGTAAAAATTATTAATAATTTATGGATTCAAAATGGAGACGTGTTTGCATGAAAAAACAAGCTTCTTAAATCTGAATTCTGAGTGTAAATATTTGAATTCTGCTCAGCTGATGCGTCCCAAAAGATAAAAACACTTGTGTTTTAATCTCTTACTCTTTAAACTGATGATTATTTTATTGTTTTACGCTGCAGCATCTTTATCAAGACAGTTATAAAGAGAATTAAGCGATTTGATTTCGATGTGTGAAGCAGCAGCAGCAGCTGAGTGTATAAAGATCATCGCTTAATGAGGCGAAACATACGAAGGTCATGTGACTTGGTGACTATCATGAACTTCCTGGTTACCTGCTTGCAGCCCTGGGTGCTTCATATCAGCCACTGTTATGAGTGGCTACATCTGCTGCCTGAATAATTCAGCACGGCTGCAGATCAGGTTGCAGATTAACCGGTGAATTATTAATCTCAGTAAATTAGCGCCATCAGTCTGAGGCAGTTTGATGAGAAGCAGCAACAGGCACTTTTGACAGAAGCAGGTACGTTTTGGTTTGTGGCTTCTTGATCTGAACCTTTTTTTTATAAATTTTATCTGGAATAATAAATAAATAAATAAATGCATTATAATTGTAACAGATGATGACTGTGAAGGCTGAACCCTATAGCAAGAAAATGTGTTGTATTTTTTTAAATGAGAGAGATTATTTGTGTTGTGGGAAGTTTTACTGGTAATTTTATTTCTTTTTAGAGGGTTTTAATTTATAACAGGCATCATATTGATAAAAAATTGCTTCTAAAACAGATTTTGGATTCAACAACGGCCACTTTCATGTTTCATTTCAGCTTTTAGGAGCGCTGGAATAAAATCCAGCAGATATCTGCTGCTGCAGGCTGCCAGAAATGTTGTTTTTGCAAAAGAACACGAGCAAATCATGACAACAGTTTGGTGACTGTTTATTTGTCCCACACAGGGTGTACATTACAAAACAAAAGCAGTAGTAAACGCTCAGCGAACTGGTTCAATCCTGTTGTGATGCATTATTCACATCAAGTTCAAGATGGATGACTAACTATAGAACAGCAGGTTATTAGTCTGACGAGGATACTTGACTTGTTTTTTCGGATGGATTTAGGGTGATAATACTGTTTCAGTTCTTACTGCCTTCCATTGAAGGACACACAGAAGGATATCAGCTGTATCTCATATTCCCAGACATGTGATTCATAAAGCTGTCTCCATGTGACAGGGGATAAACAGAATTATTCACATCAATTCTCACCTCACCTCAGGGTCACACAATTTCTATGATGCATTCACAAGTTTAGGATAAGAGCAACAGTCATAACTGCAAATAAAAACCTCCCTGTCCATCATATTGGCTTGGAATATGTTATTTTTAAAGAAATAAATCACCAAATGATAGAATGGAGTTCTTGTTTCGGCTGTTTGATGTGTAGAAATGATCTTAGTCACAGAAACGTCACAATTTCTATGTCTGTTAAGTAAAATCAGATTTTACATGATAATTATTTCATAAAGCTGCATGTTTGGAGGCGTGGCGCTGTTTCCTGTTGCTTCAGGTCAGATAATCTCTGCCCAATCCAATTGATCTTTAGGAGATTGTGCTTCTTAGCGTGTGCGGCAGGGAACGAGGTCCCCGTGGAGATGGTTGATCCAGTGACCGCATGAAGCGGCGCTTGTTGTTGTTCTTATTATGATCACCAGAGACTCTTTACTTGCAACTTTTCTAGGGCCCGATGAGTCAAAAGAAAATAACATTTGCCATGTGAGTACCGTGTTCTCTACATGCAGCTGATGCCTGTGCTGTAGTTTTCGTGCTGTAAACTTGTAAAGTGGCTCTTAATGTGCTGCATCTGTAAATGGCAGATCATGTGTTTTTATGAGTTATATGTTAGTTAGTTGTTAGTTTCTGCTTGCTGCTAAGTATTAGGCATCATTAGAGGAGGATCAACGTTTTCCTTTGTTTTACAAAAACTATTTAATTCCAATATATTAACATGTGAAAACGTAGCTGATCTGGGATCTGGTTTATTCACCAGGAGAGCACTGTATGGACTGTACCCCTATGAGTCCAGCATGATTGGCCTGGAGAGCCTCGGCGATCCCTCAGATAACTGGGACATAGTGGAGACCATCGGCAAAGGAACGTATGGGAAAGTTTACAAAGTGACCAATAAGAAGGACGGGAGTCAGGCAGCCGTGAAAGTGCTGGACCCGATCAATGTGAGTCACAAAAATGTTTCTATACAGTTCAGATTTCAGCAGGATTTAGAACCATCAGTTGTTTTAATGGTACTTTAATAACAGCTAAAGTCTAAATAAATTCAAGTGCAAATATTTTATCTTTGTTTGTTTGACAACATAATTAAAGTCACTGTGTGTTTTTTGATTGTATCAAACTGCTAAACTGAATCTACCAAAACATCCTGTAACTTCATATCTGTTCATTCACTTAAATGCATCATCACTTGATTAAACTACTGAATATTTATCCCTAATTTTATTTTATTAAAAGCAAAAAGAAAACGTTGATGCTGTGGTTTGTAAAGCAAAAGAAAGTATAAACTTAAAACAGTTTATCAGAAACTAAGTGATTACCATAAACCAAAATAACATCAAAATCGGTCAAAAACACAATGACAATTTTTTATTAATTTTTGATTAATGAAATAGTGTTGAGTGATCATTATTATAATGAGGTTTAAACCACTACAGTTAAATGTTTTTAGATTTAGATTCAAGGACAGTAATATCTGCATTAGATTTTTACTAATGCATCACAGCACAAAAATGTTTTGGGCAAAAACAGTTATAAAAAATTTTAAATGACATTTTTTAACATCTGATTGATGAATATAATATCTTCTGCATTATGTTAACTACCCAGGATCCTTATTATGTTTTTATAGGTCTTAACATTCGTCTCAAAGGTAGAACTGGAGGTTAAATCCTGTGTGCTCGATGCTGCATTCACTCCCACTCAGACATCAGAGCTTCATTATGAAGACCCCATTTTGCATTTAATGTTTAATTGAATTTGACTGTCTCAGCTTGAAGGTGGCACCTGTGTGGACCTGTCTAACAGTGCATTCACACCAAATTCCTGTGAAGTGACCAAAATGCGCTGTACGCGCGTAGTTGGTCACATAAACATTCGCACCTCGAAGTGTGTCCAAAGTGAGCTGGTCGCAATTTTGATCCGTGTGAAGCAGAAATACGCAACTTGTGGGAGGGAGTAGTACCAGACGGCATTTTTGCATGATGGCAGCTGTCAATCTAGTGTTTGAAGAGAGAGTCTATTGTGGAGCGCAGAGCAGCAGGACAGGCGGGCTTGCTGGCTTTTGCACGGCTTCGCCGGGTCAGTCAAAACTTTCAAAAGTGAAATGAACTTACCAGGTTGCCTGAACTCTTCAGTTATTCCTCCAAGCTAGGTCCTTTTTATTCCTGTCTCTGTATAGAAAACAGCTGGTATTGCTCCGAATGATTAGCCACAGCGTTTATCAATCAGTCCTCTATGGCTTTGGCTGGACCTGTGAACCAGGCTCCTGATTGGTTGACGTGTCGACGACTTGACGCCGGAGTTCAGATTTCTCCAACTTCAGCGTCAGACGCGCCTTGCACGACTGCACAAAATGCACCACATAAAATGTAGTGCATATTTTCGGTCGCGCCTCAAATGCCTGATTCGCGCGAATTGGTTGCGCGAATCAGGCAGAAAAGCGTTTTGATGACGCAACCTGCTGCTGAAGCTTCGCGAGACTCCCGGTCGCGCTTCATTGTGCTTCTACATTGACTTTACATGTAAACCTGACGCTCCGGTCGCTTCAAATGCATTTGGTGTGACGGCACCGTAAGTGGAAGGGTGGCCCGTGCCCCTCTGGACACACCCCTGCTCTTCTTTATTTATTTTTAAATCAGGGTTAATTTAAATTGAGCAATAATTGTAAGATTGTAAACATATTAAACTAATCTCATTTTATTTGAATTTTTTTTTTTTTTGAGAAGACATCTTACTGAAAGGAACAACACTTTAAACCTGCAGATGAGATTAGGAAGCAAACGCTAAAGTAGAGCTTTACAGAGTCACAGCTGAGGATTCTTGATCCAGTGTTACAGCTTTATCGTTTGTCAGACAGTTTCATTGATTTATCTTGTGACACTTTGTAGGTTTCTGAAAGACTAATCGGAAATCATTGACGTATTGATTGGCCATGTTAGTACTCCATCATTTGACTGGTTTCTAGTTGCATTAGGTGCATCCTGACACTTAATGGTATCATGCTAAAAATATATATTTTTGAACATCATCTGAAAATCCAAATCTCACAATTTTTCCAGAATATCAATTCAAATCCAATCACATGCTAGTTTATGACTTCTTTTAGTTTTGTAATAGTTACCAGAGCATTTAATAATGTGATAGAAGTGAAATAAAGTGACTAAAGCAGTTGTTTTTCTTTCTAACTCTTTGATTTGTCTCAGCATTCCAGCCTTTCAAACAGAGTAGGTTGCCAGTTCTTTTTATTTCTTCTCTCCATCTTGATGCAGTTGTTCTTCTTCCTGCCTCTGTGATGTATCGCAGCGTGCCCCCTGTTTTATTTCCCTCCCATCACGTTAAGTCTAACACACTGTTACCAGAAAGTGTAGCTCCTGAGTTGGCTGTTTCCTCTCTGTACGTCCACTCATTTGTCTGTGTGATAAGGACTCCGTAGACCTGCGTTGGCAGCACACAGTAGTGTTGAGATTTGGTCTGAGACATGGCCGTGATTGTGTCAGCAGAAGAATCCTCATCCTGGCAGCGTGATGCTCCCCAGATGGTCAAGAAGATGAAGCTGCCTGTTCTCCTATCCCTCTCTCTGATTAGACTGCTGACACCATCACTCAGACATCCAGGAGGAGAAATTCTACCTCTGTGACTGTCGATCTTCCTCCCGCTGAGATTTACTTTGATAGAAAAGTGCCTCCAGAAATAGTTCAGCTCATCAGCTCCTTCCTGTTCTTGTGTTTATAACCTTGTTTTTAAGTTTCTAATTATAACCACAACACATTCCAGTTTCTCACAGTCAATAAACAGAAATCAGCCTCTTGTAACTTTGTTGTGTCGTGATATTGTTTCTCTCGATTGTTCTCTGTTCGAAGGACGTGGACGAAGAGATCGAGGCAGAATATAATATTTTGAGATCCCTGTCCAACCACCCCAACGTGGTGAAGTTTTACGGCATGTTCTACAAGTCAGATCATCTGTCCGGTGGACAGCTCTGGCTGGTTCTCGAGGTGAGCTTTTCATGACGTTATTTTTCAGCTGGATTCATAACTTGTTGAATGGATCGACCCATCCGTCCATCCTGTGGGTCACTCAGGTCGTTTTAAAATGTGAACTGTTACGTGATTCACAAACAACCTGTAAAAGGATTGGCTGCAGTCAGACACACACGTGAGCGTAACAACATTAAAGCTGTGAACATCAACAAAAGATTAAGAAGTCAGAACCACCTGATCAGTAGAAAAGATGTGCAGCTTTTTAGTCTGCCCTTTTCTTTGCCTGCAAACACTGTTGAAAGAAAACAATGTATTTCTTTCTCCACCTTGTGTGTGGCGTAGCCCCCCCCCCTCCCCCCTTCCCCCCCATGAATCATAATTTATCCTGGTGAATGATGGAGGAGTGACCAGTGTTTCTCTGTCTCCCTCCCAGCTGTGCAACGGCGGCTCCGTCACAGAACTCATCAAAAGCCTGATCATGCGCGGCCAGCGTCTGCAGGAGCCCGTCATCTCATACATCTTATGCAGCGCCCTCTTGGTAAGATGGCCTTCTGCCAAAAGATGGAGGCGGGACACAAACATGCAGAGAATCAGGAAATCAACTCTGTTTTTATTTCAAAGGGTCTCCAGCATTTGCACAACAACCGGATTATCCATCGCGACGTGAAAGGCAACAACATCCTCCTGACAACAGAAGGGGGGGTCAAACTGGTTGACTTCGGTAATAAAATGCAGTCAAGTACACACGTTTTCTTTCCCATGCATCAAATTTTTGGGAATTTTTTTCCACACATTCCTGCAACATTTAACCCCACCCTCTTTAGTCTCTCGCTCACAATAACATCTTTTTATTTCATGGACTGTAGCCTTAACCCAAGGCTAAATTGTGTTATTTGATGCTTTGCATATTAAAGGAAAGCTGCTATGACTTTGAGTCCCCCCCCCTCCGCCCCCCCCTCCCTCCAGGCGTGTTTATGTCCTCTGTGTCATGGAGATGAAGTGGACTCATGCTGATAAAAATCTGTCCTACATAATTTGAAATGATTATAGCTCATTATTATTACAGCTCGGCAGGTTGCCGCATGAAATTTTACACAAAGATTTATAGATTCATTCAAACATTTGTCACTGTTGTAAATACGAATCTCGTTCTTGGAGCATTTGCATTCCACAGTATGAGATAAACATCAATTTAACTTGAGTTTGTTTTACTTTTCTGAAGGTGTTTCAGCTCAACTAACCAGCGCACGATTGAGGAGGAACACATCAGTCGGGACGCCGTTTTGGATGGCGCCTGAGGTCAGAGTTTGACACACACGTGTGCGTCTCTAATCACGCAGCACCGACGTATGAAGTGTGTTTTTTGTGCCTAATGGGCTCCTTTAAACCAGCGGAAAAGAAAAGCTGTGTTATATCAGTGTGCCTCTCTCTTTTTGTCATTGTGTATTCTCGTCCTGTTCTCCTCCACGTGTGCAGCTCTTGAGGTTGCTTCAAGGTTAATAGCCAAGAGTCTGAGGCCCCCTCGGCTTACTCTTTGGCAGAAATGAGCTAACGTGATTGGGCCAGTCAGGAGGGACCTCAGGGGCAATTAGAATAAACTCAGCTGTAAAATGTAATGTCACTTATAATTATTGACTGTGGAAAAGAGGAGCTCACTCCAGCAGCACTGAACTTACCTCACAGTGCTTAAATGGACTTTTATCTGTAACCGAGTGAGCTGGACATTAAAAGTAAGGTTATTTTAAACACTTTTCTTTTAAATAATCGCTCATATTTAATCCAAATGTTATATTTTAAATACTGAACGTAGATTAAAAACCTCCAAATTCTGTTTTTTGTGAGGAAAATGGTGGATTTCCTGACGGTACAGTCTAAATGCTGTGTTATGTCTCCAGGTCATAGCCTGTGAACAGCAGTACGACTCTTCGTACGACGCCCGCTGTGACGTGTGGTCTCTTGGCATCACAGCGATTGAGCTAGCAGATGGAGATCCCCCGCTGGCTGAGATGCATCCAGTCAAAGCCCTCTTCAAGATCCCGCGGTGAGTGTCCAGCAGGGGGCGCTCCAACCACGCAACTCGAGGGAAAAATCACACAAAGACACTCAGACATCCCCCCAGACAATAAGACATGAGAAGTGCTGAAAGGAGGAATGATAATAGCTCTCCTGACAGCTGGCTTTATTTTTATTACACAAAGAAACTAATGATCTGATCGATGCTGCCATCTTTATTTCAAACTGAAATACACCATCTTTATCAGAGAAAATATATAAATGTTTGGATTTAAAGCAAATGCAAATATTTTGCCTTTAACAAATATTGACACGTGTGCGGCTGATGATCATCTTGAGAGCTTAGCGGCTGCACACGTTTGACCTTCTGTTATCAGCACAATCGTGCAATTATCTCTCCGTTAGTGAGAGATATGCCCCTCTGATTGCAATTTGCATTAGTGATTAGCTCCATTCACATTGAGATGAGGCTGTCACCCCCACCCCCAACTTCACAATATTATCTCCTCCGCACCAGGACAGGAGAGCACGCCTTGTGCAGCAGGAATTATGCGTGCTTGTGCAGCGTTTTCATCAGCACGAACAGTTTAAACCAGGACGTTTGAGTGATTGCAGAAGAAGGGCTGATGGCAGGAAGTACTGTAGGGTGTTACATATGATTCTTTTTAAAAGATAAGATTTTGTTTTTTTTAAAAAAAAAAAAGATTTTCTTAAAATAAATAAAAGAAATATAGACAAATCTGCTCTAACTGCACCTCCTCACTCGTCTTTTCGAATTCACACATATATTTTTGGCCTTTTGCTTTGAATTGTGACCTCAAAGGTTTAGTGGTTGTTACATAAATCACAGTGAATGTGCGGAGCCATGAAATGATTCTTTTACAGTGACATTTATCTCAAATATATTTTCCTCCCGTTGGTGCGGCGCAGCAGATGAATTCAGGAGGAAATGCTTGCACGACTCCTGAATGGATTACTTTCTAAATAAGGAAATGTGTTTCACCTTTAGATCTTAGGTGGCAGTGTGAGTGATTCATGAGGAAATCGGAGGGATTCATTCTCTCAGATCTTCATGATTGCTGAGTTTCAGATTTATTTTCTCACTTTAGTATGTCACAAACCGTTCCTGGATGAGGCCTTTCTGGTGGATTGTCCTTGGGTTGTACATGTTTTATGAAACCTGTGTTTGCACATCAATATGCAATAAGCATTTTTATTATTTTGATCTTTTATTGTAGCACAGTAATGCGTTTCCAGGCTGTCATGTGATTAATATTAGGTCTCTCAAATACTTTAAGATGGTTAAAATCGTACTATACATTTTCTTTATGTGCTGTTTGACGTTTTTTTGTATCAAAGAGAATAAATAGGAGTCAAATAAACATTCAGCCAATTACCTCTATCAGTATAAGGAGTTTGTGACAACATTATTGTTGTAAGGTGAAAAGACAGGAAGTTGGTGAGCTCCATGAATTGGGGTCACCTTGGTTGCTGCTCGATGACTCGTGACATACTATCAGTTGATGAACAATAATTTGACAGATCACTAATATTTCCACTTTTAAGGTTAATCAGTTTTTTTTTCAACTTATCACCTTAATCTGTGGTGTAATTAAAGCTAATTGAGTGTGATACAGTGTGCATGACAGTCATGTGATGTTCACAGTGACCGTGAGTGAAGGTGATGGAGCATGTCAGAAACTGGAAAATTATCAGCTCTTATAATTAATTACTGGCACTCCAGACAAAGATGTTCTCTGATATTTAATATGCAGAAAGGTTAATTGCTTGAGCCAGTGTTCTGTGTTTTATAAAGTCCCACAGTGTCCGCGTAACATCAAGTGTGTGTAAAATGGGTTGTAATGGTTAAAAACGACAGGCAATGACAGGCAAGGTTGTGATTGTTCATCCAGATCTCTCTCCCGACATTAAACACATTAAACTGGGCGTGAATCCGTCTGAGCGTTTACCAGAACGAGCATGAGAGAAGGTGGAGTAAATGATGGCTTGTCAGAGGCAACAAGGCCTAATGAAATCATGAAGCTTAGCACCGGTCAGGTGCTGAGAAACATGGAAAAAAAGCCCGAGTCATTCTGGAAATGTCGTCGGCTACAAATTACAAGTTACGCTGAAAATAATCACAGACTTTACGTAATGATGGATGAATAAATGTGAGGCCAAAACAAACTGATCACCTCCTGATGGCAGGGTGCAGCAGGTCATGAGCCTGTTTATATAAAAACGAATAAAACTTCTGGCTTTGTAGCTAATTCTAAATCCCCTGATACGTGTTCAGATGTTAACTTTTTGATTTGATGGCTGTAAGATCATGATTGACAGCTCTGAGTACCAATCGCTGTTCTGCTGTGAATTATGGGAGATTGCTGATGGTTTTTTCAATTATAACTTAATATTTGCGACTAGCTAAGACAGCCATCCTGGACATTGTCCTTTGTAAACAGAAATGTGAACAAATGTATAGAGAATGGAATATTTTGTAGTCGAAAAAAAAATATTTAGATAAATTCTTGAATTAAGTTCCTCTTCATCAGCTCCCTTTCTGTGTTTTGATCATGTAAAAAGATTCTGAAATCAACAACATTTATTTGCTTTCTTTCCCAAAACCAAATTATCCAACAGGTAAAAATGACAAGTTTAGTTATTCGACATTCTAACTTGTTTGTCCCTCTCAATTATAAAATATAGCTCCTCACATTATTTGAAATAGTTTTACAATTACAAATATCAGCCTTATAAAAATGATGGTGAAAAAGTCACATGATCACCAGAAGATACGTTATCTTAGCTCTGTATATATCTTCAGTATGTGTCATGACAAGCATCTTTTTGTTTTTGCATCATTATGGAGTGACCAGACTCAACATTTCTCTCTCTAAATGGTCCCCTATAGACTGTGCAGGAAAGCACTCACACATTGAAAAAGGATATTTTACTTCTGACTGATCACGTCAGGATTTTGTAACTGAGGAGTGTTGAGCGTAATGTAATATGGAAACTGTTCCCTGTTAGTGTTTTTTATGGATCTAGTTGCTCATTGTTCAAGTAAAGTCACTCTGGTAAACTGAAAATTGTTTGTTTGGGGTAAAATAGTGTCTCCTTTCCTTTTCAGCAACTAGCTGCATGACTGTGATCTAAACGCGGCCTTTAGGAGTTCTGGACTGCTGCGTGGGCGACACACATGATAAATGTTGGAGAAGTACTCAGCTGTTCATGCATGTGCGCTCAAAGAAGTGCTGCTGCTGTAGCTGCAGTGATGGATGAAGTGAAATTTAAAGTGAATAAGTCTTTGCTTTGAACACGGTGTTACTTCCTGTCAAGCTGCTATAAAGACACCTGAACAGAGGAAACAGAGGACGTTACAGTTTCTTCTGCGCTCTCATGACAAACTTGCATCCTCAGTGAACTTTAGCTGTCCGTGGGTGGAGCCAAAAAGGCCACGAGTGTGACGCACCGACGAGGTTAAACATTGAGATTTTGTTCTGAGCTTTTATTTCTGATTTATGACCTCAAAAGTAATTTCATGGGCCACAGCCCTTTGTGGTCTCACCGTATCAAGTCAAGCCACAGACATCCATCCTTTGATGTGAACTGCTCTGTGACAGATATTATAAAGTTCTTATTACACTTTTGGGGCTTTTTTCATTTAACTGTTGTAACTTTTTTTGCCTGTAAAACATTGAAACAGACACATTTTTCTCTTCAGCACGAGGCAAACTGAGCAAAACTAAACATTTTCATTTAGATCTTCCATCATTTCCATAAGAATACCCCCAAAAATGTAACATAATTTAAAAAAATTTAAATTAGCAAACGCAAAAAATACATTTTCTTGGATTTTGACATTTTTATCTTTCTGGGGCCTTTTAGATCTTAAAGAGGGGAAATAAACAGCAGTAGGGTGTCTGTGGCTTTGGGGACAAGCAGATCACTGGGTTGCTGGTCCAGCTTTCCTCACCATGTTATGGTTTAACAAAGTCCAAGTGTCTGATGTGACAAAATATGTTTCTTTATGAACATATAAAGCTGTCCTGGTAGTTTTACATAATAAATCCAAACCGTTAAAATGTGCAGTATGGCCCCTATAAATATATAAACATTAAAAGACAGTAAAATTGTAGTTTGAACATATTAGCAACATTTTAAAATACCTCAAACTCTTAGAAACTGCTTTGTGGGTGTAAACGAAACCCATTTTAAGTGGTGCATATCAAAAATCACATTCAAATACTGCAATAGCCCGATTTTTGTCTTTTTTTTGGGTGGTTTAGTTGCAGCTGTCATAAGCTGTCGACACCTCTCCGAATTTTTGCCTCAATCCACAAGCGCTGCCTGGACCTAAATTTGAATAAGCCATTTGTGTTTACAATATGAGCCAGCACTCATAAATACAGAAAAAAAAAGAAAAAGATACAGAGAGAATTTGCTAAGCACAATGAGCGCACTTGACAGCGTTATCAGCAGTGCGCTGCTACAGTATATTGACTTTGTAATGTATAAGCTGTGTGGTACAAGATCAAGGCGAGAACGTGTCTTCAGGCTCATATTAGAGGTTGCATTGAGACAGTCAGTTCTTGGCTTTGATCTGCACTTTGGAAAGGATTGGCTGTCTGAATTCTTATGAAAAGCTTTGCTAACTTAGTGCTGTGGAAAATGACAGATGTTGCACTCGAACATTCCTCTTGCATGAAAAAAGATGTTGAATAAGTGCTGTTGCTGTTTAAAATCTAAATGCATCTTCCTGTTTTTGATGTAAAATAGCACATTTTTTATCTCCTGTTTATTTTTGTGTTCCTTTACAGCTTCATGAGGTGATTAACACAGTAATAATTGACTGATCAGGTGTTTTACTGTTTACCTGACAGTGATGAAAGACTCAGCCTCCAGCTGTCAGAGCTGACAGCTCCTTGTGAAGATGACTGTACTCAGACACCGTCCAGCCTTGGCTCCTCGTACGTTCCTGCCTCTTGTCATCGTGAGCACTTGAAAAGTGTTAGCCTCATTACAAATGGCCTCTGTAAATGCTGCTGACAGAGGTATAACTATCTCCCATAACTTTTGGCTCCCAGTGGCAGATGCTGGCTGCCAGACCCTAAAAGGAGCAGTTATCATTTGTCACTTTTTCTGTGGCTGCCACAGACATGGATGCAGACCAGCCTGTTCTCAGACCAGAACCTCTCACAGGAGTCTGATGGTCGCGTTTGGCCTGCCTCATATCGTTTGTCAAAAACCTCTGGAGATGTGCTCCCTCTGAGTTCCAACAACTCTGGTGTAATCTGAAGGCTTTTACGAAGGCTCCTCATATATATATGTCATGGTTTTGTTTCAGGAATCCTCCGCCCACGTTACATAATCCACAGCAATGGAGCAGGAGTTTCAACCATTTCATCAGCCAGTAAGTTGCTTTTATCATTGATTCCATTTTCTATCATTTACAGGAAGTGTTGCTCTGGAGATCATTAAAAGCCTTCAGACTTCTGTTCAGGAGGGTTTATATTAGAAAACATCATAGAAATATAAGTTGGCCTTAAAAGAACATGATCTAAAACTGCAGAGAGTGTTCGCCTATGAACAAATAAACAGTTTGAATATCAGCAGAAAGTTTTGTAATATCATAAATTGGACATTGGGACAGAATGTAGAATTTGAAACTGAAATAAAACAAGCGCCTCCTACTGGTTGGCTGCAGTATATGTTTTAAATCCCGCCCCCTCCATAAAAACAAGTGGGACATTTTTTTCTGAGAAAAATAAATAAAGATACATTTCAGATTCCTGCGATTTGTTCCTGATGGTTCTCATAGATTTTACCTTGTTATTTTATGATTAAATACTAATTTATTTGTAACTAGTTAATTGATAAATAAACAAAAACACACATTAGGATTGCATCATTAATACCATTAATACTTTTAGGCTTAATTTTTGTTCAGCGGGAGTGGAGCGAGACATGTTGTCCATTTTTAAAAACAACCTTTGCTCTGAACTTTTACATTTCTGAAAGCTGCTGCTTCACATCATGAAGGACAAAAACGTTTTTCCTTCCACTGATGGCTTTACATTAAAACTAAAAAAACTACTTCACTGTATAACATTCGACTAAACTAAGCTAACGTCTGTAAACTGGGCTATCTATAATAAAAGTCAAGGTTTTTAATGCATATAATAATTTATACATAATAATAATTAATAATAATATAATTTGTACATTTTTAAAGTAAAATGTGAGTCAGATTCAGAGAGCATTACAAAAAGATACTGTTTATTAAATCCCAAACTTAGTTCATGATTATTGTATTTAACATTTAATCATTAATTTTTAAAAAAAGCCTATTTTTCAAAAGAAGAAAATAGTTATGAAATTTAGGGTTTCATTTGCAAATGAATGAATAAATTAACTTTTTTCGTGATATTTTAATGAGTTAGCAACAGAAAATTAGCTGATAAACATCCTGGAAAATAAATAAATAACAAAAACAATTGTTTGTGTTGCATAATAAACCCAAAACATGTTTTGATGAGACTGACGTAGACGTCACTGTTACTTCACATCTGTATGCACATGTGAACATGGTTGGAAGTGAAGCTGGTGTTTTATTGCCTGATTTTATCAACTCTCTTGTTCCGTGTTCATTGACTTTCATCTGTGTAAATCTGCCATGGAGAAACGATCAGATTCACCTGAGTTATCTGTTCTATATAAAACTCCAGATAACTTATCATTTGTTCCTCCGTGTGAAGCTGAGAACGTCACNAGGAGGCTCTAATGGTCGGTCAGAAAATACAGCCTTAATATCTCCGGCAGAGAGGCGTGTTCGCCTGAATCGTAATGAGAAAATAAAATTCAATTTGTTTGGGGTATTATTTGTTCTGGCATGTTTTTTTTTTTTTTTTGGGCTTACATTTGAATTAATGGCAAATAAATAATTGAAAAACAGAAAAAGAGCAAATACCTTTAAAGCCAGTTGTTTATTTGCGTGTGTGTCATATCAGTTATTGATTGGTCAGGGTTCTAAATAATAGTTGCATTAGGTTTTATACTTTTTACAGCACACTTACAGCAGTTTTATTGGATACTTTTTGGATTGCAGCTTTGTAATTTGGGTTAATGGATTGTGTGATATCATATCAACATTAATCTCCTCAAACAAAGCAGTTCAATGTGGGGAGGCTGGACAATGTTATCAAGCTTTGCAGGCTGTTTGTGAAGCCTTTTCAACCCTGTCAGGCCTCTGTGTGTGTGTGTGTGTGTGTGTGTGTGTGTATGTGTGTGTTGAGGGGGAGAAGTTGGTTAGAGGAGAGAGGGAGGGATTCAGGATAATAAATCCATCACTGGCGTCTGCACTTCAGCATCCAAAGAGCTGACTTCAGTGACAAAGTGAGCCAGCCGCTCGGCATCTCTGCAGCACAGCCCTGCTAATAGGAGCAACCTCTGCTTAATGTCCTGACGCTAATGAATTCATGGAATTAACTTTCAGAGCTGAACAAACTGATAAAAGAAACAGAATTTGAGCTGCGATTAGGTGTTAGGAGGTAAAATGGTGTTCTTCTTCCTATCTGGCTTCCGCCTGTTGGTGCTCTGATGCTCACACACGCACTCAGATGCTGTAAATCTTCAGCTGAACAAGTAAATGAACAATATAAGTGTGAAAGATGCATCGCTGCACTCAGACATCAATCAGATTCTAAGGTTTTTTTCTAATAGCATATAAATAAAGTCAGAAAAGAAAGCTCTAGTGGTGTGAAAAACTATTTGCCCCCTTCCCAATTTATTTTATATCTCTTTTTTTAATTTTTAAATCAAATCGAAATGTTTGAATTCATCCAACAAATTTTACCATCCAACAAATAAAAGATGGATAAACACAGAAAGCAGTTGTCAAATTAATTTTTTTTTATTTAAGGGAAAAGTTCCCTAAATCAACCTCTTGTGAAAAGTATTTACACCTTGGTGTTGGTTACAGTAAGCAGCCCCAGACCATCATACCACCACCACCAGTCAGCATCATGTTCTGTCTCTGAAGCAGGAATCAGATGGAACGAGACACACACCGTCCATCCAGATGTTTTTAACAAATATAACTCGGGTCTTTATGTTCTTATTGGTCAGCTGTAGTTTTCACCTGGAAACTCTCCCATGTTGTTACTTTTGTTCGGTTTCTCTCTCTTATAGTTGAACTCCTGATGTGATGGAGGCCTGCAGAGCTTTAGATGTTGTTCTGGATGAGTTCTAGAGCTCTTGGCTGGTTCTTCCTGGGAACGTTCATCACTGTTTCATGTTTTCTCTGTTTGTGAATCATGACTTTCACTGTGGTTCACTGGAGTCTCACAGCTTTACAAACAAATTTCTAACCTTTTTCAAACAGTTCTGAATACATGAATATTACCTTTTCAACAAGTTGATTTAAATTATTTTTCTTTTAAAAATGAATTCATCATTTGGGGTTTTTGAAGTATTGCAGAAAGGCAAAAAGGAAATCTCATTTTTCATCATTTTGTATCTGGTTTTTCTTCTTCTGGTTTCTTTAATACAGTGTTGAGCCATTATTACAGTTCAAGAAGCAAATTATTCTGCAGACAAACAAACACTGCACATTATAGAACTGACTGCTTGTTTAGACTCAGACCATGAAGACAGTGGACCATGTGATAGTCAGACAAACAGGTTAAAAATGATCACTTATAACCAAAGACAATCTAAATATGTGATATTTTCTGTTTCCAAGGTGTTTGATAAAAGACTTTGAGGCACGTCCATCTGTGACCCACCTACTAGAGCACCCATTTATCAAGCAGGCTCACGGTAAAGAAGTGTTACTCCGACAGCAGTTAGCAGACCTGGTCAGAGATCAACAAGAAGCTGGATGCAAAACCAGAACCAGGTGAGTCTATTTACATACGAACTGTCTTGACAAACTAGGGAGCTCCAAAAGAACTGAATAAGTGCTTGTTTTCTGTCTGTCCAGTAGGGGGCAACATCTCATCTTCTTACACTCGAGTATATGATGAAGATGAGCCACAGTAATGGAGAAAATTACAGTTTGTGATTAAAGAGAAGGAAGGGGATGGTGACTAATTCAGAAAGAGTGATAGTGCTGACTAACCTTAGATTAATACATCCATTGAATCCTGCGTATGCTCAGCAATCTGTCTTTATTCTCCACCCAATTAAACCTGTGATTCAGTCAAATTTACTGAGAACAGGCGACACTGCAGCAATGCTCTTCTCTTTGTTTGGATTTAAATGAGCCAGAAACAAAAATCATCTTAGCAGTTATAAAAGAAGCACACATGTATGCATGCAGATCTCATGAATGCTTCACTCAGAGACTCCAGTGGCGGTTATTGACAGAGCAAACGGTGTCCTGTTTACTGGAGAAATACTGACTTTGGCTCTGCTTAATCTTCATTATAAAAGAGTTTGCTGAAGCTGCCCTTGACTGAGAGTCTTGATGCCTTGCCAGCTCTGTTTACTCCCGAGAGCATGCAGAGTTGGTGTCTGAGCCTGATCCCGAATTCCTGTCCACAGTGAAAGTGGATAATGGGATTAGGAGCTTGTAGGGCGAGAACCGGGCTCGCCCGGTTTAGTCTCTCATGCCACAGATCAGCAAACAATGAGTGAAGATAAGAGTAAGAAAGACATAGAGAACTTAAAAGTAGCTGCCGTAGGTGGAATAGTGTGATTTACTTCAAAGCAGGAGCGACTTAGACACTAGAGGTCTCAAGTCCTCCTCTAAAGGGACACGAGGACGAGGAATCCCTTCCTGGGGACCACATACCACGCATGTTTCTCTGCTGCTGTTCGACTATATTCAGAATATAAAATCAATAAAAAAGCAGAGGAGGAAACTTTTACTAACCTGAAGCTTGAATAATTTCACTCCTATGATCGATTATTTATTATAATAGATTATAGATACATCGGAGGAATGTGATAATAAGGATTTATTGTTTTCAGGACTGATATGTGAATAATCTGAGAGTAGCTAAAAAAATCAGTCTCAATATAAACAATATTATTTGAAAAGATCTTAGAAGGCATTAAACTTGTTTGGAAAGTTTTCAGACCTTCTGAACATGATTTTCATTTTAAAATTCAAATCTTCACTTTGTTTCAAACTATTTGGGGCCCGTTTTTTTTTACATCAAATGCAAACTTATAAATTTCCTGTAAATTGGCATTAAATATTTGCACTGCGGTCAATATTTTACTGTCTGTGAGCTTGAAAAAAACAATAAAAATAATAGAAAATCATACAAAGACGTTAAGATGTTCAAGTATTTTTCTTCTAATACATTTATGATTCGAACCACAAGGTTAGTCTCCTTTAATAAACACTGATATTTTCTATTATTGAACAGCCCATTATCTTTTTTAGGAGTTTGTCCAGCTTAATGCACATTAACAGATATTCTTAAAAAAAAAAACACATTTTCTATTTGTTTCCTTTGAGTTTTTCTGCTGTGGGATTGCATTTAAATTTGTTGTTTTAAACCTTTTAAATTAACTTTTCAGCATTTTTTAATCATATCTGCATGAAAGAAGCATTAAAATGTTTTTATTTTTTGCTTCAGCATGATCATCAACACTCATAACAATTTTTGTCAATGGATCTACACAATCTGCTCCTATCTTGGCCTAGAAATATTGTTAAAACCGAGTTGAAAGACTTTTAATTTTAAGAAGAGTGTGTGAAAATTGCTACATTAAACATTTGAATGATTTGCACATAGAAATTGTGCAGAAGTATTTGTGGCAGTAGGACAGGAATGAAGCAGTTCGTGCTACTGTGATGATTAAATGTTCTTTAGCTGTTTGTTTGTTGCACAACAATAAACTAAACTGTGTGGGAAGAAGTCACGAGATGCTGCAGCTAAACAAACTCATCAGTGAAATAATTTCCTTGTTGATTTCATTTTTTCCTCCTTGAGACTGTTAATGAAAAAACCACCATGTTCTTCAAATCTAACGTAAAAGGCTGATTGTTCTTAGAGTGCAGACTGCGCCGCAGACACATTCTGTAGTGTCCCCGGAGGTTTCATGATGCCAGCTGGCTGCGTGTTGACCTCCGCCCACATGGGACTCATTTCACAGGAATAGGTCAAAACCCAGATGAAGTGCAATCACAGCTCGTGTTTTTGGTGGATGTTTCCCCTGGGAGAGCTACTGAAGGGCTAAACTCAAACCTCAGAAGTGGCTTCTTCTCACATTCAGGCGTCAAACTGTTTCTCTGTTGCTGTCACGTTCCAGCTTTCATAAAACATGACCATGTGCTCGGCTTCATCCAGGCACAAACGGATCAATACTCGTAAAACTCTCATAATAGAAAGCTGTCCTGATGATGATCTGGTGAGCCTGGAGTTTCTAGATGAGGTAGGATTTTATTTGTTTATCTAATCGTGTTTTTATCAACCTCAGGGTACAAAACTCTTCATTCTGTGTATTTTTATTGTATTTTTTTTTATTTTTTGAAGGAGGCAATAATCAGCCATCTCCAGAGGAGGTATGATGAGCTGCAGGTGTACACGTACGTTGGTGACATCCTCATCGCTCTTAATCCTTTCCAGAATCTCAGCATCTACTCTCCTCAGGTTGGTTTATGAGCAATTTGAGCAGTTTTTATGCAGCTGAACTTGGATCTGAGAACAACATCACATCCAGTTAAACAGTGTTTTAGTTGCTAGTTGAAAAACCAGAAGGATTTGCTGATCGACTTTATATTTCTCAAGATTTTTATAGACTCAGGCTCTGTAGCAAAATGTTTCCTGAAAGAAGAAAGTATGTGTGTAAGCGATTTAGTGAGATACAAACAAACAGAATTGAAAATAAATAGTTTATTACAGCAACTATTACTACTTTTCATGTGTTAGGCAGCCATTTTGGATCTTGAACTTCTTACTCTCTGATCAAATTAATAAAGAAACTTAAAAAGTTCAACTTCTGAGTAAAAATGAAACATCCATGCTGTTGTTAGTGTCTGAATTCATCTGATTTTTAGTGTCTCGTCATCAGCTGATTATTACATTGGAATTTACCTGGTAAATCATCATAACGTTTGCTGCCATCAAAACATTTGATCTTGTGAACTTCAGGAAATATCTTCATCATGGAACTCAGCTAGAATACTTTAAATTTCAGGCACATCAAGCTGCTTTAAATCAGCTTCTTTGGAAATAATTTTGTAAAAACAACATCAAGAGTTCCGTTCAAAAAGCTTTTCGTCTCATTTAGTTTTCCAAGCTGTACCACGGTGTGAAGAGAGCCGACAACCCTCCACACATCTTCGCTACAGCAGATGCAGCTTATCAAGGGATGGCAACATTCTGCAAAGACCAGGTGATCCAAATTATTTATTTATTCTTGCATGGAAATTCAACTTTATTGTTCTATGATTTATATTAATTTCATTTTGTTTTTTTTTTCTTGAGCACAAACTGTAAAAGAGTTCCGGTAAATTAAAAGCTCGGTGTAAAAAGATGTAAATACTTCAACTATTTTTAATCAATATCTTATTTTTACATGTTTTGTAGTTCATATTTACCTTATATGGGACTTGAATCAGCAAAAGTGGCTTTTAAATGTGATTTAAAGTAAATTTTCACTCAAACTGATAATGAATGTAAACATGTTTGTGATCTACTTGATGTTTTTGGTAAATTATTTACTTTCTTGTTGTTTTAGTGTATCATCATCAGCGGGGAGAGCGGAGCAGGAAAAACAGAAAGCGCACATCTGATTGTTCAGCATCTTACCTTCCTGGGAAAGGTACGCTGTCCCTGACATGTTTTATCACTGCAGCTAACTGATTCCTGAGCAATCAGCAGAGTTTATCAGAGTCACCTGTTGTCACTTAAAGGCAAACAACCGGACTCTCAGGGAGAAGATCCTGCAGGTCAATCCTCTAGTCGAAGCCTTCGGGAACGCCTGCACAGCTATAAACGACAACTCCAGCCGCTTTGGTAAATACCTGGAGATGAAGTTCACACCGACTGGAGCGGTCATCGGAGCCAAGATCTCAGAATACCTGCTGGAGAAATCCCGTGTCATCAAACAAGCTGCGTGAGTGACGCTCTGCTTCGATGTGTTCTTTAATGACTTCTGATGACTGGGTTTTTTTTGTTTGTTTTTTTCAGGGGAGAAAAAAATTTCCATATATTCTACTACATGTATGCTGGACTGTACCACCAAACCAAGCTGAAGACATACAGGCTGCCAGACGGGACGCCTCCCAGGTTCTGATTGGCTCATTGATTCTGGTCACATGTGAAATCTTTACCTGATCAACCAGGCCCAAGTCTTTGACAGAATACTTTACAAAGACGTGAGGGCCTGGAGCTGAACTGCTGTGTCTCAATTTCGAAGGCGGGCTTAGCCAGTTGAGAGAGAACCAATCACAGAAACCCAGATGTGACGCTAAAGCGGATACACACGAGGCGGAACGAAAACAAGAGGTTTAGCGAGTGGTAGCTACAGAGCCATGCTTAATGGAGGAGAAAAGACAAATATTAATGACAGTTGTCGCTTTTGTGTTAAAAACTTGTAAATACGAGGTGTCATTGGACACTCGGTTCACGTATTTGACCGCCCCAAGCAAGCACAGAAGTAAACACTTCATCCACAGCCGAGGCCGCCATGTTGAATGTTGTGCTCTGGGTGGAAAACGCTAGTTCCGTGTTTTCAGGATGACGCACAACAAAGGTGATATGTAATTGGTCCGTCCTAAAGTTTGACGCGGAAATGATCGGGTGCGGCTCCGGTGTCAGACCCTTCTGCATTTGAACATAATGCAGGAGGATCTGATTGGTCAGGCTAGAGAAATCTGGCAGCTTATAAACTTTAAATCTAACATTAAATATAGTAAGTCTAAGGCTCAAGTTTGATTTGAGTAAACTGTACTTACTGCCAAACCTTTTACTGTTTGGGTTCAATAAAGTATTATTATTTTATATGTGTGTGTAAGTGTGTGTTTTGCTGTGTGAAACAACAAATTCTCTTTTATATTTTCAAAGTTAAATTCTATCACAAAAATGTACTAATTCTAATAGTCAAATCCAGACTCAAAGAAAAGAAATTATCAGGACAATCATGATATATAAAGAGATTTATTACTTATTTGCTGATGTTGCACATCTGCAGGTACATCGACAGCCAGCAGTTCAAAGTGATGCAGGACATCATCTCAGGGAAACTGTACAAGGAGCAATTTGATGCAATTCAGGAGTGTTTCCGAAACATCGGCTTTACAGAGGAGGTATGAAACACTCAAATATACATTTAAGATTCTAAAAGAGACGAAAAAAGGGTTTTATTTTTCTTGTCTCTTTCTATAGGAGGTTAACTCTGTTTACAGAGTTCTCTCAGCCATTTTAAACACAGGCAACATTGAGTTTGCTGCCATCACATCCCAACATCAGACCGATAAGAGTGAAGTACCAAACTCTGAGGCTTTAGAGAATGGTGAGATACAACAGATTATATTGTTATATTGATCGTCATTATTCAGTCAAAGAAACGAGCCTTAAATCAGCTGTTATCAAACTTGTTACCGTCTTATCTTACAGGCAGGTAGGAAAATAGAGAAAGCTTCGACAGTTCAGCATATTGACAAAACTATCAATTTTTTATCTGTTCATTTCTTTGTCTTTGAACAGTTTAGATAAAAATATGTTGTTAACAATCAGTAATGAGTTTAAATTGATTTATGTTGATAATCCATCGCTAGGAACTTATTTTTGTGTTTATTTATCAGTTTGTCTATTTGTTTGTTAGATAAGAGAAAATAATATAATCTTTATTGTCATTGACAATTTTATTTATGTTGATTAAAATACATTAAAACGTAATAAACAGACTGGGAATGAGATAATGACCCTGTCACTTGGATTTTGGGAGTGATCTGGATCACCGTCGGTTTTGTTTTATTTTTTTATTGTAAGATTGCATTATGGAGGAAATGAGCTGCTTGGAGGAGTTCTGTGTCCAAACTCCAAATATGAAAATCACTGGTCTAAAAAAAATGATCAATTTACCCATTTGATCTGAAATACACTATGTGCACAAAACAAATACAAAACCAGACATTTTAAAAGCACAACAAAGCAAACAGGAAATATATCAGTGTTTTTATTATTTTTTTTTAACGAAGAATCTAAAACACACAAAATAGAGTTTTACTCATCCCTCAACAGGAAAGTGTTTCGTTGCTGCAGTAAAATTCTAGAATTAAAAGTCCACAACAGAAACAAACAACAGGAAAAACTACTGAAATATGTGAAAATGTAACAACACAAATAAATGTAAATATTCAAATTACTTCTTTATTGTAAACATCCTGCAGAAAAACAGAAAGATGCTCCATTCAATGTCAAACATTATAATATTGTCTTGAGTACATGTTAGAAAACTTTTAAAAATACAAATCACGTTTCTCCAAATGATTTTTTGATGACATACGGCTGAGCTTTGTCTTATTAATACTTTTAATTTGTGGTTTTGTTTGTTACTTCTTTAAAAAGTTATTTTCCACAAATAAGCTCTTTAAGAAACACTAATTTATTAGTTGAGTATTATTAGTGTGCAACACTTCAATTTCATGATATGAAGTAAATGATGTAATGAGTCCTTGATTGTGGAGCTTCTTGTAATAATCAGTTTTTCCTCAGCTGCGTCTCTCCTCAGCATCGGGCCCGAGGAGCTCCAGGAGGCGCTGACCTCTCAGTGCGTCGTCACGAGAGGCGAGACCATCGTCCGCAGCAACACCGTGGACAAAGCCACCGACGTCCGAGACGCCATGTCCAAGGCTTTGTACGGACGCCTCTTCAGCTGGATCGTCAACCGCATCAACTCGCTGCTGCAGCCCGACGTCAACATCTGGTGAGCGAAGTGAGGGTGTCGCCCGTGATTACAGACTCTCTGCAAGCCTCCGATGACCTCTGTGAAAGTCTGCAGAGGCAGATGCAAACACGCAGAGGAGAATATCAATGGGCACGTACAAGACAGGCGAAAGGAGAGGGGGAAAAAAAAGAAAAGTTTTAATGAATTTTTGATACCGAGTTGCGTGCGGAGAAAATAATGTTCAGATGATTAAAAAGACTTCAGAGAGACTGCAAAGAGGCTCTTCATTGATCCGAAAGGATTCCTTCATAAATATGAGCGTCGACTTGTCGAGGAGTCGTCTCAGAGAAATGAGGCAGAGTTCCTGTCTGAATTCAAGTCATCTGTGATGATTTTTTATTGCCGTTAATAACCAGATAGCACAGGCTTAAGGTGACCTCTACGTCCAATCAGGAAGCTCTGAATACAAAAATCACTTTAAATCTTCATTCCGAGCTGCAGAAGACAGAATAATTTTTTTATTAAACAGCCAAATGTTTATGACTTCTCAACTAGATCCAGATCCCGATTCTGTATTTGGGTTGAACTTGGATTATCATTAAACTTTTATCAATAACACGACAGCTGGGGATTTGCTTAGTTCATCAGTGTGGAAGAATAAGTTTGTTTGTCCCCCTTTTTCTCCTTTTGAAGTGCTACAGAGAGCTGCATGAACGTGGGAATCCTGGACATCTTTGGGTTTGAAAACTTCAAGAAGAACTCATTTGAACAACTGTGCATCAACATCGCAAACGAGCAGATCCAGTTTTATTTCAACCAGCATATTTTTGCCCTTGAGCAGGTAAAACGTTTCCTCTCGGGATGAAGAAATTAAGAATGTGCACTAATGCACGAACTTTAAAAATCCCTCTAATGTGTTTATGGAGGAAGCAACAACAAAAAAAAAAAAAGAAGAAACTTTTAAATATTTTTACATTCGTTAAATTTGTGTGTTTCCATCAGAACATTGACACGCTTCATAAGTAAAGGTTTGTTTATACAGTTGTGCTCCACAAAGTGATCCTCTTAATTGATTTAATGAAGCTGTTTCCCCCTGAAGTCTGACAAGTCTTTATTTTACTTGATGGAAATGAACAAACATTAATCAAGAAGCAATTTGCTATAATGCATTCTACTTTGTATTACCAGTCAAATTAAAGACAAAGCAGGATTTTTTTCTTCCTTATAAAGAAAAGGGACACCTTATTGCAAGAAATCTCTGTTTTTAATTTGAGTTGCATTTCTATTGTTGTACCCATAATGAGCAAAACAACCGTGGATCATTTACTAAGACCTGATTTCCTCTGCTGGGTCATTTAGTTTCACATTTAGAAGCATTCTATAGGGCCAAGCTACTTTTTACTGTAACTGCTGCACTGATCAATAAAAATTAGGCCTTAAGCTTGTGGAAAAGTTTCTGCACTGATGTGATGTTCAGCAGAAGAGGGTGGGTGTCTTCAGAGCTGCTGCGCTCAGACGCTGATGATTCTGAGGTGATGACTTAAACATGAGGACGGTTTAGATCCATCGGTTCCACTTTATTAGTAAAATATATATTTAAAAACAACTTTTTGATCTGAAGTTAAACAGATGCAATAATAAGATATCACAGTGGGTTATTTGCACATTGAAATAAATTATGAATAAGTAAGAGGCTCTATTTGTTAGTTTGGAGCTGTTCTGTTTTATGCATTCAGTCTATTATGCTGTAAACTTCTGCCACAGACACACACAGCTGTTTAGTTGATTATGAGCTCTTTTCCCCCTCAACACACGCATGCATGAATCATATTTACCCCAGATTGCTTAATTGGGTCATTTAGAGAAACCATTAACGGGTTTATTCTACATTCTGTGGTTCTAATTAGATGGAATACCAGAGCGAGGGGGTGGATGCCAGCCTGGTGGAGTACGAGGACAACAGGCCTATCCTGGACATGTTCCTGCAGAAACCGATGGGTCTGCTGTCCCTGCTGGATGAAGAGAGCCGCTTCCCTCAGGCCACTGACCAGACCCTCGTGGGTAAGACTCAGAATATAACTCATGCATAAAAGCTTCAGAAGTCATCACAGGATCAATCCACTGCAGCTGCGCTTGTTTTCATCTTGTTTATAGATAAATTTGAGGACAATCTGCGCTGCAAATATTTTTGGATACCGAAACGCATGGAGTTCTGTTTTGGGATTCAGCATTATGCTGGAAAGGTATCAAACAACTCTGCACATCTTTCTATCAAATAACCATCGTGTTTGTTGGTGTGAGCACTTTTTTTAAATAGCTTTTGATGTTTGTAGAACAGGTATTTGGTCAGTTGATACAATGTTCAAATAAAATCATAAAAAATGTCTCAAAGCACTTCAGAAATACTTGTGTATTCACGAACGCCATTCCCGTGTAGCTGGTTCCATCCAGATGTCAAGTGTGCAGGAACACAATTTGCTTTTTCTTTTTAAGGAAAACAAAAATATTTCTTACAACATGAATTTCCGTGTGAGCTGTGAAGTGAATTTCATTTGTCGGATTTTTGATTCCTCTTTTTTTATTTTTCATTTCTTCCTCTCCTGCTTTGAGATGTCTCCTCTTTAAAGGCCTCGTCAACACGACATTTGATATTCTTCTAAAATCTAGTCTGTTTAAGCGTTTTTTTTTTCCTCCGTCTTGCTCAACAGGTGATGTACGATGTGAAGGGATTTCTAGAGAAGAATAAGGACACTCTTCCTGCTGACATTGTCGTGGTGTTAAGAACATCAGAGAACAAACTTCTGCAGCAGCTGTTTTCCAGCCCTCTGACTAAAACAGGTATACTGCGATTCACACGGCCATAAAAAAAAGAGACTGAAATTTAGAAAATCTCAGGCAATTTCCTGCCTCACCACAAAGGAAGCTAAAACTTTTTTCTGTATTAGCGAGCGTATTGTGCTGCTGTCTCCTGTTTCCATAAATGTTCAGGTAAGTGGGTTTCTTAAAGACGCGGCTCGCAGGCATCCACGGGTCCTCCTTCATTTCAAGCCTCTGTGTGCCGTTCCCGGATAAATCTGCAGTCTCCATTATCTCTTGAGAGGCTCAGCTCTCCGCACGGCGCTCTGTTTTTATTTTCACTAAGCTTTCCTTCTTGGTTTCCCACTGCTGAATGCTATCTACAGATTGTGGGTGCAGTGGGGATATTTTATGATAAGGTTTCTAAATACCCAGGGGATGAAGAAACAGTATTTAGGGAACACAAAAGCAACTCGGCCTACCTCTTTTCTGTTGGGTAAATGAAGGTAGACTAATGTGCTTGTCATTAGCCGAGGCTGAGGCCTTCTGGTCACTTGACTTAGCTGAAATGCTAATAGATGTCTTAAATTATCTGATTCCTGCTTCTTTCTTTCAGATGAGCCACATTATGTGATTCACTTCCTTTTTTTTTTTTCTTTTAGTGGCACCCGTAAAGGCCTGCTTTCACTCCCAGAGGCATTAAAAGGAGCTTCGATTCACAATAGGCACCTTGTCTGGGAGTCCTGTAGAAATTTGCGATGTGTCTGTAAACTTCAATTGCAGGTCGTGCACAAGGGAGCCTTCAGCCATTTCCTACTGCAATTAACAGCTTCACAGGGCCACACGCCATAAAAACAAATGTGTTGAACTTTTCTTTTCAGCACACAAAAGCATTGAATAGAAGCTAAGATGTGCTGTAATGTTTACTGTTAGTGTCACTTATGTCTGAAAGCTTTTTCTATTCCCTTGTGGTTCCGCTGCACTTTTCTCTGTCCCTCCATTCAGACTATATAATCAAGTTAACGTGGAGATTTATCAGAGAAACAAGTTGTTTTTCTGCATTTCGGAGTTTGTGAGTGTTACAGATGAAAATATTCTCAGAGGGAGTTGGAGGTCCGGTCGTCTTGTTGCCGTTTTTGAACGTGCCGATCGTTTTAAGGATAAAAAGCCATAAAATGCTGCTGTGGCTTATCACTCTGGAAAAGATGGAGCACTGTTTAAAGTGAGATACAGTCCTGCATAAGAAAATTAGAAATCTATTCTTCAGGGTAGAACTTGTGGGGGGATTTAATTTGCATTTTCCTTCACGTTAGAGATTCACTGTTATCTGTGAAATTACCATTATCTGGAGGGGATCTGATGGAAATCGGGTTTACACCAGGGTGGTTTCACTCTCTGGGACTCTCACAGTGTCACCACTAGAGGGACACCCTGGTAGACCTGCAGCCTCACAGGTAAAAAAAAAAAACTGGATCTGAAATATCAAACAACACACACAGTTTGGATCACACAGAACCGTCTCATCCAAACCAGCTAATGTTACTTCACTGTGTGTTTTTGTTTGAATAATATAACACCCATTTTGAGAATGTGATATGGCAGTTTGAGTTTGGGGAGCTGGGGGAAGAAGCGAAGGCCCAGGAAGTAAAAAGCTTGCAGGCGGTGAATGGCGAGGCCACTTGAGCCCTGAAGAAAGCAGGTCCTTGAGGTTTGGCCATGTGGTGGTGGTTTGTAAGAGGAAATGGCTTGTATTTGCATGGACAAATTCCTCAGAGCCGGGGTCTTTCCCAGATCAGGGGGATCACAGTGTTTGAATTGGCTCTGGAAGGTGTACGGTGGCCTGGGCAGCCTGCAGTCACAGCGTGTGTGTGAGAGTGTGTGTAGCCTGAGGGACGTCTGGCCCTGCAGATTGTAGCACATCTGCACACACAGTCTGCACATCTACTGCCAGTTCTTTGTTTGAGCATGCTACATGAAGTCATATGAACTCAGAGTGCTTTTATTATTACTACTAATTATATTTTAGGGTGTGAAGTCTTCTCGAGACGACTGTCACAGTGTAATAAAAATAACACAACTGATGTAATTTTCTGTCATTTTCAACTCATGAGCAAAGAAGAATTTGAAGAATCATGATATTTACTAAAGCTCAATCTGCAGAGGGAATTAATTTAAATCTGATATAGAATATTTTTAATTTTTCCACATCTTTCTTTAAGAGATTCTGTAGTTTTTCTTTACTTTTTGACGAAAACCTTATAAAAATCTCAAAAAATAAACACAGGAAGCTGTAATCAGAGTGATTCTTAGAGGTAGAAAGAACATTTACCATTTAAAGTTTAAGGTATTCACTTTGCAAAGTTGAAACATTTAAAGTGGATTACTGTGTAAAAGATATGAACAATGAATATCTTACCTGTTAGTTTTTTGCTTGTCACAGTCAGACCAAGATCCAAGTGGATTACTACCATCTTAAAGAGGCCATTTCATACACATTTCAGGACTTTGTGGTTATTTCTTCGGTATTAACCAGTAATATGAAACATTTTATATCTAAAAAACGTTAGGAAACACTGATTAACAGACCTTTCAGTCTGTCTGTGTTAAGATTCGGCTGGTTCTGTCAGGCTTCGGGCAGCAACTCATTAATATTCATTATTTGAATTTGCTGGACTCAGATTGGTTAACAAACTAGCCTATGAGAGCACGGCATACTGTTTCCTGCCCTGCTGCGCATGGCAACAGCAGACGTTCTCTCTTCCTGTTTGCTACGTCTTATGCTACAGCTTTTAGCCAGCAGCATGCTAGGTGTGGTTTCAACTGTGGGAGCTGCCAAATACTAACGAACAAAGGAGTTGTTACGAAACAGATACAGGCCGTTCGAACTCAGGTTTTATCGCCACCTGCGTAGTTTGAGAGATAAAAACTGAAAGAGAAGTTGTTGACCTGTTTTCACACCCACTATGAAGGTAAGAACACCTGTGGAGCTAAAATATTCAACAGAAACCTCAGAAAAAACGTTTTTAATGGAAGGGCCTCTTTAAAACTGATTTGATCACATGATTTTATAACGGTCCGTGCGAGTGCATCTCTCCGTGTTTCATATTACACAGTCATTCTGTCAGAAACATGATGATATTTCTGCAGGGGGTGTCCCAGAAGTTCTGCTACAACTAGTTCTGCAGCTACAACTAGTTCTTGTAAATCAATGAAATTTGATGTAAAAATCTGTGTAATGCAAAAATAATGATGATTTTAAGGTTTATGAAATAACACTGTCATTTTTAAAGCTGGAGTTCTTTTTCGACAGCAGAACTTCACTTTGATCCTGGTCCTGATCTCACAAGCCCTTCGCTTGTCAAGTCACTAAGAATTAAACTCATTTCTAATGAGTTAGAGAAGTAGGATATTAACTGTTTTTAATCTTTCCATAGAACTTTACTTCAAAACATCTGGGTTCTACACTGTTAAAAAAGAACTGAAATCACACGTCACTCAGAGGGTTTGCAGTTTTCTTTGTCACTTTGGAGCTTTTAAAACAATTTTTAAATATAATGTTTGCAAATCTCTGTTCTCTTAAGATTTTTTTCAAAATTCCCATCTGTGTCAAAAAAATGTACTTGTTTTTTTTTTTTTTTTACATCTTCATGTCAAGTCCCGGTTGCTCTTCTCCCATCTTCTGGTCTGTCTGTCTTCATGTAAAAGCAGATCCTCCTGACAGGCTTCTCCCAGCGTTGCATGTGACATGTTCTGCTCTTTGTTCTCTCCCAGCACAGCTCCCTTTTATTCCAGTGAGATCTTCAACTAGACTTCCACACACTCTTATCACCCCAAAATTAATACCTTTACTCAGTTTCTTTACAAATCATGGTATTTGGAGAATATTTTGAGTCAGCAGTGGGATTTGCGGCGACCCTAACACATCAGAAGCAGGAAGTCGGCACTCTGAAGTCACATGGTGCAACATCCTTTGATAAATACAACACAGTGTTGTGTCACTAAAAGCCAATTACACCGTGCTTTTTTGATGATTGATCTGCTTTGACAGTAGTGGATGGCATTTGAATCAACAGCCAACCCCCCCTTGAAGTCATCTCCAGGCCTAAACGGTGGTGGTTATGGAGGGTGAGAAGGGTTGCTGCGGGGGGTTATGGGTGCTTTAATCTAATTTGCTTGGTTGCTGACTTGAGTTTCTAGATCACATGTTTTCAAAAAGAGAGCGGGAACGCGACAGAGATATCCAGCAAGCCTCTGCTCACTCAGCTCGGGAAGGCTGCTCGCGCTTACAACTTTGATTGTCCCCCGTGTCGACAGCTCGATCCACAGCTTCAGAAGTACAAGGCATGCACTGGCACTCATAAAAGCATGTAGGGAGGTGTCATACCGAACGCGGGATTGCTTTTTAATCCCAGGCACATTGACTATTCTTGTCAATAGAACCCCAATACAACTGCCAGCTTGAGTTTTTTTTTTCTTACTGGATTCTTGCTGGGCTTAATTTTCAAAGTGAATGCACAGATGCCAAGGAAGGTTTTTTTTTTTCTTCCATTCTTTCTTTCTGCCCCCCTCCCCACATACCACTCTGCCACTCTCGTCAGTTGTCCTGGAAGTCCATGCCAAAAGCAACACGCATGAAGCAGAAACGAACAGCAGGAAGCTTGTCCACCTGTTTCTGAAAACTCAACGACCGGATGGGAAATATTCCCATCACCCACTCCTCCTGTTTAATTATTAACCTTTAATAATAAAACTTCTTTCTCTTTCATTTATTTTCATCATTTGAACGAACTAACTAAAAGTCTGAGCTGAAAACTAAAAACATATGCGTCTTCCCCCCCCCCTACTGTCAAAGAACAAATCTTCCCTTTCTTGTTCATCTCTGCGTTTGAATAATTATGATCCACATCATTAGTCAAATCTAAATTAGAAGTTCTTCTTTTAGGCTGGACATCACAGGTGTTCCCCTGATTTTATGTCTCAGGAGACAGAAATCTTTGAGGAGACTGTCTATTAACCCATGCTCTAATCATGTAGTCAGAAGGGGATACGAAATCCACCAGAAGAATGAATTAATACGACCCGCCAAGGAATAAACGAAGAAAGCAGCGAGTGTCCGTTTGCGAGGCTTAGGTACAACTGTCACAGTTTCTCTCTTCGTGGCGCAGCCCCCTTCATCTCCTCTTGATGGTGTCATGGAAGTGAGAGGCGTGAAAGCACAGTGACACTCCACGAGCCCGTTCCACTCGCAGCCGCTAATTCATCATGACAAATGTGCTCAGATGATCTGGCCCAGCAGCACTAATGGGGAGAGGAGAGAGCGCACTTCATTTGCACAAGACCCACTCCAATTAATCCATCCAGCTTTACTCTGGGCTAATTGGAGCAGGTCCCTGCCTGTGTGTTGGTAATATACCCGACACAGTTTTAACAGCCCCTGTTTTCAGAGATCATACTTTTTTTCTGTGCATATGTGTGTATGTGTGTTGTGCCGAAGGGTCGTTTGAGCTTCTAAAACCTGCTTCTGGTCTCTTTAAACACAAACTTCCTTACAAACATCTTCATAATGAGGAATTAAAAGCCCATGTTTTCCTATTATCATATTTTCCTCTTTGTTCTATTTTTAGGCTTTAATCATAAATCTTTGCTTACTTTTCAGAAAGCTTTTTCTACTAATATAAAGTTGCGTCTTTAAACATCTCAGAGACTTTGCCAAATGCAAAGAAAATAAAAAAAGGAAGAAAAGGGAAATGGTTAGAAAAATACACAGAAATTAGCCGACAACTGTCAGAAGCTAAAAGCGGCAACGCTTCCAGATTAAAAGGGTCTTTTGAAGTTTGTTCTGATCATATGTTTTGGGTTGTTTTGACTACAGCCGTGTATGTACTCGTGTGTGTATTTTTATCACCACACTGTGAAACCTTTAGCCCCAACAGGGCATCCTTTGTCTAAACTTAGAAGTGGGCCGGCTGCTAATTAATCCATCATAAATTGATTTTGATCTCTCGCTGTGGTTGAAACTCTTAGTGCTCATCTGATAGTCTGGCTGTCTTTGAGGAAAACCAGGCACTGATCCAGTATTTGGGTTTTTGGCTGGCTGTCAGACGACATCCTCAATGTTTGACACCGGGGTTGAAATTATTGCATGAGCCCATGCTGCATATTTGCATTTTAGAAGTTGGTCTGCGTGTGGTAGAAAATCTAGAACAATTGTTGGCCTGTCACTCCGGCTTTATCTTAAAAAACTTACAAAGGTTTACCTCCTTGCCTACACTGCTGCCTGGGTAATGCTGCCTCCTGTGTCTGCAGACATATTTTTCTAAAGGTGTGTGTGGCACATCTGTGCAGCTATTGTTTATTCATGGAGTAAACCCTTTGAAATGTGTTAAGATACTTCCCACTCATTATAAAAATCCTGCCACCCATGGATTAGGACTTTGATGTCACCAATCCTGCTTCAAAGGCTTCTTTCACTGCTATTAATCACAGTTTAGCCTCTGAAGATATAGCCAGAGAAAACATTTGGACATCTTGTGCAGAAACTTTGAAATGTTCAGACTGTCTTGCATATGCTATGCTCATATCCTTTCCGCTGCATGTGGGGCTGTTGGAGTGCTGTGCGGTGCAGCTGCACTCCTGAGTCTGAGGGATTCGCAGAGATTTAGGATCCTTCTGAACTGTCTTTTAGGCTTCTGCTGCTGTATGGACTCTGAAAGCATCACACCTAAAGTGTTTATTAAAACTCAGTATTCAAACCCTCTGTGATAGATTCTGTTCTCTAACACAAGCACAGAGTTTTATTACAGCCTTAAATGAAACTTTACAGTCCTGAATGAAACAGACATAAGATTTTTTTGTATTCAACAGGAAATCTGGCCACGTCCAAGGCTCGGGTCACTGCTGCTTCCAGATCTCTGCCCCCCCAGCTCACCTCAGGACGCACCAAGGTGAGGCACTAATCATCACATGCTGCTTTTTATTTGTTGCTTACAGGCATTTCACCATCAGAATCCCAGTAAAAACCTGCGCTATGAAGCATCGCCGCATTAATTGACTTCCCTGTTATGTTTGTTGTCTTGCTTCTGGTGATGCAGCATCGCCATCTGGCATTCAGTGTCAGCTGCATGAAAGTCGTTTATCAGCTTTACCGACTTTTATCGTTAACAGGCAATAAAGTAGTTAGTGATTGATGAGATTTATTTTTGTAGTGCATACTTCAGTGTCAAGCCAGGATTTTTTATTTTCATCTGACAATAATAAAGTTGTGTTTTTTTAGATTTCTATGCTTGTTTGTGTTCAAAAATGTAGGGGAAAAAATTTTTTTTTGTTTTTTTTTAAGATTTTTGCTGTTTTGCAATAGCATCATTTTCTAAAAATCTTCTGTGGAAAGGAAGGTTCTCTGAAAAGGTTCTGAAGGTCTTCTATGTTGTAGTCAGCTTTTTGAACAGAACTGACAAGTTGAAGGAGCTAAAGGGACTCGTTCTGGTCCTAAAGCAACTCTAGTCTCATAAATCTAATAGCCATTCATGCTTTGACATCACACAGTTATTATAACAGAAATATTATTAAATTCTTCCAGGACGTTTTCCAGGCTGTACAGGAAGTACTGCTGCTATTCACTCTGCTGCTTGGCCCCACTCAGACAAGCTGTTAGCTTCTTAGTCCATTTAAACTTTATTTCTCCAAACTGAGGCTGTTTAAAGAGCCTTTGCAACATATATGTATGTTAATTTTTCCACAGAAAGTCACTTCAAATGATTTAAACTTTCAATTTAAATCAATAGATTTAACATTTAACAACCACAAAAATGTGTACAGTTACATTTTCAAGATTTAATTTCTTGTTGAGTTGTAAAAATATACAGAGATACTTTATAGCTGTTACACTTTAATTAATTTATTTAGTGCTAATTCCCAACACATATCATCTTAAAGCATTATGTAGAAGCAACAAGTTCATATCAACAGGTCCAGAGTTATTTACCATCAGTTCAATCCAGTCGTAATATGATCCGTCTGGGTGGATTAGAAGCCTCCAATCTAAGGAAAATAGCAGATTACTGAATGTGTGTATCAAATTACATGATTTGCAGCACAAACACTCTTCAATGTCTTTACATCTTTTCTGTCAACTTCTCTCTTCCTTTTGTTTCCATTTTTGTTTGCCATCATGCTCAAAAGTCTCCCAAATACCTGCTGAAGGTAAGTATTCTCCTGAATCTAAATCTACCCCTCCAAAACCGCACAGTACATCCAAATTGCCGACATTTTTTTTTTTTT